>JAVKLA010000057.1:5189806-5283273 GCA_034782735.1 Sagittarius serpentarius
GAACAAGAAGCAGACTGCAACTCCAGGGTGCTTCCCTTCACACTCTGCCTTACTCTACAGCACCCTCCCTCCGAGTCTCCCTTAGAGGCTTCAAAACCAAGTTTTTAAGGCCCACTGGCAGCTGCAGAGTTACTTTTCTCACTGACTTGCAGCACATCATTTCTGTCATTAGTTCATATTCATCTATAATGCTTGCAGAAGTGCCTCCCTTTATCTCCTCTCATTTAATCCGCAGCCCTGCCCCGTTTCCCCATCCCACTACCCCCAGCATGCGGACTGCACTACGTACTGCTCCGGAGAACCAGTTTGGGCACTGAGCTGAATTTCCACGGGGACTCTCTGTCTAGCACTTCCCAGCTCCTTTCTGAAATCCCTGTTAAAAACCGTAGGCTGGCATTAGATTATGGCAATTATTACCGACCGACGCTTTAAAGCTCGCTGCTATAATTGCATCGCCGTTGCAGTGGGGGAATGGCACGCTTGCAAAGAAACCAGGAGAGCCGGGCTAGGAGACCAAGGCCAGCCTTTCTCTTCAGAATTAAAGAGTACAGGCTGTGTATTCATTATCAGTGAATTTTAGGTCCTGCGGCTCTTCGTCCCTCAGCGTGGTCGCAGTCACGGGCTGACGGGGCTGCAGGCGGAGTGGGGCACTGCTCCCACTGAGCGTGAGCGGGAGAGCGGCCCTAAGCAAGGGCAAGTGAAACGTTATATCCCGAACAGGGGTCACGCTTGGGTACCTGACCTCACTAAATCGTAAATACCTCCAGAACCCGGTCCAAGGTACTAGATTTGAGGTGTTTTTCAAGAGGCTGCAGAAGCCTCCCCGCGTGGTCGGGAGCTTCAGCAGCTTTGGCAATGGGGACTGGCGTTGCCGGTTGCCTTTGGGCGTACAGGCAGTGCCGTAGCCAGCACATCACTGCAGCTCAGGTGTGCCGGGATGCAGAATTCACTGCAGCAAACTCAAACGGGCCCAGAGGCGGGTTTTCCACAGCCTTTGGTTGCTCATTTCTGAGCTGCTCGGAGGTGGTTTCCAGCACCAGCTGCCCCGCCGGGGACCTGCCCTCCGCCAGCACCTGCGGAAGACCTGGCCGGGGGCAGACCCCGGGGAGCACCGGCGGCTGCTCCGTGGCTGTGGGGTTTGGTGGGCGCCTTCCACAACGGTCCGCTGGAGGAAAGCGAGCTTGACTATGTACATAACATACATATGTACATACCTACATACACCTGCACAGGACATTTGGAAAGTTCAGCTTTGGTGCTCAGCTCTTTAAAGCACTGGGTTTCAAGTTTGGCTTAAATATGCACTATATATTTTATCAGTCATGTACAATACATGCATATGATTTTGTATTTGCTTTTTTATATATATATATATATGTATACATATAAACCTATATGTAACTATGTAATTGTCGTTCTTAATGACCGATTTCTATAGAGCAGTGAAATAGGCATCACAGGGTTGTCTCATGTTATTACAACAAAGTTCTTCCAGATTTTGGAGGGGAGAGGGGGGGAAAGGAGAGGGAAGGAAGAGAGAAACCGCATGCGAACATTTTTGTTTGGGGGGATTGAAGGCATTTTAAGGGACCTTTACAAAAATCACATTTAAGAGACCTCTCGTTCATCTTGCGAATAGTACAACAACAGCTTGCAGGAAATGATAATTATCTCCTACTACCACTTGCTGGTACCCTATAAAATATTCTTTTAAAATATCTAATGCGTTGAGGTGTGTCAAGTAGCTTTTTCACCACATGATGTGTGATAAACAGGATATCTCTCGTAATCAGAAATCTAAAGCACGCGGAATGTAAAGATTAAAAGAGCAGTGTTTTTCTTTAAATGAATGTAATCAATGCGCTTATTAGTTTGCTGCGGCAGAAGGAGGGAGTGGGTGGGTGTTTCAGAGTTGGCACGTCTATTTGGCAACACTGAATAGCCTGAGTGTTTATAGAGAGAGCTCTGTGGAATCCCTAGATTCTGCAGATTTCCTTACCAATTTTGTCTCGGATAATTAAGGATTTTAAATAATAAAAGAAAAAGTTAAAGAGGAAGTACAAGCTCCAGCTGGATCAAATAAAAAATAAATTAAAAAAAAATAAAAAGAAGGGTTTTTAAATTCTCAATATTGCCTTAAAACTAAAAATCAGCACTAAAGCACAATTTGGCTCTTAAAGTAACTATGGAAAACTGGCACCTGCTTCCTCAACAGATCTACTCCCTGGATGTATCCAGAGATATATCTTCTTAAACTAGTGATTAAATAAAAGTTTCTACAGCTGTTGGACCTGCAAGACACAACCCGTAAATGGGACAGGATTGAGCTGGAGTCTTTCTGGCCCATACCTGGCCAAGCCGCATCACTGCACTGACCGAAGTCCCCAGCCACAGGTTGGGATAAAGCTGTTGCCAGCCGTGGTGGTATGCAAGCAACAACCCCAATGCCTTCAAATCCCACTCTCTCCTTTGAGTAAGGCGAAGATGTTACGGCAGCCCTTCCCGTCTAAAATGAAAAATGCCTGTAGGTTTGCACAAACGCAGCCTAGCCGCTCTTCGGTCGTGCCGGGGTGTGACTGTGGCAGACCTCCAGCTGGGACGAAGCCTCCCTCTCCCGCCCGGGGCGCAAGGACAACCTTGGCTTAGGCACAGCGAGGGCATCGCCTGCGGGAGCAAACTTCTGGGTGCCACAAACTGCCTGTAGCGTTACTGCCTCTTTCACGGGCGCGAGGCTCTTGGAGAGCCAGCGGGAGCAGGTGAAGGAGGAGGTGAAGACACAGACAAAGAGTATCACTCGTTTTTGAGGAAGGACCGGTGCCAGCCCAAAGCAGCGGTCGTTCGTCGTACCTCTCCAGCACTGCTAATGGCAGCAGAAACACAAGGTCTGACCTGCTCTCCTGCCCCGCCTTTTCTCCTTTCCGTGGCCCAGCCTCTCACCCTAGAAACATAGTTCTGTTTCATCGACAATTCCAAAAAGCCATAGGCCAGGTTTGACCGCTAGCTAAAAGTTGTGCAGCCATATGAGGTTCAAAAGGTCCCAAAAGCCTGTTGAACTGAGCCCCTCAGGGCTGGTGGTCAACTCGGAGCAGGTAAGGAGGCAGCGCTGTTCTTCTCCGAGAGCAGCATCTCTGGTGACGTCGGACATGAGGACTCGGCTGAGGACACAGCACGAGCTGCAGGCTGCCTGTGACGGACAGGATGGACAGACAACGTCAGGGTGCCAGGCATTAGCACTCTTTTACTTGGATCCTCTGCTGAAAGCTCGGACGCTGTCAGAAAGGCCACGAGCTAAACAGAGTGCTAATCCAGTGCCATTCCCACTGTTCGAGTGTCACCAAATTCCTGCAGCTCGCGGTCAGGCGGTAAGCAATTTCTCTGTAGTCACATGGGAGCTCTGGAAAGAAGCAGGAGCTGAACTATGTCCCGTCTCCTAGCCCAGCACCCTAAGAACCTCGTCTTAATTGCACTTTTACTCTGAATTGTTCCGGTCTTTACAGCCATTTGACTTCCCTAAGTCATAACTATAGCATAGTTATTAAATTAGCTCAAGAAATAAATCTCTTTTTTTTTATCAGAAAGAATAAACTATCTTCCCTAGCTCTAATACATATCATTTATGTGAATAACACCTGCATATGTGCGTGTGTGTGTATGTATATATATGCATATAACACACTGATCAAACACTACTTTATTATTAAGTGGTAACGTCTGGTTGACCAGAATCTGTTTCCTACTTTTACCATGACTAAAAGAGACTGATACTCTCGGGCAATGTATTATTTTGCCAGTTGTATGATTAAAAGCTAAGTAAAACCAGCAGCAATTCAGAATGGGGAAAAATCGGTATATTGCAGAGATGTTATATCTGGTTTTTTCCAGTCAGTGGCTAAAGGAATTAGATAAAATGGTATTCAGGAGAAAAACAATTTTTTTAAAATGTGTACCTACTAGGTGCACTTTGCCCTTTTTTCTTTTTAAAATTTAGTAGTCAGAAAGTTACACTGAGCCACTGAACCACAGAACACCACCGTGCGCTACGTGCAATCGTAATTCCCGTATCCCAGCTCTGCCAGACCCCCACTAAGGAGGCTCCTTCTCTCCTGCGAAGCCAGCTCCTCCTCAGGCACCGGCACCCTCCTCCTACCCCCCAAAAAAAGAATGTTTTTGTGCTTTTATACTCTCTCCAAGAGCCACTCTCTTACACTTGTATCAGACCCAACATCCAACGCCAGTTTAATCTTTGCTTTAAGGCCGTTGCACCGAGGCCGCTCCCCGCGTCGAGACGTCCCGTCCCCCTGGGGGAACACCGGGAGGGATCCAGCAAGGAGAAGGCACGGCAAAGCGTGTGGCCCTCGCAAGGCGTTCAGCGTCTAACGCCGCGCTGAAAGGGGTAGTCACAGCCCCAGAGGCTTTGCCAGCTTTAGGAGCCTCACCAGACCTTTCTGGTCACAAACCGCAGGGAGCGGAGGAGCCCCCTGACCCGGGACATTGCTGTCTGGTGGGAGGGAGAGGGAAAAGGGACGAACCTCCACCCCGCTGGCTCTCCGGTGGACCGGCAAATCTGAAGAAGCCACGGCAGGAGTACAACCCATAAACCGCACGGTGCCATATGCATTGACGGGATTTCGCAGAGGGCAAAGGTCAGATCTTAAATCCTTAAAAACCTAAGGGCCTGATGATGTAAAGGGCCGTGAAGTCCATAAGGTTTCCTGTGACTTTGGATCAGGTCCTGCGGACATCACAGAGCAGGAGATTATCCTTAGGCAAGACCAGAACAAATGTCAGCTGGAAGAGTCAGGCTGAGGAAAGAAGCCTTTGCTCCTTGGCGGCTGTGAGGTACGGTCGAAGCCCCATCCTGCCTCCTTTCTCCGTATACACAGTATCTGGACGGAACATTTTAAGCCGTACCCTCCAAAGCGCCTTCCCAACTATTCAGCTTTGGCAGTGACCATTTTCTCATGCGATGTTGATTACCCCTACCATTTCCACGACCACCTATTACAAATAATGGCCGTGCACAGAACTGTGTAGGTGAAGCACATTAATGTCGATACCACCCTGCGATGGGGGCATGCTAAGCTGCTTCTATGAGAAGGTCCCTCCCCCCTCCTATTTTGATTTTTCTGCTGCTATACTTGATGACTAGCAATAAAAATGGGTAAACAGAGATCCAAGGGAAATGAAACTACATCTGCGGAACATTCAGAGCCAAAATACACAAGGTGGATAATTTGCATGCTGCATGTAAAAAGTAGTTACGCAGCTTTCTTCCTACTCTTTGCATCTCCATAAAACATAATAATGGATTTCTAATTATACATCCAAATAATGGGCAAGCTGCAAGATGCTGGGGGAAAATTGGAAAGGGGGAAAGAATCTAACCAAAGGTACAGATGTAATGAGGGTAGTGACATTTCTATAAAGATGCTGTAATGGTTGTTAAGTAGTCATTTTGAAACAGAAATTTTTTAAGTGTCGTAATCGGAGTTTTCATTTTCAGACAATTTGCTATGCAGTTAAGTGATGTCAGACTTCAAGCTGTAATCTACTACAATGACCAAAGAGGAGCTGTTTTCACGCCCATTACAATATATAATTGATTCCTAAATTGGCTTTCTACAAAAGAAACCAGTCAGATTTATGCCAAATTCGGGCGGTGGATGAAGTCTTGACTTTTGATGTTAAACATCTGATAAACTTTATGCTAAAGCAAAGCATTATATTTGTAAATTATAAGCTCCTTAAGGTAAAATAAAACTCTCAGTGGATTACAAAACACAGCCAGTGTCCCCTTTTTATCGGCAAATGACAGAATTTTAATCGGCCGCATCACAGCAGGGAAGGGGCACATCCTCTGCCCGCGCAAAGCGCGAGAGCTCGGGCCAGCGGTCCCTCCCTCCCGGGGTGCAGCCCTTCCCCACCTCTGTCCTGCCTACCCGAGGGAGGGCAGCCCCGCTGCCTGCCTCCTCCTCACCTCCCGACACCGGCGGGGGAGATCTGGGACCCCGTCCCCCAACAGTGAAGGGTGACATCCCAAACGGCTGAACTGCTAGACACCATCGCTGCATCAGTCGGTGCCAGAGCTTCCACACGGAGCAGCAATTAACTGCCTGGGCTGGCTCCTCTCCTACCACCTCCCCAGCCTTCAGCAGCCGGCAGGGCTGGCTTGGTGCTCCAGCAGGTTCAGTTGCCCTTGACTCTCTGCTGCTGCTGCTGCTGCTCTGAGCCGTTCTGCCTCCTGCCTAGTTTTTGTTTTGTACCCGAGGATATCCTTACGGGGCAGCCGTTTCGCATGTTCCTGGTCTGAGGCATCTGACGAGTCTTCCAGAGGGTAATGTGTATGCTTTGCACGCCCAGCCCATCAGTATCAGCTCCATCAGCGTACCTGATGCAATCAGCTATCCCCGATGAGTTGAGGCAGAGATTACCCAGTAATCTTGCTGTTATAGAACCAAAGAAGCAAATGTTTTTCTAATGAAATTTTCTAAATATCGTTTTCCTTTCTCATTTTGCCTTAGTCAAATAAAATCATTAACTGTTCTTTGCAACTTGAGTACAAATGAGTCCTTCAGCCTTGGAAGCATGCACTTAGAGGAGAAAATAATCTGTCTGTTTGCTTAACCTCTGAAATTAAATGGAGTTCAGAGGTAATGGGGGGGGGGCGGATTTAGCATAGGTCTCAAAGTGACTTTTTCACAGGGGAAGAAACTACAAGGGAAGCTGACTGTTAAATCTGTATGTCTCACCAGTTCTGCCAGCAGAAGCAATAGCTACCAGAGAGCTGTCCCAGGTGAAAGATACAGGAGGGACCTCTGCGGCCTTGGCTCAAAAACATCCAAGAGATGTCAGCGCCCATGTCGAGGTCTCACTAAAGAACAAGTTTTTAATTCCTAGGAATTTAACCGCAGCCAAGTGCGGAGAAAACCAGATTCCTCTCTGCCTTGCAGGTGATACAATCCACGGTGAACATTTACTAAATGACAGATCTTAGATGTCTTGTACATCTATCTGATGAGAAGGGGCAGCCCTTGCTTTAGCAACGCTGGGGTCCATCCCCACCAGAACTTGACAGCCTCAGCGAGATCTTTCCAACTCTCAGGTCCCTCTTGCACTAAACACAGCCAGCAACCACGCCAGCACCACGCCTGGCCCTGCAACGCACCGCGGCGGCAGTTTGCTGCTGGGGTTTCCTTAGCTGTCCCCAAAGCTGCCTACCGAGGTGGGGATGTCCAGCTCGGGTCGAGCCTGAAAGGTGGCACGCAGCAGAGGGGTGGAAGATCCTGACGACCCAGCTGCCCTATGAGCAGGGAAGATGTCGTGTAACCACGTGCTTGCGTTCTCCTTTTTGCAGTGAAGTTGAACGAAGCGGATGTTTTGTCTCACGCGGCATTTTCAGTATGCAGGTCATAGCCTTCTCAGGCATTGGTGCTGCTGCGTAAGAGCCCTCAGCGGGGATTTTGCTGGCTAAACTCATACGCGCAGAGACAGGTACGTGGTGCTCAGCTCAAGTGTGCAAAGCGGTATCTAAGATCGAGTCACAAGGTCCTTCACAAAGCAATAACCTCTTCTTCCTCCGTTATGCAGTGTACGACAATATTGCTATCATTTTATTGTTGACAACAAATAACATACACTGCTCTTGCTTTGCACATTATTTTCCTCTAAAACCTCTGTTACATTCAATGAACACAAGTTTAAATGAAAATAATCCTGTTGATACCTCCACCAGCTAAAAAGCATCACAGTTGCCACCGCCTACCTACGATCCAGCACTCAAGGTGTAAGGTATAGAAGGTCAAAGTTTTAGAGGCATCACCAACCCAAATCCTGCAGGGCTGCTCTGGGACTTGTAAGAATCCTTTCTGCCCTGGTACCACTGGTGCAATCACCTTTATCTCAGCATCATCATGTCTTATGAGAAACAGCAGTTACTAAGGGAAAGCGTAACCAGTCCTGAAACAGAGGAGAAATTGCTTTTGTTGATCTCTGAGGCAAATCGGCACTTTCAGAACAAAATGTTAGTGCATCATCGTGTATCTCCTGCTAATCACCTGTTAGTCTGAAATGGCTTCCGTGATGTGCTAGTCTGCTCAGGGCCTGTGGCAAGCACACAGCACTCTGGTGACATTTATTATGTCAGTACTGTCACCATCTGAATATGACATTTATTGAAATGATGAAGAAGCGGTCAGTAGACATCGTGAATGCCTTAGAGATTTAGCATGCTGAAATACAGACACCCCCCCCCCCCCCTCTGTGGAGCACCCAAGGCTTTTTTCCTTCAAAACTAGCAAGTTCCCAGCCAAGCAGAGGAGCACCCATTACTGCTGCCGTGGCTGGTAACTAGGAGAGAAACGCAGGTGGGACTGGAATTGCCCACCAGAAAGACTTCAATATTCAGTTATTTAATACCGAAAACCAACTACTGACAGCGTGGTTGAGGGCGGAAGCTACACAATATGTCTAAAACTATCATTGCCTGTTTGTTTCTGTGTTTTGTTCTTCTCCCACACTGCTTTGTTTATGTGGGCAGGTACACGGGCAGTGATTTATGTTCATATGTTTTGCAGGACATTTAGTAAGCTACTACAACCAATACCCACTGGGTACTAGCAGAGCATAAAAAAATACATTTGCTTCCAATTCCAGCCCATGAATTCTTATCTATATAAAATATCACAGAATACTATGAAAATGAATTTTTGTATGCACAAGGCTTTTATGCAACTGTACAGATGAGATGCACCTTCAGGAACAAATCCCCCACCCCTCAGCCAAAACCGATTTCTGCTATTTTATCTAAATAATTATATTTATTAGTTATGCACGTGATAAGTGTGAGATTGCTAAGGGTAGGTTTACATTGGACGTAAGGCAGAAATTCTTTACTGTGAGGGTGGTGAGGCACTGGCACAGGTTGCCCAGAGCGGCTGTGGATGCCCCATCCCTGGAAGGGTTCAAGGCCAGGTTGGACAGGGCTTTGAGCAGCCTCGTCTAGTGGAAGATGTCCCTGCCCATGGCAGGGGGGCTGGACTAGGTGGTCTTTAAGGTCCCTTCCAACCCAAACCAGTCTGTGATTTTAACTTTGTGATGACTGGCACAACCTTACTGTACCATTTCCAAGCTTCACAGATCAGCTGGTGTTTCTCAGCATAACATTGTAATATTAATTTGAAGGTATTACTTATTCATTGAAATTAGATTGCTGAAAACCAGCATTAACTGACATTATTTCTCACTAAAATTTGCTTCTCTTGTCAGGAGAAAAAAAAATCCTGGAAAGCCAATCAATCTACCCTGCTGAAACCCAATACATTTATCTTCATATTAATCTGCTGCTATAAAAATCACTATTTATAAGGAAGATTCATCATCATTTCTTTTCCAAGTATCCACATACCACTTCTGAAAATAGCTCGTTTCATTAGGTTGCAAACTGCTCCATCTTGTGGTAACATAGCAGCATTAATACAAAACAGAAACATCCTTACAGCTTTACCTTCTGAATGGTTTCTGTACTAGAGAAATCCAGAAATCGATGGCATAGATATGTTCCATTTGTCTTAGAGACAATTTTGGCAACTTAAAGCAAAACATCAACGTGGTGGACAAAAAAAAAAGAGCCTGGATGAATCACAACATACATTGACCAGAAAGCACAGAAGGCTCATTTCTTTTTGCCCACATTCAGAAAGTATTTTAAAGTATCAGCACCTGTCACATTCAGGACACTTTTCTGAAATCTTGATGGCAAGGTAAGTTGGTCCACACCACAAGTGGGTCAAAATTGAGACCCGAGAAGCCTGGCTTGGACACAGTTAGCAGGTAGGTGTTCAGGACTTCTTTCAATATCCTCAGGAATGCATGGGAATGAGAGGAATGGGAAGTTAGATTATTCAAACTTATAAACTGATTCTGCGACTGTGCTGCTGTCACAAACCAAAATTAACAACCCCAGTGAAATTCCCTTATTTGGTTCTCCCATAAGATACTCCAGTTCTGATGAATATGTAAAAATGAGTGGAAAAAAATGGTAGTCTCACCTTTTGATCAGCTTTAACACTACAGAAATAGTCCTTCTTAATACAAGTATTTCATCTCCTAACTCTCAAATGTTGACATGTATTGCAGATGATTAAGAGGAACTTCATACAAGTGAAAAATGCAAAAATATGTACAATTCTGGGTTTTTTTTCTTTTCAAAATGCTTCTCTCCTTTGGCTCAGTTTCAGGATTAGTTGGAAGCCTGAACACATAGCTATGAAGCAAGTGACCTGGTTGCACAGCATTAACTAGTATTTCTAGGGACTTCCCCAAAAAGTTGTGATAAATTCTAAAACTTTGCCCTATCTAAAATTTTTGCTGGGTCTAAACGCCAAAAGGCCATGCCCATATTTTTTTGGAAGGTAAAACGTTAAGAAATCCTTTAAAACATCATAGAAGACTTTGTATGTTATAAGTACTGAGATGCTGTTGCGCTCTCACAGCTTTATTGCCTAATAATGAGGTAGGAAAATCAGTATGGTCAAACTGATCAATTTTCATTTGTCTTAAGATAAAAATTCTACTATTTAATCTCCTCCTATATCTTCTTCAGCTAGCACCTTCATTTAAGTCCATGTGCTTACATATGTTTTGTTACATAAGGCTGTCAAAACAACCCCTAGGTACTTGTCCCAGCATGGATTTCTACTGAATGCTTTTATTACAAGTCACAGCTTTTACTGAAACATGACATAGCGTTATTTTGCTACACACAAAACAATTCAGAGTTAAATTAGCAGAAATGCTAATTAAGCCATTTTGTATTTGCCTTAGTGCAAAACATGTCTCATGTAACCCCCATTTGTTTTCCAAAGACCCAGGTGAATTGCCTCAGCTGTTGAATTCAGCTTACATCACAGAATCATGTAGGTTGGAAAAGACCCTTAAGATCATTAAGTCCAACCGTTAACCTAACACTGCCAAGTCCACCACTAAACCATGTCCCTAAGCGCCACATACACCCTACACGTCCTTCAAATACCTCCAGGGATTGTGACTCCACCACTTCCCTGGGCAGCCTGTTCCAATGCTTGATAATGTTTTCAGTGAAGAAATTTTTCCTAATACCCAATCTAAACCTCCCCTGGTGCAACTTGAGGCCGTTTCTTCTCATCCTATCACTTGTTACTTGGGAAAAAAGAGACCAACAGCCACCTGGCTACAACCTCCTCCCAGGTAGCTGTAGAGTCACACACTTCAATTGAGACAAACTACCTTAGCAATGAGAAATCTTGCCCAAGTTTACTAAGTATTCTCATGAAACAAGAATTTAAAAAAAAAAAACAAAAAAAAAAACAAAACAAAAAAAACAAACCACAGCGTGGGCTTTGAGGAGTAAGGAATCAGAAACATCTGTCAAGGATGCATACCCAGTTTCTGACCCTTCTCTGTTTTACTCAGTTCAAGGTCTATTTACTTGCTGCCCCCTCTTGAATGACGCTCAGGAAAATAATGACCCATATAGATCACTCATAGTTGTTTATCACCTGCGGTGACCTGCTAGCACCTTTTATTACCTCTGGGGTGTAGTATTTTTCGTATAATCTACAGCAAATACGAAGCAGGGCACATACTCTAGCACTTAGAAAATCTGGCTGGGGAGGAAGAAATCCAAGTACTGAAGTCTTCTAAATTAAAAGAAAGTTGGAAGGTGCCCTGTTGTTAAAACTACTGAGTTGAAATTTTTTTCTGCTTTCTCCTGGTGAGAGGAACCTTATACTCTTTTCTGCTGTAGCCCAGTTCCTATGGAAAAGATCAAGGATACGCTCTTCCTTGGAAGCTCTATGTATTTGACCTCTGTCCCAGGAAGGAAGTTGGCAATAACCCAAAACCTTGTGCTTTTGGGTGACTGCTGTAACCACTAATCTATTTTGGAAGGCTACAATTATAGACAGGAGGTGGGCAGCACTGTCATCACCTCCTGCTTCTGATTTTAAAAAAGAAAAGTTATGACGGTATTTGGCAAAGAGTCCAATGCTATCTTTGTGCATTAGCCATATTCAGAACACGCCTCCTCGATCAGGCCCCTTGAGATGTAAGGGGCGGAGAAAAGTATTCTAAAAGATTAACTTCAGCCTAATCCCTCCAGCTCTTTCTGCATTTGGGGGAAGAAGAGAAAAACTGACTCCTCCAGAGGGTGATTCAGAGCACCTAAATTTAGGTACTTGCTCTGAATCACTCCCTACCTAACCTAGGGAGGCATAGTGGAGACAAGTGATTCCACAGGCAAAGGCTATCCTCTGTGACTGTTCCTCTCTCAACATCCCCTCAATTGTCAGTACCATTCTCACTAGTTTCTCAACTCCACCATAGCTTAGGTGGGAAGTTGTCACTTATCCTCAGATACCTACGAGGCAGAAAAGGAGGCACGTCATAGTTGTCCAAATACCTGGTTAGGAGCTGCCTAATTCCAGAATTTAGATAGTCAAGTCATTAAACAAAGAGACTGATTTTCAAAAGTTGTAATCCACCAACAGTTTCATAAATTGTTATTGATTTCAATGGAGCCAAGATGCAAAGCTGACACTCACGTTACTATTTTATATTTAGCATTTTGGCAAATCACACCACAATTTTCAATAAATTTAAAGAAAGTTGTTTGTTGCTTTTTAAACAGAGAACACATAGGAGTTATAATGGAAAAAGTCTTTATTACTAAATATATTTATATAACATTTTTAAATCATAAATCAGCATGGTTTGAAATTCTGGTAGCATTCTGTCATTCTTTAAATACTCAGACTTAGCGCTTCTTCCAGGTGAATTTCCGTCTGGCTCCCTCTTGACCAGGCTTTTTTCGTTCCTTCACACGGGGGTCACGTGTTAGTAATCCAGCTACAAAATACAGAAAAGCATCCATTTGTTTACTGGTATTAGTTAATATTACAGGTATATTACATGTGGAGGATTCAAGGCACCCAATAACTTTGCGTATGAATTGTAACATCTAGAAGGATAAGGGTTCACTATAAAACACACTGAAAGGAGTTTCATCAGATCCTCTAATGTTTTAACTCTTCTTTAGTAACTGAACTTTCTTCACATTTTACTTTACAAACCACTAAAAAAATCCCACAGTGTTTTATATCTATATTGCTTTATATCTATATTGCTTAAGCCTGTAGAGCAGTGGTCTCCAAACTTTTTTTGATCATGCACTCCTATCAGTAAAATATATTTGAGCACGCACTCCCAATATATGTGTATTTCTTCATTTATAAATGATATACACTACTGAAATTCTAAGTTTTTCTTCCTGCACCCCAATGGATCATCTTGCACAACACCAGGGTGCACACACCCCACTTGAGACTTGCTTTAAAGTACACTTACTGTTTCCAAAGTATATTTGGCAATGTCCAAAACACATTCAGAATTATGCTGATCTCATTACAATGTCAGTTTACAGGGGTATTCCTAGCAAGTCACACTCATCAGTACTGAAAAGCTATAATCAAAGAAACTCGTTGCAAAGATACTAGCATGAAGATAGCTTTACTTCCATGAATGGCAAGAGAGTGAGAAAAACCACAGCTGTTCTGCCACTAATTCACACAGGTATTGTCCCTGCTAGTCCAGAAAGAGCACAGTTAAAAGCTCACTCTTCCTAATTCCGTATTTGCTGAAAGAGTATGGCATCTAACCACTGAGAAGCATCAAATACTGCAGTTATCCAGATAAGTTCTATCTTATCCTAGGTAACTTGTAAAGTCTAAGCAAAGGACGAGAGGAAAGAAGCTCCTTCAGTCTGGCTAGCTGCATGTAATAATGTTTATCCTCATTACTATCCCTTGAAAGCTAATCCTCTACTGTTTACATTTGAGAATAAAACTTTTTTAAACATGAACAAGCTGCAACTAACCAAGTAAAACAAAATACAATCTTAGTACCTTACAGCTCACTAATGCCTGATCCAGATTTATTTGTTGGTGAATACACATTCATGTTTTGTGATTCTATGCTGAAGCAATATAAGCTGGTTAATAGACCTAAGAGAGGTCATGAACAGATGGAAAAATCCTCAAGAAGTCATCCAAAATGTACACAAAGGATGCTAGGAAACAAGTGAAAACAATTTATAAATAAATGCAGATCCCTTTCATACAATATACAAGGTTTCACTGGGATTATTTACTCAAATTTGCGCTATCTGATCCTTAAATGATCCTTGTATTAATTCCGTTAATTACCAGAAACACATTAAGAAGCATTGAAATCATTTCAATTCCTACCTTGCCTCATGAATTCCATCTCCTTTTCTGTCACAAAACTCCTTAAGGCTTTTGCAGAGGCTAAACGTATTGCTCCAGCCTGTGCGGATCTTCCTCCACCAGAGACTGTGCAAACCATATCATGTTTTCCAACTCTGTCAAGAAACTGGAAAGGGAACAACAACTGTTCTCTAAAAATAAAAAAAATAATACTCATAATAATAAAAATGAAATATATACGTGCATATAAAGTTACATGCTATGTCCATTTCTTATCATAGTATATACACGAACATAGTTAAGTTCAGGCAGAGATCCAGAAAGGCATTCATCTCTAATTTTCTACTGATATCAACTGAATCAATGGGAAATCAGCAGCCAGGAGCATACTCAAACTGCCAACGGTAAGTATTTTAAGTTCAGTTTTACAATTACTTTTGCTTCACTAATGATCTATAGATGCCAAGATCCATCAACTCTATTCTTGAGCTCATAAACCACAATATAACATAAAAATCACATAAGGGGTAGAAATCTTATGTCAGCCTTATGAGAAGTCTTCTCTATATCAGACTGCACACATCCTGCAAAATCTGAAGCTTTACATGAAGTGTCTCAACCTTGTTTGCCTCCACTATGTTACTGTATGCCAGAGTGATTACACATGCATACAATTTGCAAATCTCTCAGGAAACACTTAAAGACACCGTATTTTTACAATAAACTGCAAGCCCTTTCCAAGGGGACCAAAATTTGAACTATGCAAATAGTCTGTGCTCTTGGTTTTTGCATCCCTTCAGAAGGGGAGAGACAAGAAACACAGAGCAAGGCTTACCTATCAGTTCTTATACTACCGACTCCTGAAAACTAGGAGGAAAAGCAAGACCAATTTTCATAAAACAGATAGTTACACAGAAACAAAAACATAGCATCAACTCTGTGGAACACAGCACCAAAATATAATTGCATGGCATGACTTTTGCTGGAATAATTGAAGTACAATAAGAATACAGCATTTCATAGCATGCTCACCTGTCCTGCAGCACTGGGAAGTAATGTAAAACGTCTGTTCCATTCACTGTAATTTTTCCAGTCCCACTGTCATAAACTACTGCAGTAGCTTTCGCGGTTTTTCTTGTACCTTAAAGGAATTAAAATCAATCTGTTATGAGGCTTCAATATTCTACAGAACTTCAAGTGCACAAGAAGTTAAGCAACTCTCAACACTTTCATACAGCACCAGCTGTTTCTTTCTAGGGGCTGAGGTAACAAGAAAAAAATTGAGAAGGAAATAAATACAAACAACGAATAGCTGGCTTTCAATATATTTTAATCAGTGTCTATTAAGGTTGGGGGCAGGGTAGTGTGTTTTGGGAGGAGGTAGAGGTAACACTCTACCTCCCATAACTTCAGTAGATCAGGACATTTTCTTGCCCTGGTGATGTCACAGTATATGAAAAAAAAACCAAACCAGTTTGTTGAACCATCTACATATTTACCATAAGTAAAATGACTAGCAATACTAAAATATTTTATAAAATCACACAAAGGTACAGAAGTTTAAGAATATTCACATGGAAAAGGTTAACACTTTAATTATACTGGTATAAGCAATGCTTATGCATCATTTAGCATAGTTTCCTCACAAATTACTACTTAGTTCTCTCTAAGTGCATTAGCTTCAAGTTAAACCATGACAAACTCTCTGTGCTAAAGCCTAAGACCAATCTTCTATAGCACAAAGGAAGCAATCATTCTGATAAAGGAATTATGAAACAAATCAGACATTTTTCTTAATTTAGGGAGGTGATGGGACACAAACAAGGCTGTTCTTGAATTTACAAAATCTCATGGCTTTTCTTAAATAACATGGGTCACATGTTTATCAAACTTCAGTAACTGCTGTTCTGAAGACACTACTGAAAACCAGTATGGATTAAATCCCAGTTTGGAGCCCTCACATCTCCTTGTTGCCACGTCATCTTGAAGCCAACCCAGCTAGAACAGAGCTCTCTAGCCATTTTGTCCCTCGAATTCTCTGCAACTTTTGTTCTTATTATCATCTGCTGCCTGCTGCTTAAGAATACATATCACCTCTAAGATTCCTCTTAAATGCACAGCATAGATATAAAGTGTGTGCGTGCGCATATGCTTCGTCCAGAAAGTCAGACTTTCCTAAACATGTTGTTGCTACATTATTTTTTCTAGGCAATCACTCACATATATCATTCTTGCACTATGTGTCCCTCCACTGAAAATGTAAGCAGCCTGTATTTAGAAGCTGCAGAGACCCGCATGGCTTTTCTCTAACATCCCCTCTGTCTCGGTACCAATGACTGATTCCCATCTCTGTCCCATAATGCTAGCTGTTGTTCATCCACTTGTTTAAAAAAGAATTTGGAATTCCCTCTTTGCATTTTCCTAGGCTGTTTGTAAATATCCTTTGCTGGACTGCCTGCAAAAGTCATGATAAAGGTTACTTAGTGGTCCCAGCATGCCACTTTTATACTAAGCAACAACACTGTTACATACGTGGAATTCTCCATGTGTGTTTGTGCTCCTCCAGTCCCCCACCCTTCATGTTCAACAGTCAACTCCTGCCAGCAATGAAAGTCCTTTTGCATCCTACAACACGTAGCACAACAGGGTCCTCTCTACAGAGGTAATACTATATAGAAATACAGATAAAAACTAACAGTTGATAGACACTATGCCAAAAACTTCCACTTTGTTACCAGCCCATGTCATAACTTGGTGTGCCGTAACATAGTTAACAATTATACCTGCAATATACACAAAAGCATGTAAAATGAAGTAGTGACACATTTAGCAGTGTTGTACATACTACAAAGAAAGTAGTGTGAAGAGGAAAAAATTCTGCATCAACCAACTTGAAATTATTACCTTCACCGGTGCTGAAGGCCACTCCTTGCTCATCATATTTCAAGGGCTCAATAACTACCTTTTGTAACTGCACAGGAACTTCTTTGGAAAACTTTTGTATATATTTCTCCTCGATGTCACCACATGGCAATGTCATCAATTTTTGTAAGAGTTGAATAAATCTTGAATACTGTAGAAAACAAGACTTCATTAAAGGATGCAAGTGTAATTGCATTTGCTAAAACTTTCTATTTTTATATAATTGATCTTTCCTACTTCACTTTTATTGATGATTTCTGACAAGATGACACTTTTGCACCTACATGCTGATTTAAGAACAGCATGCAGATGCATCATTTTCTGTGTGACTAAAGATACCTAGTTCTTTCTTCAGGCAACAATGAAACTTTAATTCAAAGCATAACCAAGCCTTTTGTAATACAAGAGTATTGTATTAGAATGAAGTTCATCTCACTTTTTAAAAGAAAACATTGAGGGGGGTCTTCATTCTTTTATTAAAATGGCAAAAGGAAAAAAGGTTTTGACCTCATTTTCAGTAAGTCAGCATGTTCATTGTCTTGGAAATAATTTTATTTCACTAAACTGAACCTCTTAAATGATTATATTTCAAAATATATACAGGAAATACCTATGTACCTATCTTTGGCTGTTCAAGCTGAGTTACTTTAATGTTTATGATTTCCTTTAAAACCGAACAATCAAGCTATTTAAAAATTCAAGAGATACTTGACTTAAAGGGCAACCTCTTGAAATAAATTATCCTTTGCTACTGTGTGGTTCTCCTTCCCCCTTAGACCCCCCTCCAAAGTTCTTCAACATGTGATTAAAGAGTAAAACACCTCTGGGTTAACCCATTTGTTCTAAAAGCTGGGATGTCCTGTTATGAAGTGTTACTGGCAGGAGCACTAGACAGCTGATCACTGGATATAAAGGTATGCTATCATCTGAAACCCATTTTTCATATAGATATCACAACCTTATTTTTGAAGTTGTCTTTACTTACAAGCTGTTATTAAAAGTACTTTTTCTTCTCTCTGGTAACAGAGTCTTCTGCACAAAATTAATACTTTCCTTGTAACCTAGCAATAGCCCCTGGAACTCTGACATCACTTAGAAAGCTAATTCTGTCTAATGATATGACACAGACATGTAGTAAAGCCTTTGAAGAGCAGAAATATAAAAACACAAAAATTTAAAAATTATAGAGGCTACAGATGAAGAAAGCTCCCAACAGTTTTCATTTGCAGAGTGCAAAGGAAAAACAGTATCAATAGCTCCAATTTTGTTTAATAATGCACACGGCACAGAATATTTTGTTGCAATGGCAGAATATATGAATTTGAGGAGGTAAGACTTGTAGCTTATACCAAGACATTTCAAATACATTTAAACAATGTTTGTTCCTATAGGCTAAGGCTTTGTGGTTTTACACGCGAGAGGCCAGTATATAAAAGGTTTTGGGTTTTTGTGGTTGGTTTTTTGGGGTTGGTTTTTTTTTTTTTGTTTGGTTGGTTGGTTTTTTTAGTTCAGTGCAGTCTACTTTTACAGAGGTAGAGTGTACCAAAACCAAGCAGTGAAGAACACCAAACTGGTTGTACAACTAGATCAGTTCCTGGCACTCAGAGGAAAAACAGCCATTCCAAATGTAGGAGCTACTGAAAACACTGAGGTCATAACTGCTTCTACTGCAAGCAAGACAGAGGAAGTCTCCTGGGTCTACCAGGATGGAGAATTTACAACAGCAATTTCCAACTTACGCTTACAGACCACAATCTGCTCAAGACCTTTTCACATCGCCCATAGACAAGGAAGCCATCACATGTTACTGTTCTGGATGACAAGTGAGCAAAGGGCATGTTTGCTGCTGCTGCTATGCTATTTTTGCAATGATCTTGCCCACAGGACAGAAGAGATTGAAGAACACTGTTTCTAAGTGAGAAAATACTTGGGATGCTCAGACAAATAGTGCTATATTCTCTGGTACTATCGTATTCAAGCTTAAACTTCCAAAAGAAAACTGAAGCTGGCCACATAGACTGAACCTGCTGGTACAAAATCTAATGCTATTTAGGGGACTATAGGAAAAAAACCCGAGTGAGGAAAAAAAAGTACAATTACCAGGGTGAATAGTCTCATTTCCAGAGGTACATGTAAAGGACTCCAAATCTAGACAGTGATAGTTTGCAGATACTGGGGAAACTGCAAAACCCTCCTCTCTCTCACCATATTTATATCAAGGATAATATAACAACAGATATCTGTATCAGACCACAGATCTATGTAGCTTTGTATCTTGTTTCTGGTAATTGATTCTGTAACCAATCACCAAGAAAAAAAAGACTCCTCATTTCTGATCAGCCTTCTCTGATTTTTCTATCATTATCATGTCCTTCTTAAGATCAAATAATCAGAAACTCCGTACAGGTTTACCATTACACAAATCCATCGTGTTTCCCACGTTGAACATTTACCCCTTCTCTGCAATAAGCAACAGAGGTTCTAGCCCTGTCAATTTTTCATCTATAACTAGAATAAATGTCTATTTATTTCTATTATACAGTGTTACTATACTCCATTCCTGACTACATAATTAGATGACAAGGAACAACTGCTCTAGGCCTCACAATGTTACCAGGAGAAAAACTAAACTATGTTAGTAACAATGGAAAACCCTTAACAGTTTTGTACTCTGCTAGATAAACAAAGCAACACAGGTCACTTTCCAAGACAACATGAATGTGTCAGTTCTGTGAGCATACATAGACTTTATAAGAAGGAAGAAAATTCTTTTGAAGAGCACCTGCTTCTACATAGTACTTTTTCAGTATCCAAAAATGTACCCGGAGTCCGTATTTTTAAGACGCAAGCCTCCTTAACATTAGAAAGATTAATTACTTACATCATTATCTGACAGTTTTTCTAACAACATTTCTTCCAATTCAATCTTAGTCAGCCATCTGCTGCCAGCCAGGTTTCTGTTTAAAATATCACATATATTCTCCCTTTAATTAACCATGCAATTAAGAGTTACATCACAAAGGACCACACATACAGTCAGTCTTCATTCAGAAATAGGTTTTCCATTACAAATGAATACAGATCACATTCCTATAGTAAACATGAGAATGCCTACATTGATTTTAAAAGATCTGTCTTTTGCAAGGGCTGGTGACTTCACACACTGAATTAACCACATGAAAATTACAAGTATCAGTTATGCATTACTCATACTATTGAAGTCCGAGATTGAGCTACAATAATACTGTAATAGTAAGTGATCTTCCCCACGACTTAGGACTTAGTTTTAAAAACCTACTGCTAGGAAAAACTTGGTTTACAAGCAGCAAAGAACAAAATCAAAGGCAGAACATGAAAATCAAATTCTAAAGTAACAGAATTTTGCCTCTGGTCTTCACTGTTCTGATCAATGCAAAAAACTCCACTAGCAGTAAGCATAGTCAAAGTACTAATGCAGCAATGACACACCGTATTCTGTCTACTGTGTGATCTTGACCTGCTCAGCACAGAAACTGCAGTGATGATAGTAAAAGCAGAAATTTCTAACAAAACAGCCTCATACGGAGATGCTAACACAAAGAGAAACCAATGCTTGAAATAAATCTTTGTGAAATATGTATGATACAAAGTGACCAACTAAACAGAATGCCACCATAAATACACATGCCAACATCACCAGGCAAATTTAAGGCCAAGCTATAACTAGCCTCTTGCCTCTTCAGGTTTTTTAGAAACAATCTTAATGAACCTTTTCAGCAGCATTAAGGAAGCTGCGATTCAGAAAAGCACTCCTTCTGAAGGTGATTTTAAGTCGTACTTCTTCTTAAGTAAGTATTTTAATGCTTTTCTGAGTCAGGGCATGAGAAACGTTTATTTAGAAACAATGCTGGCTTTCACAATAATTTTAAAATAAGTTTCCAATCCTGACAGGCTCAAGTATATAATTATATTTACATACTGCTACTGCCAGTGAAGTCAATGACATTTTTTACATGTGAAAAGCTATAAACTTAAAAGTAGTTCAAGATCAGGTCTTAACCCTACAGTTAGTATTACAGAATGTGTCCACAACACATTATTTTCTGGAAAGAAAAACAAAACAAGAACAGCCCTTCCCACCCACCCTTTACCTACACTTTGGAGGTAAATTATCCAAGCTAATCTCAAAGGAGGTACCATATCCAGTGTGGAAAATAAGTCTCAAAAATCGTTTAAATTCTCTGAGCTTTTACAAGGCTAACATGGAAAAAACCTTTCAACTCTGACTAGCTTTAGGTCATTTTTCTCATCAGTAAATCCACTGGCTGAGGTCTGTAAGGAATCAGGTTATTTTTCAGCAGCATACACCAAGAAACTAAATTCATTTGTTCTCTTGTCTGCTCAGAAGCTAACATGAATCTAAGATAAAACATTCTGTGGGTCACAGGACACTATTTATATCATTAAGAAACATGAACTTCTGTTATTTAAGAAACTGAAATAATCTCAGCAAATTAATCCTTTCTCTCCCTAACATAAACAACAAATGGCTGAAATTAAGAAATGACAAACCAACATGATATGCAACTGGAACAGCACATAAATCTGGCTAGAAAATACACAGCAAGAACAAAGATAAAGACAACTTGGACAGTGACAAAGTAACTATACAGAAAAGCAGTAAATGTCAAAATCAAAACTTCTTAGCTGTATCAACTTCTTTTAAAGACTTGCTTAATTTGTAATTCTAATATATCATAAAATCCTTGCAAAATACCAAAATAGAAAAATCAAGAATACAGCCTAAGAGAAGCAAACAGTTCTTAAAACATATACCCTTTTCAAAGAAAATGCTGACTGTATGCACTAAGAAACTAACAACTGTAGCATCTCCCATAGCTGCTTCTGGTCGACATGTATCTTTTCTGTCCAGTAGCTAACTAGCTGAAGAACTTGCTGTGCATACCAGAGAAGTTAGAGAGGAATAAGAGAGGAAACTAAATTCTATTACTAATAATGGTAATATTTAAACAAATCCAACCAAATAAACTTTTCTAAAATTACTATAGTTTTTGATGATTTAGCTGTTCAAAGCCATTAGAAGAAAAACAGTGAATTAAGTATTTCGATACTCTTCAAGATAAATATTGGTAAGTAAAAATATTCAAGAACTGTAATTAATGAAAGACTATTAAAAGAGCTCAGCTTCAGGCCTTAGGATTTTTCCAACAGAAAAGCAACGTATTCAGTATTTTAAAAGGCCTTGTTCTCTTATAAAGAGTTCACCTCCTTTTTCAAAAACCTTTACTAAAGAAATAATTAGAAAACTTCATATACAGAAACATAGAATCCTGGATATTCTCTACTTATTTCCAAATCACACTTCAGAACTTTTATATAGGAGAGAATATTGAAAAGAGCAGGGAGAGATTAAAGAGCAAGAGAAATAGGTGGGGTGTCCCTATTCTAGCAGTCACAAGTGAGCACTCTACAACGTACATACTACAGGTAAGACTTTTCAGCCTGAAACCACCATACAAATATTAGACAAGGAATGGGGAAAAACTCTGAAAATGTGTTTCTGGAATAAAAGGCAGGTAGGCTGGGGAAATACAAGAAGTGCCAAACCAACATATTGAAGCATTTTAAGAAAACTGGTATCAATATTCATTCTAACTGGAAGCTTACCTTTTTCCCTTCTGAGGAGGAAGGTCTTGAGCTGTCAGTTGGTCTTGATATTTCTGAACATTCAGCAATTTTTCATATGTTTCCTAAAATGTATATGGAAAAACTGCATTTTTCCATTTAACATTTAAATTTTGTTATTTAAAACACATGCTTATGTGGTTTTACTCTCCAAACACTTAAAATGCAGAGGTCAGAAAACAAGCAGAGCTCTAACAATTAAAAAAAAAAATACAGCAAGTTAAATCTAAACCAACATTTAGACAGTATATATAATATTTTCACATGCAGTTCAAATTAACTGATTTTGAATTCTATTTTTCTTCAACAGTGTTTGTTGCCTTCTTACATACGCTTGTAAAAAAAAAATTCTTAACTGTATACAGAAAGGCAACTGCATTTGTGTAATAGATGTAACTCTAAAACATGCTGCACAATAATTTCATCAGTGCATCCACATTTTAGTTTGACTTACTCAAAATACTGATAAGGTTTAAGATTGTAAATAATTTCATTCAGTTAGATTTTTGTACATTTAGAATGTCAGCTTTACTGGTGGGCTGTATCACTCAGAACTCCCTCTTACCCAGGCATGTCTACAGGGACACACAAAGTTGTACGTTTACCACAATCAGAATTTCTGTTCTTTCAAACATTACAGATAAAAAAATACTGAAAATTCAGAATAAATGTAAGAGTCTTCTCGAAATCCTTAGCTATGGTATTATTTTCAAACAATGCTGTGACAGTGATTTACTTTACCACTTCAGAAAAACAAAAGGAAAAAATATTCCAAAAAGTCACACTGAAAATATTACAGATGAAAAACACTTTTAATAAAGTATTTTTGGTTTTGGTTTTTTTTTTCAAGTTCAGAAACTTTCGGAGACTATTTGCTTCTAAAAATACAACACCTAATAAGCTGAATTACAAGGGTGATTCAAATCACAAATTAAATAGTATCTGGAGAAATAATTATAAATCATATTGAAACAAAACAAGATTGTTGTACTACAAAAAAGTACTTACATGCCAAATAATTTACTTCCATTAACAAGTGAAAATAGAAAGCTTATCGTCACTTTCATATACCTTATTAATATTATGATTTTTAGCAAATACTAGAGAGAAACTACAGTGTAAGAATTAGCAGGGACAAGGAACAATGGTTGGGGGGGCTTTTTCTTTGTATTACTGACAAAAAACAGTAAAAAGAAATGGGAGACAGCTCTGTACTGTCAGAAATTAACCAACTAAATACTAGTTCTTAACATAATACTGGGATTAGCAACAGGACGCAATGAAATTTGGGCAACACTTTACATTAAAAAAACCAAAACAAAACCCCCTTGCTTAGTTATAAACATCTACTGTTCAAGCTGATTTATCCACCAATATAAAAATATACCCACACATATACTAAAAATATTTGTATTTACAGCGTATGAACTCAGAACAGATTGTTATCTGAGCTGCGCTCAAAGCATTTAAATAGGGACAATTCACTGAAATCTTCAATGCAGGTCATTGGTGACATTTTTAACAGCACAGCGGAACAAAAGTATTTTTGGAATAACTCCACAGTGTAAAATCCTGAAATGCAAAATTGTCCACTGTTCTTTGAGACAGCAAAGAACTCGTACATTACAGTAGTACGCCTTTCAGAAATCCTTTATTTTTGATAAAGGTAACTGTATCAGATTAAGAACTAGGAATATTTTTCAACTTAAAGGAAGTCTATTTATCTTCAAACACAGGAAGCATCATATAAAAGAGCACACCAAGTCATATTTTCAAATATTTCCAAACCTCACAAACACATCTGTAGATCTCTAAGATAACAAGAGATGGTAGCACTACTTTGGGCAAGATTCATGTCACATCACTAATAATCTTAACAGCTCCATTCACAGCTGACTATTAGGCTGCAAAAATTATTGACTACACTTTAAAAGCACAGACATGGTTTGTGTTAGAGTGCATGAGATGTGCCTGACACCAAACAAATTTTAGGCATCTGTAGTCAGACGTGAAAGAGAAGCTTCTGCTCTGGGCTGCAGAGGGAGGGGAGGGAAGGGAAGGGAAGGGGAAGAAGGGCTGTGGCTGCCCCTCAGCCATCTGGGGAAAGCCCAGTTGGAACAGGCTTCAAGATTCCTGAGAGCTCCACGAGTTTCTGCATTTGGAAGAAGTCAAGCCAGGCATGAAGAAGATATTTTGGTGTTAAATGACCAGAAGTAGTACTGGGTTACTGGTCTTAATAATGTGTAAGGAGGCTTTTCACTTTACTGCTAGCCTCTCGGCTTACCTCTTGCCTTCATAAGGCACAGAGCATCACCTTCCCACCCGGCAAAAGCAGTCTCCAGTCTGCCTCCTCAGAGATACCCATCCTCTTCACTACGCTCTGGCACATACAGTTATGTATTGGAACGGTCAGCGAAAAATACATGAACCAGGAGCTCAACAAAAACCCAGCTATACCACAGTTCCTTAAAAAAAGGGCAGGGCGAGGGAATCACAGTTGTTACCTTAGGACAGACTGACTATAGTCAGAATTGCTTCTAAAGAGCAACCAAAGCATTTTCAGGTAACATGACACAAGGTTAAAGGAAGACAAGGATTTTGCCATCATATTCAGAAACTACTGATAAACACAGGCAAATAAAATGAGATGGGTTGCCACCCACTAGTTTTCAGCCTCAGAAATTCATTGTTAAAACAACAAAGCAAGCTTTACAACAGCTGGAACAGTAAGATTTTCCTGAAGACTCTCTCCTAAGTATTCTCAAAGAACACCAACACTCTACAGCCTGTTTAAGTTCTAAGAATGTGCGCTTCTAAGAATTAAAATGATCTCTTTAAACTGTTCTGGTTAAATTACAGTAATCATGTCCATTCATACAAAGAACCCTTTACAGAAGAGATGAAGTCAAACAACATTAAAAAGTAGTATTTTAAAATACTTCCAAGTTTAAGAGAAACACTAAATATAATTTCCTGCACACTTCTGCCAATGAAAGTGGACTTGCATCTCTTAGGAAATAAAAATATGGTCTGAAGTATTAAAAAAAAAATCAATGCATGTATTTAATCTCTGCATAGAGATGAAGTCAACAGACTAAAAGAACCACTCACATGTGAAGTAAAGTATGTGGATGAGTCTTTGCAAAATCAGGAATCACATGTAATGCCCAATAATTTATCTGACAAATCTTCACTCCTCAACAGCTAAAGAAAGCTTCTGAAGACACACTCGCTTTTTCAAAGCTGGCAGGTGAAGGTTTTATAATCACTTCAGGATTCAATAGTCCAATTCATGAATGTACACATCTGTGTGTCTTGTAAACTCAGCTATTACACAATCAAAACAGCTGATTTTACAAGATTGGCTACGTACTGAAACGCTTCTATTTCTAATAGAGATCAAATTTCAGATCTCTACAAGGACGCTCTCTTTTAAAATGAAAAAAAAAAAAAAAATTTCTTATTTTACCCTGCATAAAAAATTTAGGGAAGAAATTAGCAAGTGGAATCCTAGAAGGAGAGATTTTTATGGGAAAAAAATTTTAACATTTTGGTTAAGATATGCTGCAGAGCCCACATTTGACATCACAGTCTGCATTTTTCTTTGCTTCTTATGTGGTTTTGACTTCAGCATATACTTTGGGGGTTTTCAGGTTTTGTTTTTTTAAGAGCTAAAATGCTCTATTGTTAGAGCATTTACCTCTGATCTACAACCTCTGATATTTCTAAAAAAGTACAAGAAGCATGACAGAATGGTATGAAGAAAAAGACCATTTTGTCTTGTTCTGCACATTACAAAAATATGCTGTTACTCTGAGAAACTTCTAAGTTAAATGATGATCAAATATACTATCAAACATTTGTGAAATGGTGTTTCATGCAATAAACATTCTTTAGTGTATCAGAAGAAAAATAAATTGTCCTTTTCCCTACAGCTAAACTTTATTCAACAGGCAGAACAAAGACAACAATGGAGTATAAAGCAAATATTCTTTATGAAAGTTCATTTAATATTCGAGTCATAACAACATATATATTGGTGGTTATAATACATGCAAATATACACATTTTTAGTAAGTGGACAATATTATTTATTAGTATTAACTAAACAAATAATGCTGTAACCAGTTATATTACTAGCAATTAATAAAATTCAAGTTCCACTTGAGTCTATGGAGTAATTAATGGCATACAAGTTTAAGCTAAATATTATGTTTATCCAATTTATTAGACTTAATGTAGCAATTTAAAGGACATCCTCAAATGGGATTGATTACTTACACTAGACTGTATTAACATACAACCCTTTTTTTTTCCCTAGGCAAATTAATTAGCTTTGAGACTTAAAAATACATTTTCTTAAATACACATTAGTCTAATAAGTGGTTAAAACAATGTTGGGAATTTCACGCAGATTTCGGCTTTCATTTGGCTGACTAAAAAAAAAAATTGCTGTTAAACCTCACTTAATGGATTTAGGTTTACAGAAGCCTATTTAATGAAAATATTCAGAAACAGTCAAAGAACACTCAAATATCCTATACTAATGAAAAATGCATTTGTCAAACCGATTTGTTTGAAGGTGGTTGCCACACTGTTAGTAACAAGATGCACGCTATTCTTTTAGAGATTTCCAAGGCAAGCTTACACACTGTTTCTAACTGCTAGGAAGAGCTAAAAATAAACTTGTGCTCCTTGTAAAATTTGTAATTTCTTCATTATGATGGAATGCAACAAAACATCTTGCCCTTGGGTTGCTCTGTTTCAGCCAAAACAAATGCAAATGGCTTGTCAGATGACAGCTGTTTGATAAGGCTCCTCTACAAGACCTGCATGCTTTACTTTTTTCCGTGAAACTTGGGATGAAAGGCAGAAGGCAGGAAGAGAATTAATGTAGCATACAGTCTAAAGGCAATGCTACAACCGTGATTAAGTAGAAAAGTTAAAAGGCACAGATTTTCCACAGCCTCGCTGCGTGCAACCCATCCGTGTAACAAGTTGACAGGCCTAGCGCGTCAGCTCCATCATCCTCTCCGACAGCTAAAACGCAGCATTGCATCCCTTTTCAGAGAAAATTTGCGTCTGCACCATGAAGCGTTGTACATTATTTCTTAGCACTGCAGGGGGCTCAAGTCCATATGGAACCTTCACAAATATTACCACAGATCAAACCAGCGGCGTTTGGAGGCAGATTTGACATACCTATTTAAATGAACAGCAGGGGTCCTCGGGCTGCCTCAGGCTGTGCAGGAGAAAACCTCTGTGGAAAGCCTATGCTGCAGCTCCATTACTCAGCAAAGACACACTCTACATTTATCATTCATTTCATTTCTGCCAGGGCAAGAAGCTCATTTGCCCAAGGTCAACAATAAAAAAAAAAGGGGGGGGGGGCGCGGGGGGGGATGTTTTTTATTCTCCCAAAGAAATAAATGTACCTGACAAGTGGGGATTTTGTCCTTTGGGTACGCAGAACGCAAATAAATATCAGATAACTCTAATAAAAACACTACACTCAGTAAAGCTGTGCACTGAATTTGATAACATCAAATTTATTTTTTTGACAACAGACTAACCATAGAACTAACTTTTTAAGACTATCTAATGAGGAAACAAAATCTGACATGGTTGTCCAATTAAATATTTCTGCATACATTATTAATGCTTTTGTCTTCTGTAAGTACACATAACAAACATGCACATTTTTCTATAAACCCCTCTAAAGAGGTAGATAATGCTTGCACCACTGATGGTCATACATACAAAAAGTCTATTCATAATCCATGCTAAGATTCAGGGTCTAGTGATGTTCTATTAGATACAGCTTTTTTCATAAAGGTAAACAGATGGAGATCCTTTACTCCTGGAACCACACGAGTCAGAAAAAGCCTTAAGTTTGCATGAATGGAACAGCCTTAGAAAAATCAATTAAGCAGTTTAAATGCAAATTTTCTTCACACTAAATGTCAGCACAAATAACATTTCCTATAGCTTTGCCCTTCAAAGAAAAAAAAAAACCACACACAACAACTATTTTTTATTCTACAATGCATTTTCCTAGAACTAGCCATTTTTGTTGTATATGCATTCTCCACTACCGACCTTACGTTTGTAACCAGATACAGCCCGTAAGAAAGCATCCAGACTATTCAAACCCAGTCCACAGCCAAAATTGTAAAATAAACCAAAAATTAAAGCAAGAACTATTATGTAGTCTGTTCTCTTAAATGTGACATAAAAATGCCCCTAATAATGGATATTGTGGCATAAAAATACACATTGCATTTAGCTTCAGTGGTGATATCATGGCCTACTGTGAAAACATGAGTAAACTCAGGAGCTCCTGATACACATCTCTAGAATAACACGTACTTGACCGGGAGCTAACATTATTTATTACAGATTATAACATACTTACATGCATTAATGAATAATATGACTGCTTGCCAGTATAAAAGAGAAAGTGAAATGGTCGGCCATCTTCTCCCCACTGGATTTCTAATGAAAAGCAAGATTAGACAAGAAAGCAATATACACTCACTAAAAAAATCCCTTGTATTTAATTGCAGTTATAAACCTCTTTCATAATACTGATTACCTTTTTAAAATATCAGAGAACAAAGACATTTTACTGGTGTTCAACCTGTCTGGAAATCTAATGATTTAGACTACCTTGTTAAAAACCAATCTCCATCTGCAATTATAACCAAATATTTAATATAATATTTCTAAATATCATTTAACATGACAGAATCCCTCATGTACATCTTAAATAAACTTTCAAAGACTGTACAGTTGGTATTACAGATAGAAGCATCCATTTTAGAACAGGAAAGGTACAAATTAAGAGACAACTGAAATTTACATAATGATTGTGAAAGATGAAAGATTAACAGCTTTGGAAAACAAGTGCTTTAAAACCAGAGCAAATTTTTTATTCATATAGTATGTCTAAACTAAACTAAGTCTTTGTACAATTGTCTTTTGCAGGTAACACAACTGTATTCAGAACTTGGGTGATTTTAGGACTTGTTCATGTTGATACATTTGGAATATTTAAATACAGAGACCTAGGCTACAGTTTACATTAGTTCAGCAAAAAAACATACGTTCCATATAATTCAGCACATCCAGTTTATTTTATTAATTTAAAAAATGTTATTCAGGGACAAATAAATTTCAACTTCAGAAAAAAACCAACAAACTTAAATATAACATGACAAAGATCTTTTCCAAATAAAGTGACAAAAATAAAAACCTGAGAGGTTTTTACAAATTGAACCACAGAGAAACTCCCAGCTATACTATCCAGTGAAGTTCAAATGAAGCTATCTATAAGCTCCAGACAAAGGTAAGAGTCAAAGAATCTGTACGATAAGCACGATATGTATTGCACTGGAAGATTAAGACATAATATGGCAGAAGTTGAATGTAAGGATGCAAAACTTACTAGAACAGAAGGAATAAAGGGGCCTTTTACCCACACAAATTACTAATGGAATGTGTGAATTTCCATGTATGCAGTTGTGAAAGCATATTTTGTTGAAACTACTGTGCAGGGAACATTCTTAAGTATAAATTTACATTTTTGTATTTCAAAGTTAAAGACATAATGCACAGACAAGACAAAGCTGCCTTAAAAAAGATACTTATTGAAAGTGTTATTTTAAGATGTAAATATAAAGATACACATTTATACTAATTAGTTTTTACACTCCTCAGGACACAGCTAGCATTTCAAAGAATTCTTTAGTCCTGAAAGCATACAGAATAGTAGCTTAGTTCTGCCATAAAAGAGCCCTGGGATTTTAAAATTGCATAATGATTAACTCCCTCCTACCCTTTCGCTTTCTACTCTACTTCACAATACTGTGAAGTTAGAAAATAATGCATGATACCATTTGAAAGCTGAAATCCAAAATTTCAGGTAATTTAGACAGCTTTCTAAAAGACACACAAAGCCCCAAAAACGTCAAGTGTCAATTAATTCCAGGCACAGGAAAAGGAAGGACAGAAAATGGTGAGATTCTGCTGATAATCACAAGTGTCCATCTGGGACTTGATAGCTCAGCAAACATAGAATTTCACACCCATGCTACTAGTTCACACTAAATGTGAGTCAAAAGTGGACAAGAGGTTTTGATCTCTCTTTTAAATATTCCATGTAAGATTAGTTTGGCAATTTCGGTGGAGTTCTCACTGACACCTGGGACTTCATATGGCATCTCAAGAGCAAGACCAAAGACAGTACAGACGTAAGTGCAGAGTTAGGACTTTCAGGTCAAAACTGAGTTTCCACTCTCCCTGTTCTCTCAACTGGCAATTTCAAAGCTGTAATTTCTAAGCTTTTAGAGCAATGAAGTTACCAGGAAAATTTTTGGTTTAAAATAGTATTAATGAATATTTTATGGCGGTGATAGACAGCTCTGACAAAAAGCTACTGAATTCAACAAAAGGTTTTCCCTGGGACTTCAACAGATTCTGCACGTCATCCTACCTATTGTTTATTTTTAAACAATGAAAAACATTTATCTATAGTCAGTTAACAAGATGTCTGAAAAGACCACTGGTATCCCAGAATTGAGCAGTATTTTTAATCCTAAAAACTCAAATATATCAGGCTTTAACTGCTAAGACACGAGCAGTAATTAGGAACACAGGGAAAAAAGTAAATCTGCAAAAATAAGGAATTCTACATATGCAAAAATTCTAATACTTAGAAATAATAATAATAAAAAAAATCTGTGAACACTTACTCCTCTGCTCTGGAAAAATTTCAGAAGGATGCTGTAAATAAACAAACAAATATCAGCAAAAGGAGAAAGTTAACTGTAGCAGGATATTTTAAGTATTCAGAAATGCAACAAAAAAATCCTACCTTCATCATGGGCCTGGCTTGTTTGTCAAATAAGCCAGAAGGAAAGAGATAGGCAATAGCTCTCTGAAAACAAAAAGAGAGATCACGATGCTTTTGTGCAAAAATTTACATACATCAAAACATTTCTTAGGTACCGTCTTGTAGATAAAAATAGCATAACCTCTGTACAGTAAGCAACCAAATCAGTAAGAAAGAGTGCCGCACATGCACTGTGCTGAAAAGAAAGATCATTTCTGCAGGAATTCTCAGGAAAAGTAAAACCTCATTCTCTACTATATCAGAATGAGTGAACTTTCTTCTGCAAAGTTGAGGTTTTATAGTATGCATTTATCATAACTTACCAGAACTACTCAAGTGCAAAGACCACCTTTATACACAGTGATTTTCCTCTAAAATTTCAAGTGCTGTGACTTCTAGAGGAAATCACATTTAATTTGTCTTTCTGAAACTAGCGGTGCTTGTTAACAGTGCCTACTGACAGACATGGAAATTTTACTTAAAGCAAGTGGACAAAGCAAAGTTTTACACATTTAGAATCCCAGTTTCTACAGGCATTTCCTCAAGTCTAAAAGCAATGTTTGTTGTGGCATTAGAAGACATTCTACATAGCCTAAACAAGCATTTCATTGATCACCGCATTTGGAAACAACTGGCAGTCACTACAATCTTTGCTGAACTTGAACTAACTGCTCAGAGAAGAAAGACTCTTAAATACCATCTTTCTTCTCCTTAGATACCTAAGGGTTTGCTAAAACAATTTAGAAAACTGTATGATGTTCATTACACATTCACTGTTTACCACTGTTTTCTCTAAGTACAAGGTACATCATTTGCTTTTACTTAACCTACTTGATATCTACCACTATTCATGTGATATATAAAGTTATTGTTATTTGCCTCCAACAAATAAAGTAGGTACACCAATATTCCAAATCATTCTGGCAAAATGTAAGGCAAAGCACCTTACAAGGTTAAATCCAATGACATGCACTTCTGTTCAACATCATCTTACTCTCCCTCTTCAAAGTAACTAAAACATAATTTAATTAAAAAATATGCATTTACAATAGCTGTTTATTTCCATTTGTTTTAAAAAACAAATCAGAAAAACACAGCCATCGAAAGTCCCCAGATGTAGGGGTTTGGCAAGTGTAGCCAACTTCAGACAGTGGGTAGTAGAGCTTAAAATAGAAATCTTGCACTTGTACAGTAACATGGACTAACTGAATAAACCCCTCTGGCAGTGCTCTCGTTTATATTTCCATTAGACAGCATGGAAAAGTAGAATTACAATAAAATCAGAGTTCAAAATCTTCTCTTAAGAAGAATGGCTCTTTGCTGGTTAGGCTACCTTAGGGCTATTACTTGCTGATAATTTTTTCCATGGACACGGAGTGGTTTGTCAGTGCTTCAACCGATTTAATATGCACGGAGTGTAAGACGACCTAACCTATTACTTTCATTAATCCCCTACCGGCATTCTGAACAGAAATTTTGAGAATTCTGAAGCAAACAAAAGGCTTAACTTGATTTTATGAAATGGTAATTTTGTTTCTCTTAGTGACTACTGTATTCCCATTTGTTAGTCAATGGGCATTTTATGCATACACACAGTAGTTGAACACCTATTTATGAACAAATGGGGATTAATTATGATGACAATAGAAATCTGCTGTGAGCCAAATGATGTTAAACAAACACCTTATATAATATATTAAAAGAATTTATTACAGGATACTGAGACTGACTGTGTGTGTACTTAAGACATAGTCTTTATACAAGCATTTCCAGAATCTCAGTCAAAACAGTTACTGTAACTATGACACCTTAATAAATGCCAAACATAATTCAACATTAATAATGGAGAGTGGCTGCCATCTGAGACCTCCTTCTAGAAAGTTTATTTTATATTGCTTGAGTGTATACTCATGTCTTTCACACTAAAGCATAAAAAACCCTGCATTAAGAAATTCTAACATCCACACAACAACTAGCCAAACAGTAATAGTTCACTTCATAAGTTTGCTTTTTTGTTGTTCCAAAATGGAGAGAAAGTCTTCCTGTTGTCTTCCTTTTTATGGAAAAGTAATCAAGGATGGGGTATCTGTCTTTACATCCTGTTAGGAACTATTCTGGGATGCAACAGACTCCAGTTCAACTTTATTCAGAAGTTTCTTCTTAATTTTAGATAGCTGTGTCCTCAGACTATACTTTTAACAACTACATAGCAAGTCAGTCTGCCTCTCAGAAACTTCCATTTATGGAAGCTGATTTTGTCTATGCAAGTGTTTCAGTTTTGTAGAAAAGGAGTATTTAGGAAAAACTGTAATTCTCAACACCCATGTGTACTAGCAATAAAATAAGATGGTGGATCAGCCTGAGGAATGACATCAGAATTAGTCTCTCCAAACTGCAGCTGGAGCACATAAATAGCCATGAAATATTTTCCTGAAATCTTCTGACAATGTCTTCAGATTTGGAACACAGGCTTCCCTTCAGGAATCTCCATGTCTCCAGTCAAAATGCTGGAGAATTAACTGGACATTCTGCATTTTCCTGAACATACAAAACACAGGTGAACGTCCCTCTTAAAACTTTATAATCAAGGTGTAAATCCTAGCTGTAAAGTTCCCAAGAAACCTTTTCGATTTAACTGCAGTTTTCCATTCCAGGAGTGGTTTTCAGCTTAAGGGTCATGGCCCATATCCTTCTTCTAGTGCTTAATTTGACTTCAACTCTAGATAAGAAAAGAAATGTCATGCTGAATATGACCAAGAACTACTTTCTTCAGGCCATAATTTCAGCTATACAAGATTCATTTACCCCACTCTAGCCTCCACAGGTTCTGGGCTGCTATTTCACAATTCTATTTCTTAAATAACACTGTCTCCACTGTCTTTGGAAATAAAACACAGCTTTCTAAAAAAGAAACATCCATAATTATTTTCAGCAGAAACACGATTAAAAATCCTGGTACCTAATAACACAATGGTGTTTCCAAAAATAATTACATACACTACTGGAAAAAGGTAGAATGGGTACAGCCCTGCTTCTACTATTGAGTTACTAAAAAAAAAAAATTCAGCCATTTCCTTTGGGATTTGAAAATGTTTGTTTTCAAGCTCTACCGTTGATCCACGCAGGAAAAAAAAAAATACCCAGTAGTCACACCTTTAAAAATAGCAGATCATAATGATTATGTTAGTAACAAGATGGTTTACATCAGACATTTCTTAAACTCTGTTGGTAAACTCAACATTCCTGTAACAAACTAGAAAGAATCCTGTTATATCATCACTTGTTGAGGGACCAGACAGTTCAATATACTGTCCACAGGACCACAACGTCTTTCACTTGCAGCTCTAAGTTTGAACTCAAGCCAGTTGGAACAACGAGAACAAGCTTCCATCCCTATTAAAAAAAATAATCGCATCTGGCAGTCCTTCAAACATGCAAACCAATTCATTAAATAATCTGTCCAGCACTGCATGTGGCATGTTGTGCAAATTCAGTATACCTGCCACACCCTCACTGTCCCCCTCTTCATTGTGCATGCTGCACATGCAGACTGCTGATCCTCCTTCCCTTTCTATCTACCTACAAGCCAAGAAGTTTTGTTCGCTCATTTCCTCAAACATCAGAGACCAACTCTGAATCAAATGAGTTCAGCTGGGTCAGAAAGGGTTGCTTTTTTAAATGCCTTAAGAAATTAAGAATTCAATGCTTCAGTTCAAATAGAGTTGACTGAATCATGCTGGGATAGGGGAAGGAGACTGAAACAGTTCAGTCCTTAAATAACCTGCCATAATTAGGAGAGGTTTGGCAGGCCAAACTGATCTTGCCCAAGTGTCTTCCCACACTTTTGTTGAATCTACAGCTCAAACACAAGACATTCCATTAATTTTCATTGCTCAAATCATGTGCAAAGATAGTTAACTACGTAACATCCAGTGAGGAAAGGTATTTTGTAAAAAACAAAGAAAGAACAAAAAAAAATTCAAGCACCTCTACCCTGGGGTTACCTTCCTTTTTAAATATACACGAAATTTTAATCATCAAAACACTGAGGTTAGAAGTGACACTTTATTCCATAATGTTTTAATGAAATGCCTAAGCAGTAGCTGTTTCAGCTTCTTCTGCTCCTCAACTTGATCACACAAGAGCCACTTCCCTTCTTGAACCTTGCCTCTTGAATCACATTATTTAGCCACTGTACTTCAGCATTTCTCAGACTGAGATGCTTGCTGCAACAGCCGTTTTTCCTTCTAATCACACGAGCAGTATTCTTCAAAAGTTTTCAGCTTCCAAAATCCAGAATATTTGGGGCAGAACCATGAATGAATGAAACAAAAATAGGATGTGAAATGTTAACTCTGAAATACTTTTATTTTTTAAAAAAAAAAGTTAAACAAAAAAATAAAAATCAGTGACACACCTAAGTTTACCTTGTAAACCAAAATCCTCCTTTAACAACTAACTACTAAAATTTATTGAAACCACCCCAGTCATTTGTCACTGTTTATCTAAAGCTGAATTCTAGCTTGGACAGAAAGAAATTTCAAGTTCACAGTGATATATCATTTTAACCCCATCACTTGGGGAAAAAAAAAACCCACAACCAAAACAACCCACTAGCATTATATGAAAAAACCACCACCTTTTAATATTACATTATTTTTATACTAACTTCTCATTTTCAAAACAAAAATTGTCTTGTCCAGAGCTTGCAGAGAAAAAAAAAAAGCCAAGAAATGGTCATTATTTTTATCTTAATTTCAACTTTTCAAAACACTGAACAGTATTAAAGAGATTAAAAAAAATAATACAGCAGTCATCAGCTCAGATGGACTTTGATGAACAGTAAGAAAATACTGACGTAGAGATTGGCTCCACTGGAAAAAAAAGGTTGAAAAAAGCATTCTAGCACCAGCTATTTAAAAAAAATACAAAATCCAGTATTTCTTGTAAGGACAATGCTGGACAACACACTCTTCTTGCAGACAACAAAGTTCAGAAATGCATTTTGTTCTAAATAATGTTTCTGACATTTCACATACGCCAATATTCACTCATTTCTAACACTCTGTGTTGCTAAAATCTGAATGTTTAGAAATCAGATGTGCTGAGCCACTTTTAAAAGTAACTGAATACAATCTATTTTTCATTAAAGAAGTCTTAATGCATTGAAAGAAACTATACCCTATGAGGAATGAAGTATTTCCACATTTAACATTTTCATAGTCAATAACCTTACTGGTACTTTTGCAACAATATATACGCCAGCGAAGATAAACGTATATTCTAGATTCAAATTATTCCATCTGCTTGACAACAACCTATTAGGTCATAAGGCACACAATAAGAGAAAAAATCAACATAGATCTCTAGCTTTTGAGTTTTACTAACTCTACGGGGAAGGAGTATTGCTTTATGATGAGCTCATATGTGGAAGAGCATTTAGTGACTGCATAAAAATGAATAATAAAAATACTAGCATATAAATAGGTCATGAAGATTAAGATGCTTTTCTTGTATTAATCTTACTTAGATTTCTGGGCTTTAAAGTAGGATATCACAGAACTGACAGTGGAAAATGAAGGTGGGCTGTTTACTACAACCATAAGCTAAAGTTAAATCACAAAATAAAAGGATTACAGACTCAACTGGGGAAAAGCACTAGGTCAGGGCTGCAATCTCTATTAATTAGGTATCCCAGCTGGGCAGTGGGTATGCAGCTGTTAACTTGATCAATGACTTACCTAAATGTCATCTCTACTGATTCGCTTATAAATTACCAGCAAGTGAGACTAATGTACAGGTGCTAATTTATTTAAACTGTTCTCTGCAGTTCTACATAGCTTTATAAACTGCATCTGGCACCTAATGTTAGCTGTCAGTTGTACTTAGACATGCCTGTCCTAACGACTCTGTTCATTAGAAATGAGCACAAATTATGAAATATTGTGAAAAATGATACATCAAATGGAATGGGCAAAGCAAATCAATTAGAAAAACTTCATAGCACATATTCACACATAGGAGAATAAAACATCCTAGCTTCAGAGTGAGGTCTATAATACCAATTAAAAAGCAATTGGTAGACTTCTGCAGAGTTATATATCAATTTGCTGGATTTTTTTTTTCTCCTCCAGAAATACAGTTGTAATGCACAGCTTAACTTTTCATTCCTAAATAAAAGCATCAGTAAGAGGCAATTCTGCTTCCACAACATCCAGAAGGATTAGCAAGTAAGTCAACTTATTTTCCTGTTCAAAACTTCACAAGGTTTAGCTTTTATTAAACTATACCTAAAACTCCAGTGAAGGACAGAATCGTATGATGTCTACTTTTCAAATACACTGCACAGACTGATTAAGAGTAGAAGACTCAGAGGTATATAAGCACTCATCAGAAAGAATTATTACTGTTCGAAATGTAAAGCTTGATAATTCTCCTGCCAGTGCTTAAGCAGCTTTTATATTTTTATAACAGAAATTTAATTATGCATAGCAGACACTATTACACACTCTAAGTATTTTCCAACACCTGATGGAAAATGAAGAAATCAAACATGTACCACAGATACTTGGTATCACCAAACAAAACACTACTCTTTTGGCACCACTTCTCCCTCTTTTCAAAAACAGAGTCTGCAAAGCAGTCCCATACTTGTCACCTGCACTGCATTTGTAAAAGCTAATTACCAGAATGAATCTGCTTTTACTAATGATGGAGCTCAGTTAATTTTGTGCAAATGATCATAGTGCTGTGGATTCATAAACAAGAAACCACTACTTGGATATGGTCATTTTCCATTTCTTGCAGTCTTGCTGTCTGTAAGCCTTCCCCCTAGACCCTATCAAGGAAGGAAGCCAGACTGCAGATTAATGCATTCTCCTACCACTAACCTTTCAGGCAAACAACTGAACCATTAGCATCATCATCATACTGTACTAACGTGGGAGCTATTCTGGTGGCAGGTCTGTGCATGAATACTTTACAAGAAAGTAACTCAAAAAGATAAAGGTCACTAAAGGTAAGAAAAAACATCTGAAAAATACAGGAAAAGGAAATCCTATAGTCTGTACAGAAATAAGAAAGCCAATGTAAAGAAACAGGCTGCTATTACTGCTGACCCAGATGCCTCGATGAATACTTTTCCTGTCGACAAGACCTTACCCACTCTACACTGAGACTGGAAGGGTCCCCGCATTGGCACTTGTCTGCAGAAGAGCAAAACGGTATCTATGATTCTGAATGACAGTAGTCACAGTATCACTGCATAGCTTTGTACTTGTAAAGCTTGATTTCCTACAGATTTCTGACTTGAACGCAAGCTTCCCTTACAGATTTTCTGATACCTGATAAAACTCAAGTCTCATTTCAGCCTTTTTCTCAGCAGTCCATCAACTGTGTCTCTCTTCTCCACTTTGCTCTCTATTTTCAGAGGAGTTTTCAGAACTTAGTTTTGAAGCCTGCCAAATGTGTTTGAAATCGGCCTGTATCACCACCTACAGATGTAGTTCTCCTTTGGCATAAGCACACTGTCAAGACCTCTTATGTGGACACAACTATGCTGACAGAATTCTGCCACTGAGGGGCAACAAACAATTTCCTCACCCTGAAAAAACCTAAACCACGCACACCTCTCTTCTGGCACGTACCACATTACTATGTCTACCCTAAGGGCCCTGCTGATACACTGTGCTGCCACGGCTATAGTAATAGTGTTGCTGCTGCGCAGAGAAAGCTTCAGCCATGAGGCTTCACACAGCTTCACTTAAGACTGAATGTCACCAAATGACATTTCTCCTCCCTACCTCTGATGTGTGATTAAATAAGACAGAAATGACAGAAGTGAAGACCAGGTGGGACATTAAAAAAAAAAAAAAATACCATGCAACAAAACATTTTTCTGAGTGAAAGGGAGGATATCTATACAAGAGCCTAAATCACACACAGAAAGAGGAGGCCACCCATCTGTCAGTTGTCAGAGGGAATGGCAATAAAATAGTATGTTTGAAGCTACTGATATGAGCTTAAATTCACATCTATATTAAAATCCCTAAGCTAAACCAGAGTGTTAGTTGTAAAACATCCTATAAAATTTAATTTGGATTACCAGCAACCACAGTATCATACAAGAAAACCTGACCTAAATATACACAGCAGGTCAAATTGTGGGTAAACGTTTCGAAGTGCTACATGAACCTTTACAGTGCCTCTTATAACCTCTGATTAAGGGGATTATCCATTAGTACTTTTAAAAAGAACCTACTGTGCTTTAGCAAGATACGGTATACAGCTCTATACTGTGATGTCTGACCTCACATGGTAGCAGGGCTAGAATCTCTATTCACAGTCACAGCTGCAATGTTTGCAATGTATAGTAGCATTCTTTCTTATTCTGACAGTTTGATTAAAATTCACAGAGAGCTGAGGGGCTCATGCTGAAGTAAAGTGCTTTCAATATCTGAAGCTCTACAGTAAATTACTTCTCCAACAGAGCAACTGTACTTACATCAATATCCTCTTGGGTAAAAGTTTCTGGATCTTCTCCCATCATGTTGGCTAAATGTCTCTTTCCTAGGTTGAACTCTTCAATCTGTTTTTTAATAAATTCCTCTGTGTACTTTTCAAGTCCTGGGGCACCTACATTTTTCCTCTGCACGGCTGTAGTGGTACAGATTAGCCTTAATGTCTAATAAAAACAAAAAAGAAAGAAAAAGTGAGAGATTTATTTTATATTTTTGGCACAGTGAGTTCTAAATAAAATGAAAAGTATAACAAGCCATTCATACTGATAACAAGATTCAACACATTATTGTAATAAGTTAGAAAAGGCAGTATTACTAATGAAACCATTTTCCTCCAATTGTTTAATGCCCATAAACAGACAAACACATTCTAAAAGTTGAACATTTTCACACATTACAGCTAATTCAGAAGATTTTTCTGATGGAAAGAAACGTAGTATCATACATCAGGAACATCCAGCAAAAGCAAAACACAGCACTGATCAACAGATGTAGTCTTAAAAAGAAAATAAAAATCTATCAGCAGATAAGCAGGCATCCCATAACAAAGTATGAATAGAATCTGCGGGCCAGCTCTCTAGTGGCTTTCAGAAGCACGTGGCTGCACAAACACTGCTAAAGGCTCTGGAAAGGCTATGCAGTGCTCCTTCCTTCTTCACAGTGCCGTAAGGGTCCTAAAGCTATTTCACCATCACAAGTGAAACAATTAGAAAACTAGCAGGGTAGTTCTCACCAGTAAATACTACTGAGCATTGTTCCAGCTCAGAAGTCGTAACTCAGTGGACAGTTATCTTTTGATCTTCACGGGATACAGGTTTGTTTTTTCTTCTATCAAGACAATCAGTAGTTAAGACGACTAATTTCAATCAAGCTCTGCCAGATGAACAGGAGCGTCACTGACAGAGCTGTAACGTCCCCATTTTGGCTTACTGCCAATATTATGCACTATTTTGTTTCTCCAACATTAGTGTTAAAGTCCTCTGCAGCTTAATTATTCAACAAACTGAATGAGAACTGATTATTTGTCTGGTCTTCTGTGGGTAGCAGGGAGGGAGTGAATCACAAGGGAAAAAAGGGGGTGTGGGACAGAAAAGCAAAGACAGAAAAAGAATCACTTCTGAAACAGAAGAACACTCAGTTCTGTTCACCAGATAGTACCCTGAAACCCTTCTCTCCAGCCCCTTCAACGTGCCACGGCTTGGCACTGTGAGCAGACAGTGCAGTTTCACAAGGCAGAGTGAGCCCATCTCACAGTCCACCCCTGCTGACATTCTTTCCTCCACTCCCTTCACCCACCTTGTGCCAGTTCTGGCACTCGGACTCTTCTACAGGTCAGCTCAGCTCCCTAAATGTGGTAGAACTCTAACTTCTCCTTCCTCCCAAAGAGCTGGCAGCTCTCAGCTGAGCTGGTAAGTCCGAGCAATTCAGAGAAGGCTCCGAGAAGAGGCAACGCTGACACAAGAAGCTGGCTGAACCACACAACTGGGAGCAAGGAAGTAGAGGGGGAGTCCTCTCTTTACCTTCCCTTCTTTGAGCAAATTATTAAATTGCCTCTGCTGCTCCTGGAGCTGCAGCCTCAGTTTACCTTTAGCCAAACATTAAATCCCAAACAAGCATAACAAAGTGAACTAGTTTGGGTTCATCTTATGAGGAACAGAATAAAGCTAGTATTTGAAGTGATTAAGTATTCTCTGAGTCATGAGAATTGTCTTCCCCGGATCACAATTTAGACATGCTGACCATTTTGATGGATTTTACCATTCTGAGTTAAGCTAGTATGAACAGCATAAAATACTTGCTATTTTCCTGTAACTAATACAAATACAACAGTAATCTTCAAACCCAGTTATAACCACGATGATACAAACACACACATCATCAAAACAAGATTACATGGCTATATTTGCAAGACAAACACAAAAGCAGATCGAACTTCCACCTTCTGTTAGTAACATGAGCTAGCTTACACAAACCTCTCCTTTGACTAGAAGCTTTGCGTGTTCTGTATTACATGGTCAAGTCCTACGTGAACAGGAAACGAAACACAGTTCTTCTGGTACTTTCACAGAGCCCAGGGTATTCTGGACATCTGGCAGCCCAAGATGGACTGGTCCAACGCGTCCCATTTGCTGCACATACATAAAGCTATTCATCATCAATTTACCTGTCCGTGACTGTCTCAGGCTTCAAGATTCAAAAATCTAACAACCCCACTTAACATTTCAATTTGGAATGAATACTACAATACTCTCCCTTTAACCTATGTATAGCACATACCTGTGGTGAGGATAGGTCCTGTGAATTCAGTAAGGTTTGATATAGAAGGTAATCTTTGAATAACAAGGTCACACAAGATGGAAAGAACTGACCCTCTATGCTTTTACAACCTGACGTAAAGATAGGTCCCCCAGCTATGTACCTCAGAAAAGTAACCAATACCTCTGCCAGAAAAAAATTTAAAAACAGCTCCAAGGCAGAATTTGGTGCTGAAAAGCCTGTTGTTGCTTTGTTTTCTCCACAGCTTGTATGTATCATATGCAATGCTAGTTCTGTTTTTTTTTTCTTTTTATATTCATGTTTTCTGTGAGGTTACATTGACATATACAGAATTAAAAGAAAAATAATCAAAATTTTAAATGTACACATTTTCCACAGGCAAGGCTCTGGTGGTTTCCTTAGAAATCAGTAAAGAAAGCAGAGTTATCCCTGCATATTCCTTATTCTTCTCTCCTAGTCACTCCTCAGGAAAGAATTCAATTCATCTTCTGTCTTACTTGTCTTAATAGTAACTAATTATTTGTAATTCTTGTTAATGAACATATGATTCCTTATTACTTAGCCCAAAATTGCTTTCTCTCTGCTATGCTTTAAACAGAATACTTTAAAAAAGATTGCTTTCATCTTATTCCTGTCAATTCCTATTATAATTTTCTCATTTTTGTCCTCCTTCCCTCAAGCTATTCATATTCTTCCCTAGTTTCAATTCGTCACTAATCAAAAGTCCCTGGACACACAAACTGTTCATAATTAGAAAACAGCCTCTTATGCAAATGAATACCTATTGTATTGGGCACCTCTTCTGGGATAAGTGTACTATTTCATGGGTGGTACAGGCAAGAACTGCAAAGCACAGCTAAATGCTTCTGGCATTTCAGTCAAATAAGAACCATACTCCTCTACTTTCTAGAGGAAACCACAGAGGTTTGCATTCACTTCTTACACATTTCATAAAGCATTACTGCAGACAGCAGCCTCACCATTTTTTTTAAAATAATAATGGTTATCAACAGTACTCCTGAAGTAATAGACTCTTCCAGCAGGACTGGGGAGAAGGCAAAGCCTTGACTTCTGGACACAGCTCCTTGGTATTAACCCTGCCCTCCTGACTCCTTCCAGAGCAACCAAGCATTCAACAGTCTGGCAAATCCTGATCTTCCAGGGAGACCATAAATGAATAGAACATCAGGGTATGTGAAATTTGCCTTAGAAAAAAAGTAAGCATTTTCAGACAACTTCAACTTCTCTGGTCTCTTTTTTCCACAAGGGGAAATAACTAGTACCTATCTGTTTACTCGTCCTGTTCATTTTGCTTCACTGGAGTTATATGGATATAAAGTCAACATATATCACTAACAGAGGAATCAATCTTTCTGTACTTCTGGAATAGGAAGAAAGGGGAATCAGGAGACAGGAGGCCTGAATTCAGGAGAAAACACTGTCCATTTTACAACGTGACATAGTTACAGAGATAGAAGACGACACCAAATGACGTGGCACATGTGCAGCTGCACTATTTTCATGCTGCTTCCATGCTCTAAGCTGGCAGACTTCAATCATCTCCTTTTGCAAAACGATGCAACGCACAAACAAATTTGTACTAAAATGTTACCTTTGGGATAGAACTTCACTAGGAGATGCAGAGCTGTAGCTGTATAACCACATCAGCATGCAGAACTAAAGCTGCCCTGTGTCCATTGCTCCGATTACTAGCACAGCTAGTGCTACTGAACCCAGCAGACATACAAGACACCAAAAGCGGTCCCCTGGTCACTTGTTGCACGAGAAAAAACACGTACTATGTAGCAATCGTACAGAATGTAAATGCTCGGACCCATCCCAAGTTTCTGAAGAACTACTTTTTGTTCAACATGTGAATTCTGGCTTTCTAGTGTGCCGGTTTACAAAAATGTGTTTTAATTGATTTACTTAAACATTGTTTACATAATCTCAGATTTCAGTCGGCCTACGAATCAATTAGGTGAACCAGTATCAGGCTTATGTTTTAAGAAGCATTTTACAAAACACATCAGAAAGTATCACAAGGTGTCAGCAAATATGCATAAATGATTTTATATTACTTTTTATACCTGATTTCACAAAGTATCTCATCAGAAAAACTTTTTCTCAAAATGAAGTCTCTTGACAGGTAACTGTAAAACTACATCTCCCCCACCCAGAAAATCAACTTTGTGTGTATTTGACCAAATCTACATTTTAAGTTTTGCTTATGCTATATACTATGCAAATAGATAGCTCTAAATGTATAAATACATGGCAAGTGTTAGATGTGCATACTGGGGAACAGAATTTAGATCCAGCTGTTTTTAGGCACAAGTTACCAAATACTAACAGGCTTTTCAACTCTAGCTTAGTTAACTGCAGAAAAAGCTATTCCATTCCAAGCATGTAGTTCTGAAAGACCGTCACCAAAGCGCTATCATCTCTTTCTGCTATCAGTACATATACCATCCACAGTGATTTAGATAAGGTACCTGACCCAATCAAATTAAATAGCATGTACGGTACTCTTAACTCTTCCGTCAAGAACAGCTATTCAATCACATCAGAAGTGACTGACCATAACTAAACTAGATCACTTTTTTTTCTTTAGAAATTGTGCTAAATCTCTGCAGTTTGCTTATTAGAAGAACAGGAAACTAAACCTGTTTTTCAGTCAAAGCTAAGGGAACCGAAAGTTTCTCTCCCGTTTCCTCTCCCAACGCGAGACATTTTCAAATACAAAAAATACCCAAGAAATTAACCTGTTTTCACCACTAAGACAGACAAGAAGTAATGAACTGAACTCCAGCAAGGGATTTTTAGGACAGGCATCACAAAAAAGTTCCCTACCAGTAAGGACAGATAAGGGCTTGATGTAAGAAATGGTTATAGCAGGTCAGAACAAGGGTACATCAACTTATTACCCTGTCCGAAACAGCAGCCGGTATCAGATGCACAAGGAGAGGACAAACAAGTAGTGATAATTTTCCCAGGACACTTCCCCAGTTTCCAGAAATCTGCGGTTCAAAGACATGCTGATATCTTGGTTTTAACAGTCCTCAGCAGAATTTTCTTCTGAGTTTAAGTTGCTTTTTGTATTCACATAAATGCTGTAGTATCCTGAACACCCTCATCAAACAGTTCCACAGGTTTCCTACATCTAATGGAATGAAGAGTCTCTAAGTTTCCTGAGCCCTGCCTCCCATTAGTTCCCTTCATATCCTCTGGTTCAGACAGATGATATGTATACAGCTATAGGCTTTGGTACTGATCCCATCTCTGGGGGTGAGAGGAGTAGACAAATGATCTCTCAGGTCCCTTTCCAGTCCTACCTTCTGCAGTGATTCCTCCTTTTGAGACCACTTCCTCATTTACAATACAAATCGTTTTCAGCTCAAACTCAAGCAGGTGCCTGACCAGGAAAACTAAGTTACTGTCATAATCAGACCTTTGATATAGGATCACCAAAGCAACACAAATTATTCCAACTGAGAACAATATCAAGCATTAGAGCACTGTCAGCCTTATCCTCTTTCTCATTCCTTGCACAACTTAAGCATGTGTATTTCTGACTGCTGTGTAAAGAACTACCCACATGGGCACCCGGTCTTTATCCCTAATGGGTAAAGCGAACCTAGAAGTAACCAATATAAACGGTTCAGATAGCTCCTTCCAGTATTACCTTTCATTTCTTCCTGCCATCTACCTTCTGTTAGCCTACGGTTTGGTTTAGTTCACTCACCAAACAGTTCCTCAGCCCTTACTATCCTAAATTACTTTGTAACTTGAAAGTGTTACCAGCATGCCTTTTTATCCACTTGCTGGTCACTGATTAAATATATACATACACAGAGGTGTATCAAATACCACTGCACAAATGCAGTGGCTGGCCTCAATACTAACAGCAGCTAAGCTTTTTAATTAAACAGCAATCAGCTGAACATCGGTATCTCTCAAAACAAACAGGTAATTCTGTTTCATCAGAAGTTACCGCACTTGTGGAGCTTATTTCTCTCTCTGTTGCAGGAGCTGGGAGACTTCATTATCTACCTACCTGCTGACCAAACACCATTCAAGATGATCCACCTAAAGAACTACCATCTTAAAAGTACTTCACTTTTGTGGTGACTAGGGTCTATACACGGCTCTGTTAATTCTAGCGATACATAAAATAAACCGGGCCTTAACTACGCTTTTTCTTTACGTGAAGAAAAATAAACTCGGCTCACGGAAGGGCCGACTTGAACGCGGCGCCGGCCCTCACACTCCCGGGCCCCGGCGCTGCCTCCTCTCGGCGCCAGCCCCCCGCACGCAACGCCGGCGCCCGCTAGGCCGCAACCCCGCCGGCCCGGCGACACGGGCAGCACCACACCCCGGCCCAACCGGTGCCTCCGAAACGAGGACGGGGTCACCCCGGCAGGGACACCCCCGTCCCGCTCCGCCCTCACCGCAGCTGCGCCGGGGACGCGAACCCGCCCCACCGCCTTCACGCTCGCCTCCTGCCACCGCACGGAGCTCCCCCGCCCCGCACAGCCCGGGGGGACCACACCATGAAACAGGCGGCCTCCACACAGGGGGCGGCGGGAAAAGGGCCCGGCCCGGCTCTCACCTGAGCGCGCGGCCCGCCCGCCGCGCTCCAACAGCCGCCCAGCCGCAGCACGCGCCCAACGGCCGCCGCCATGCCCGCGGCACCCCGCCCCGGCCGCCGGGAGGGGGAAGGCGCGGCGCGGCGCGGAGGTTCTCTGCCGCAGGCCCCGGCGCCACTGATCGGCGGGCGGGGCTAGAGGGGCGGGGCCAGGGCCGCGCCTGCGCGCTGCCCTCCCACCCCGGTTGTGCCGTGCGCTGCCCGGCCCCGGGCGGTGTGAGGCGGCGGCGGCGGCGGGGTGGCCGTCTTTCGGGAGGGTGACCGGGTTGTCAGAATGTCTTGGAAAGGTAAAACACGTCAGCATTATTAACATTCAGACTGATCTTTAAAATGACGGTTTGAAACTTGTGTTATGGTCGCACGGGGGACCGGGCCCCGGGTGTGTGCCTGTCACCTGAGGTGGATTCTGCTCCGGTGAACCTCGCCTCTGAAGGAAAAGGCTAAAATCAAGACTCCTGTTTAAGCGGGTAGCGTTGGAAATTGCAGCATGTCTGGTGCAACACCACTACTCTGGAGAGTTGTAACAAAAAGCATATTTCGCCCTAGCACTGGGTTTTTTTCTGTAGGAAAAATGCCATTTTTTAGAGAGGCAGCAGTTGTCTCTTGCTGAGGGAGGGGTTGGTATCGATACTGTCACCTCACGAGGTGATGTTAATCTGGATGCTGAACCTCGACAGCTTGAGAGTTTTCATCATTTCCGCAAGTTCATAGTATATACCCTTAGAGGTGATTTGATTTTGGCAGTAGTGTTTTCTACCACAGGAAAAGTGGAAATTAATTAAAAAATTAATTTAAAAAAATTCTACTTTTAGACTTACTGGGACCTTCTCTTTAAGAGCAGTTATTATTTGAGAGGAAAATTTGGAAGTGAATCTCTGCTTTTCCAGGTTGGTTTTTCTTTTCACTTTTTCACGGTTGGGTCTTGCTCTCCCCCATGCAGACATAAGTATGATTTCCTCCCTGAGATATAAAAAAGGGTGTAAGAAAACTGGCTGTGGGCAAGGGAGGTCAGCCATGCAAGGAGGTCAAGGAGAAGCCACCTGGAAAGGTGCATTTATTCTTGTGGTTATGGACTGTGAAAATGAAAACGTCAGCAGCTTTATTGACGTGGATACGTGCAAGCGAATGCAATGAACGCTGCACTGAAGGAGAGTGGTGGAGTGTCTCTCCTGTGCACACCTGGCCAAGCACTGGGAACTTTCATTCACAGGGAACGTAGGGATGGCATTTGGTTACCGGCTGTTTCTCCAGAAGAGAAAAAGGGGGTTGGGTTAGGGTCGCAGTCCCACTAACCCACCTCCTGGAGCAGCCAGCAGAGCTGAAGGGGTGGAGAAAGCCAGAGGTGGTACGGCCTCTTCAAGGCCGGTGGTGAATCTCATCTGCCATCTGTCACCCTGCAGCCTGGCTTTGTTCAGCGGTGGAGGAGCTCCTCAGTCCTCACCGTGCTGAGCAATTGTTACCCCTCATCCCTGTCAGCTCTACAGAAACAAAGTGCTGCGGGAGTGAACGGTTTTCATTCCCCACATGTAATTAATTGTCAATTAAACTCAAGAAGCAGGGCCACCTATAAAATATCGTCCACTTATACTTGGAAACTGATTGATGTAAATCCAACTCCCTTGAGTCCCTAAATCTATCTGCTCTGCTTTTGCAGTCTGAAATGTTTTCAATGACATGAGAGTTCATACAGTCCATGGTTTCAGTCTAAGGTTACAAAATTGTTCTCACAAATTGCTGAATGGAGACCTTGGTGTATGGGGGTCCAGCATTTAATGTCAAGGGCCCCGTTGTGTCTCTCTTGGATCTTTAGAGCGGTCAGCCCTTAGAAATTAATGGCTGCCCCTTCAAGGTGGAAGATTTTTGCACAAATTTCAGGTATATTTCCCAACCATCCTGCTGCTGCCCAGGAGTTTACCTGGGCTTTCTTGTCCCTGGAAGACACTTCTACAGAGATGCCTGCGTGATCAGTTTATAGACTGATCGTATAGCTACATGCAAGTGCATGTAGTTATTGCTTGGCATGCTTTGAAGAAAATGTACTTCCATGATGGGCACGGCTAATGTGTCCCAGAAAGATTCCTTCTAGTGGAAGGATTGCCACTTCAGCTCACATGGCAGGAGTCTGGGTTTGCCAGTTCAAAATCAGTTTTTAGCACAAGCCAAGGTAAGATAAAAATGAGCAGAAGTTATTTACGTGCTCAACCCCCTGCGTCCCTATCCCTCTGTCAAAAGTTTATTAAGACAGAGGTGGAGGGAAATGCAAGAAAACCATGTTTAATCTACTTATCCCAAGATTAACTCCAAAGGGTTTCTCTTTCTATCTCTGCATTTAGTTGACAGACCGTAGATGCTTACCTAATCCATGCAAACTACCCTGATGCTTTGCTAAGGCCTCTGCAGATCTTTAGTCTCTTGTGTGGCAGGAATGTCCTTTTTGAGCCCAGCTGGGCAATGTTAAACACTGGGGACTTGTTCAAATTGTGAACCTGATTACACATACGCTTGTGTAACTTGCTAATCATGCTCTATGCAATCACAGAACTGGGGACTGTTGCCTGCAGTGCCTTACCTGCTTTTGTTTTAAGACTTAGGTAATGAGGGTAAGCATATAATTTGGGATGATAAAAGCTTTGGAGTGCTGTCTTTGGGGGATGGCCCGACATTAAGAAAATGGTGCTTCTGTGTGGGGCTTGAGGTTTCTGAAATGAAAAATCACTAAATATAAAATAAGGAACCCGGCTGAGCCTGCCGCATGCATGGGTCAGGGGACAGCCTGAGGGGCACATCTGTAGTATATGCAAATTCTTGAGCATAAACCTAAGGTTGAGCTTCAGTCCAAATTTGCTGATTGCTTGCATTACCAGCCTACATGCAGACAGTCCTGCAGTGAGATTTGGGGTGTCCTTTTGTAACCAGAGATGGGATTTGTAGATAGCATGAGTTCAGGTTACTGGTATGGATAGGGTGAAAACCAGTTGCTTGAGGAACAGGTATCCTAGTGGCAGTGATGAAGATGTATGGATCTCCAGCTTACTGCCTCATAGATGCAGATGAGAAGACAGCAAGGATGGCAGCACTGGGTCAGAGCAAAGGTCCATTGAGCCTGATGGCTTCACTCTGCCAGTGGCCAATGATAGATGCTTACAGAAGAGTAGAAAGACAGGGCAAATATACAGAGATACTTCCCTGAGAAAGTGTCCTGACCTGCAGTGAGCTGAAGGCGCCATCTTAGGTTTAGACATACAAGAAACTTATGCAGGAGAAGAGGGCAGGACTTCATGGAGGATGCAGCAGGATCTGCTGCCATGCAACAGAACAAGCTAACCTGCAGCAGAGAGGGTGGGACTCAATGAATCAGAAGACAAAGCAAATAGTTGCAGGAGAATTAAAACTTCTCAGGATGCCGTAATTTAAATCCACTTCTGAAGAGATGCCTAAGTTTTTTAGGGTTTTCCCTAAACAGAAATAAAAGAGTAGATTTGTTTTTGAATTCTGAACTAAAGTTATTCTTCTTATAAACTATTTTCTGTTCTCTTTCCCCTGTACCTTTCTTCCTTAGGCTGTAAGTATTTTGGCTGAAGTTCGGGGGCACCTGTGCTAAAAGAGACAGCAATCACCAATGCTTGTCCAGGGACTGAGTGGTTGGGTGGCAGAGTCTGAGGATGCTAGACAGAGCATCCGCGTGCGGAGAACATTCCTCAGAGCCTAACCAGGGGCACTTTCTGGATTCTCTTTAGATCTAGGGAAGTTTAGGAACACCCAGGTCCAGTGTTCAACAAAAAACTGGAGTTTTTGGCTAAGGAGAGCACTGGAGAAGGGTGGCTTCACAGAAAGATTTGTGTTTCAGAAGCTGAGCAGTATGTGAGGGTGGTGAGACACTGGAACAGGTTGCCCAGGGAAGTTGTGGCTGGCCCATCCCTGGCAGTGTCCAAGGCCAGGTTGGATGGGACTTTGAGCAACCTGGTCTAGTGGAAGGTGTCCCTGCCCATGGCAGGGGGGCTGGAACTAGGTGATATTCAAGGTCCCTTCTGACCCTAACCATTACATGATTCTATGTGTTTGAAAAAAAGAAAATGAATGTTAAAAATGGAGAGAATTCAGCAGTATTTTAACTCAGTTCCAGTTAAGTAATGTCAAGATATTTTGTGGCATGCGTGCGCTTTTTGACATAGAAATTGTTTTGCATTGATCTTTTTCATCACTATTGAAAGGCTTGAGGCTGATATACCCAGAATTGATGCCTTCTTAAATGCAAACACATCAATTTTATTTTTAAAAGCTAATAATAAGAACAACTATTTAATTGCACCTAGTTTTCTTCAAATGTGGAGCGAGCAAACTCCATTTTGTAGACCGCATACGCTAGCTACCTGAGGGTTGTCAACTATGTTATGCTATAAAAGGCATAGCACTTAGGGGGCTGTCGATCAAGTCTGTTGTGAGAGAGATTTCAAGAATCATTATTCCAACAGTATTTATCAAATATAAAAATAAAATTTACATGACAACACCAAATACAGAGGTATCATATTTCATTTTGTAGTGAAAGTGGTTTGAATTGAGCACAGAGTTAGTAAAGGTGAATCAAAAACAGCCAGAGATCGTTGCTTGTAAAGCAGTGCCCCCTGTTTTGTTCCTTCCGACAGCTTTCCTTCTCCATGAAAGAATGTGTTACCCAGATCTTCACTGCACTTTGGATCACAGCCCTGCATCTGTTTCATCTTTCCTTCACAGTCCGAGGGTTGTTGCTTGGTTTTTTTTTCCCACAGCTTATGGGTATCATTGAGCACTGCAAGGCATTTTGGAGAGCATTCTTTTCTGCAGTATTATGTTCCAGCTCTGCCATAATTTATGTGTTTGAGTAGCCCCCATTGAATTTACAAACCGTTCTCAGAAAGAAAGAGAACTTGTATGGATGTGATTTGGAGGCATCTGAAGATAGTTTTGTTCCACATGGATGCCAGAGTCAGCCCAAAGAGATCCAAATGCAGCGTCTGGGCCTATTTTTAGTTGGCAAGTGCTTTTAGACTATGTAATGTGTCTTTGTCATTTGTCTACCATACGCTTTGCCTCCATATGTTTATCACTGTTGCTATTGCTGATTCAGTACTTCAATAATAGAATCATTTGGAGCTGTTCTTCAGACTAGGGTTTGCATCAGACTTTTTTGTCTCCATATAATTAGACTAATGTCATTACTGATTCTAGCAGCAACTTTGAGTCAGAGCTAACATTATATCCAGGAGCTGTGTCTATACTACTAAATAAAAGAGGCCTAAGAACTGCCTTAGAGGCTAAGTGACCTTGATCGAGTCACATCAGCACTGATTAGGGCCACCTTCCCTGTACAGTGAAGCCACTTGCAACAGCCCAAAACAGAACCAGAAATACAAATAATCTCCCCCATCCATAGACACAGAGCAGTAGTAGTTTTATCTCTTCACACAGAAGGAAATTTATTGCTCTTCCCATTACTGAACCTGTTCAGATTTATAAACTTTTCATTATTGATTTTTCTAAGTACTGAAGACATATATATATTCAGAATAAATAGAAGAAAACAGTAGTTTTTCAAATTGTGTATGCTTCCCAAGATTCATTTATAGATAGGGAGTAGATACTGTGAGTCCCGTCTACTTCACCAGATAAACAGAAAATACATCTCGGAGCATGCCCTCCTGGGACAATGCGAGGGATTTGCCAATGTACAGTTTATAGATGCTGCTGGAGGTTGTGAACTCCATCTGTATCTTTGTCAGACTGCAAGCTCCATTTTGGTTTTAAGGCTGGGATGCACTTTCCTGTAGCCTCAGGTCTTTCCAGCTGGATTAAAATTCATGTAGGGCACATGACGGTCAATGACCAAGCGTGATCCCACAGAGTGCTGTGGTCACAGACACTAAGTTACTCCTGCCAAGGAGACCAGGTTGTTGAAGACGTGGTCGCCTTAGCCACAAACTAATCTGGCAGGAGATTGCGTTCGCCTGCTGAAAGCTGCATGGGAGCTGAAAAGTTATAGAATACAAGTGGTCCTGTCAGTGTCTTTGGAGCTCGGGAAACGGCAGATCCAGCACCTAACACTTTTCCATGCTTCTTGGAGATGCTCTAGAGAGCACAGAGTGGTTATTCAGAATTAAATTTCTTCTCCCCTCAAAAAGAAAATGATGACCAAAATACCAGCCAATTCAGAGCTGAAAAGGAAGCTTTAACTTTATTTTGACAGGCTTTGGACCAGTCTCTGAAGTAATGAAGCACAAGAAAATATGACTTAAAAGATTTCAGGTTTTAAAACAGACATAGCAGCAGAAGATTCTGAGTCATCAGGGCTTCCACAGAAAGTCTAAAGAAATAGATATGATGCATCTTTCACAGAAATAACAAGGAAAGAGAATGACAAATTGGATCTGGATTAAGAAAAAAGTAAAGCACCAAGTAATGCTGTTACTTTCTGACCATTATGTTCAAATAATAAAGAAAAGAGTCTGCAGTTTTCTGCTGAACTCTTTACAGAAACAAGCAATTCATGTGCCTGTATTGAATCTATGTCAAGGCTATAAAGTGTCCAGCAAAACCAAGTACCTACCATAATACAGATGTCTTCCCCAGATGTTCTGAGAAAAGAACTAATCGTTCTTTTTGGCTTCTCTCTTATTGCAGCAATGAGGCACTACCTATGGCCTACCCTGTGGGTGCCAGTACCTGAAGACCCAGTCAGCGCGACACCTGGAAAAGATCCCTTCCTGTCATTCTGCTGCACAAGTAGAAGAGCTTAGTCCACAATAAACCTGTGTGGGTACGATTGGAGGGGGAGGTAAGCATGGAAAGCTTTTTTAGCATTCAAACATCAGTGCAACAGCTAACCCAAATGCAGTACTCCGCTCTCCAAGAGCGAGGCTGGCGCCTGGACAATAGTTTTGCCTCCAGGCGTTTTATGCTAGCCTGGAGAACCTGTCAGCCATTGACCACTTTGGGCCAAGTTCCAACTGCAGGAATTAATCCTGAGGAGAAGAGTAGGAAGTGCTATTGAATGCTTTCTCTTCTTAACCATCTGACCTGCAGGTAGAAAGGCAGTCTCTGTTTTGACATCTCTTGCTCTGCCATCTTCAACCATCAATGAAAGCACTTAAGAGGGCAAATGATGCAGTCTGGAGCTAACTCATGAAATAGCATGCATAATTAAGATTATTATAAATATCAGTAGAAACTGTCTGAATCATCACCTCCTTACATGTGAGAATCTAATACTGCATGTCAGCCAAAATCTGAACATCCTGCAGCAAGCAACTATTTCTCAGATTATGATAGCTCTGTTTCAAAATGGGGGGCAAAACAGGGGAGAGATTTTGCAGATTTTGAGGGGAAAAGAGAAGGAATCTCCAACTTCTGTGAGCGTAGTCACAAACTGACTGATTTACTTACTTACTGATGACACAAGTCGTGTCATTTATAATGTGCTGCCACAATCCAGCTGAACATGGTTGGCTGGCAGCAAATTATCCTGAACCTTGTGGAGGTAAGTAGGCTCCAGCTTATTTTAAAGGATGCCAGACATTTTGTCTCTTTGGCCAAGCCTTCTCAGTCATTTATAAAGTTACATGGAAAGGTCAATCTGTACTTAGATATGCAATATGATTAAAACAGATCACATTAAATTATTTCAGTTTTCTTAAATAAAAGCAAAGCAAAATGAAAAAGCTTGTTAGATATCTCTTGGGAGAGGACTTCACTGTCCCCTGGGATGTGATTGCTAGTTTTCCACTCGTCTGGATACATTAAAAAAAGAGAATCAAACAGGAGTTTCATTAAGAGTTTCTGTTGGAATCTAGAAGTTCTGAGCAAATGTGGAAAGAAAGACTTTTTTTATGCAAGGAACCTTCAGGAAAAAATGTATTTTAGAGTGGAGTTGTCAGGGAAAATGTGATATTATTCAAAATAAAAACCTACAGTTTCAAACACTAACAAGGGGAGAGGAGTCAACTACATGTAATTCTTTTGTGGGATCAATAGGATAGACATTTTTTCTCTTTGCCTCTCTTCTATATTTCTGTGTGACTCTCCTATCAGCACTCTTTCCTCTACATTCCAAAAAATCTAGCACTGAACCAGAACTTGAAAGTAAGCCTAACTTACTTGTCCGCAATAGCTGACATCATTTGGTATTTTGCTCTTTCATGTACTTCAGGGACAGCTCCATACCTTACTGATCCTGCCTGTACAGGCTTGACCTTACTGATCTGATTTGCCTGAGTCTGCGGAAGGTATGACACTGATCTTGTGGCTGCTGGATCAGATCCTGTCTAGATAGCTTTTACATGCTCATTTTTCTTGGATTTTCATTCTGCTAAAACAGGAGAACAAAAGATGACCACGTATTTAGCAGTTCTGGGACCAGCAACCGTTAAGAGCAGGACTTCAATCCCATTACAGGCAAATGTCATTGTGTGTGCGAGGACTAAACAGTACAATGATTAAGAAAGGTGACTTTGGTTTTTAAAAGTGCTTTCCTGACAAACTGCCGGTGTTGTCACTCTTCAGGGGTAAAATTTTGCTTTTAGATGCATTTGTCATAAAAGGTCTGATTCTGAAAATGCCCAAATAAATGAGTAACTTTACTCTTGTGAATAATATTTAAAGAGTTCTTTCATGGTTAAGCATTTGGTTATTTTTCCTGCACTAGAAGCACTTTCTCTTGACATCTGGTTAAGTAAAGGATTGAGAGATACAGCTGGCAAAGATATTCCCTACATGCCTGGATCTATCCTTTTCCCACCACTTTTCTTGATAGGGCTATTATTCTTGTCTTGATACGGACATTTTCCCTCCTATCTTGTCAAGGCTGTTCCTTCATCTTGACCTGATAATGATATCTCTTACTCAAGGTGATAGTGTGTTTTAAGAAATACAGATGTGTACTTATAAACAAGAAAAACTTGTGGTGAGGGGTTTGTCTCAGTGCCATTTCATCCAATGAATAATACACTGAAGAACATTGAATTAAACGAATTATTTGGTAAAGTACACTCAGAATAGCGCTCAGGTCACTTTTTAAACACCTTATTGGAGCCTGCAAACAGTTGGGCTGGCAATGAGGACCAGGCTTGGGGAAACAAAATTTGTTTTCCCTGTTTCTCTTCTAAATTTTCTGCAAATGATACATAGTTTAATTGTTACTTTAAATTGTTTATTTAGGTTTATTGAGAGAGGTTTTTACACTCTGCCAGCATATGATAGTCAAGCACCTTTTAATTATTTTGAGAACGTTCACAAACACACATTAGTCTTTAGATTTTTTCTCAGATTAATGCAAATATTTGACGTACAAAATTGGAATTGTTTGAAATTCTTAACAGAAAGCAAATTTTCATCTTCTCATGTTCATGCTGAAAATTAGATGATAAATATTTTGCTTCTTCACTCCAGTAGTGGAACAAATCTGGCAAAATGAGTCAACATATCTGAGTGAGTCTTCTTTCAAATATTAGAGGACCCTCATGAATTCTCAAATCTTCTTTGCAATATTCGGTAAATCTCTCAGTTAAGGTTTAGTTCTAGATGATGGCAATGTATGTGTTTTAGCTGTTAGAACACATAGAACAGCTTGTCACTGTCACTGAGTAATGGCACTGCTGTTACTTGTAGTGAATATGGTATTCAGAAAAACATAAAATTTAGGAATCTTCAGAAGTTAAGTTTAAGGTCAGTGAAGCAAATTAACGTAAATGTAGAGTGGAAGATTATAACAAAATTGAATGTAAATAGCACTGCATTTTTTGAGCCTGAAGAGTCTGAATTGTTAACAGAAACTGAAGAACAGGTATCTCCTCTGGGAAAAACAGATACAGTCAGTGCAGACAGAGAATAATTGACTGAACATATTTGCAAAAATGGGGGGATTCTGTTATCTTGAAGTTCATTTTAGAACTGAGCCAAGGCCAGGATTCTGCTCCCATATTTCTTTAAAGAGCTTCTTCCCTGGTGAACAAAGCTGTTGCCATTAATGGCACACTATTCAATGGCATTCACGCCAAGAAGGGATTTCGAAACCAGCCCTAAGCATTTCCAGGAACGATTCATGGAATTTTTTCAGGCCAGAGACTTGCAGCTTACAGTAGAAAATGTCAGCTCTGTCACACTGAGGGACCATCCTCAGAAGCCCTGGAGATTAGCCTTTCCCCCCACGACTGATGCCTGCCTGGCCAGCAGAGAATCATCAGGTGCCTTGTCAGGGCGGTGAACACACTAATGCTTAAATGTTAAGTTCTAGCTACCTTTTGTGCGTGCTGGCCAATAAATAGTGGATTTAAACTTTGAAGTTACATATATGCAGCTTGCAGCCTGTTTGAACCCTCCTAAAGATGTCTGGACAAGCTGACCCAAAAGAGGAGCTGTAAAAGGGAGTGGACAGGGAAGTATCTTCTCTCTACTTAAAAATATGCTCGTTACACCAACATGTATAGTGTTTGTTTATGCTAACACAAGTAAGATCATATCCATAAATCAAAGACAAGAATAAAAAGAGTAATTAATATTCTCTCTTTTGTACCTATTCTGTGCTTGCTTTATAATTTGTAGCAGATGGAAGCCAAATGTTTTCAAAGAATCAGAACCAATTTATAAGAAGATGGTTCATCTTCTCTAAATAACTTCTCCTTAGACTGCCAGTTATACTTATGATTTTAATCTATAAAAACATTGCTGTTGGAATATGATAATATTATGAGTAGTTCCAAGTGAATCCACATTCTTGAGCATTCCTTCATATTCCATGTCTGAAGATTCTTCCTTTTGATACCACTGTCTCATTGTTTTACTTGTCTTTGGAAAAATCTAGAAACCTTTGTGCCACAGCAATATTCTCACTCTCTGCTAACAAGCTGTTATGGTCCTATTTGTGGTAGATTTTCTTGATTTAGATCAAAATCTGTTTTTTAAATTTATTTTATTACAATGGCATATATAGTACATTATGAGTAATTCTAACACAAACCAATAAAAATGTATGTCTTTTTTCTTAGTTAAGATTTAAAGAATTTCTAAGTCAGAATTTAAAGAAATGAAGGTGAAGATATGGAAATAAAAGAAACCAAACTGAGTGAAGTAGAACAGAGAAAGACATTGACAAAATAGGCATTCCCTTAAGTGACAATTCCAAATATGCATTTAGGAGTAAAAATAAACAGATGATGATGGTGGGACAGAAGCCTATGGCAGAAAGGAAGCTATAGCGTGTGTCCAAAACACCTAACTAAACAAGACTGCAAATAAAAGCTCTTACTCATAAATGCACAGAAACAATTTCTTAAATATGTCATTAGGTTGCTTAACCAGAGCTTCAAAGCATCTAATATCAAAAGTACAAAATACAGATGAATTATATTTAAATAAAAAATGCAATCCAATGTTTCAAGTGGCAAGATTATATTAAAATTTCCAACAATGATCTATTCTGTTCTTTTCTCAAGTAAATATCTAGAAAAACTTCTGAAGAAAAACCAGAAGAATAAGTATATTCAGAAAGTGAATTTCTTGAATAACTCCTTTGCCAAGTAGGCTACCACTTAGAAGCTGCAGAGAAACCATTCTTTCTTGGAAAGCATCTAATACGTTACTATTGCTGGGAGCAGTCCTGGCATGTCAGTGCCATTGTAATAGAGATAGCTCCTACCTCTTAAAAACAAATCAGAATAAAGTCAGACAAGTTGAATGAATGTCTCTACAGAGAGAAGACTTTCGTTTGAGAAGTTTTTATACATGTCAGCCCTGAAGAAAAAGTTCACAAACTAAGCTGTTACGATGATTTCAGGAATTTCATTGGGAATTTTTCTAAAAATTGAGTACATGGGTTTTGAATGGTTACCATATTATAGCAAGCGGGTTTGAAACAAACAAATGCTTTCTCTTGCTTTGGTAACAGAGAAGAATGGCTAGTGTTTGCATAATTCCATGTCAGAAGTATAAAAAGTGTGCAAAGCTAGGAAGTAGGTAATGCTACTCTTAAGTTGTGCAGGAAGGCACATCATGTGTACTTTGCACTTCACATTTTATGATGCCAAAAGTTAAATGCATAATATAAAATCTGCAGAAGCTGAACTATGTGATAATTATGATAATTGGAGATATTTCTCTCCAGGGAGTGAGCTCTAATAGTTAAGGAGTGACTTGATGTTAAAATAAAAATCTCCCTATGCATTGATTAATTAAATAAAAGGAATCCAGGAGGTTTATTGCATAGTAGTAAGGCACATGATTTGTACTTTGTATGGGCCACAGTATATATTTATTAACAACCATATCTGTGTTTACTGGAAGTTAAGACTGCAGCAGGACATACCCTCTCATTTGAAAATTCCAACTATGGAATGAACAGCTAAGTGGGAAGATGTATATTCCTTTTCATTTTCATATTGCCTATAACAGCAGCAATCCCGTGCTCTGTGGTGCTTCCATTTCCATGTCTGGTAGCCACCAAAAGCAATACTTGCCTCACTTTGATCCACAAATGTAACTCAGGCTAACAGCAGAACACGCAGACAAGGTATTGCTCTCCAGAGGCATGTCAGAGAGTGCCGTGGAGTTCTGAGGGTGAGTGAAGTAGTCTGGCTCATCATCCACCCTCTCAGTGTCTCCAGGCCTTTGGGGAACAACGTCCCACATCTGATGCTGAATTTCTGCAGCGGCCAAGTATGTCTTCAGTTGGCTGGCACTTAGGTTACATTTAGCGGTAGGCAAAGCAAACTGTTCCAGCACTGAGGCCAACTGTCACAAAGTGGCTTGCAACTATATTAATAAAGCTCTCACCCTTCTGCAAAGGGCAGCCACATCCAAACCACCTGCTGGAAGTGGTGCCAGGGCTGTACTAATTCCTGAACTATGCTTGGCAAAGTCCTTTTTGGCACAGACCAAAGCTTTGCCTGGAACTATTCTAACAGTGTAATTTTACAGTATAGCTGATGGACTTCCCCCGCCCAGGAACTTTCCCTGACACTGTTTAATTTATTAGTATATAGCCCTAGAGACTGGCTCAGTAACAGAGTCCCAAGAATCACTTGCATCACTGAAGCCAGCAGCAGCTTCAAGAACAGTGTAGCAGGTCTTGGGTGAACCCTTCCGTCAGGACTGCGTAAAGTGTAGCAAGGCACCGTGGCATAACCTGACATTGCTTCAGCCCCAAGATGCAGCCGAGGTTTAAGTTGCCTGCTGCTCTGCTACAGCATGAGTACTGGCAGAACCAAACCCACCAAGTGCCATCCTGTGGTCTGCACAGCAAAGAGTGGTGCTTCCTTCTCTAGTTCCCTCAGGCACTCTTCTTTCCTTTCTTCTCCATCCCAGTCCAGACCTTCCTTGCCTTCTGCCTGCTTCTCTCCTGCCCTTTGCTGAAGCGGACATAGGCCGAGGAGTGTGATCTTCTATGCCCTGGCCTCAGGCATATTTAGAGAAGACCTCTACTGACTTCAAGATTCTCTTTCATGATGACACTGAGGTCCCTGTGCACAGGTATTGCCTCGTCTGGGAGATGTTCTCCTCATGCTGCAGGCTGCCTGGCCTGGGCTTAGAAGGGGATGACTGTCTCCCTTGAGGTGCAGAGGTGGTTAACGCTAGGTGATGTGACATTTGCCCTGATCCGTGGGGAGCTGGGTGGCAGCACACACTTCCAGAGCTCATCCTGTTCAGATGAGATCCTAGTTATTTTCTCAGGATACAGCAACTAGACACTTTGGCTCTTTGGCTCAATCCTTTTGTCGGTATATTTAAGTAGCATACTATAGATTTTGAATTACATGAATTAATCTGTTTCTCCTCAGAAACCAATGGTCCTTTGATCAGTGCTGAGCCACCTTAGGCAGCAGGTCAGACTGGTTTCCTCATGACCTTTGGACTGACGACATTGCTAGAGTTTCTAGGTTCTGGATGTATTAGGTGATGTTTAGAGTTAAAAAGGGAGTTTTTCAGAGCCTTGTTGTCAGGCCTGGTAGAACAACTAGCTTCTGAAATCTATAAGGACAGACTCAAACAAAAAAAGCCTGGATAAACCAATCAGTACAGGGAACTCTTTCCAAACTCAGGGAAACTCCTCTGAAATTCACCCCCTGCCAGACTCCTTCTTTTCAAAGAAGAGACTTCTAGCACAAGTCCCTCTGCCTATTTTGGTTTATGTACTGTGACACGAGGCAAGCAGTTTAAAGGCTGAGGCAGTTGATCCGATGTTCGTAGACTGACACTGAAAAAGACGACGCAAGTGTTTTTATTCTGAAATCATGTTCTTAACTGACTCATCAAAGTTATTTTCGTTACATTAGGTTAAAGGAATATGATGATGGCATAGTGATAAAGCCTGTTTCTCCTAGGCAGCCTACCCATGATATTTGTTTGTTGTCTTTGTAAGTACATTCTATTAATGGCATATATTTTTACTATGTAGATGATGCAGTGTTAGAAGCCGCTTTCCACACAGTTTATTCTGAGATTGTATGCTGTAACATTGCTTATACTGATATGAATATTACTTGAGCTTACAGTGGCAGAGAGATAGCTATCTCAACAGGATAGTAAAACAGCTGATTACTTCCTGAAGCACCTCTTTAAATCAGGAATCCTCCCAATAAAATGCCTTTTAAAAATCCTTTTAATATTAGAGCACACAACAGTTAATCACCTTCAAAAACTGTAGGTACGGCGGTAGAAGGAGGAAGACGTCCTTCCTCTTTCCACTGGTACTTCATCCTTGTTTGAGTTTAAAGAAGTGCAGCTTTGGTTTAGTGTTTTTAAATGCCTGCATTTAATAATGAATTCAAAGAGAATTTTTTTCAAAATTGAGAAGAAAACAAGGATGCTGAAAGCCTGCTCTCAGTCTAGACTGCAATTTTTTGTGTATGGAGGCAAAATGTTTGATGTCATTCCTGAATAATGTTGAACAATGTTTTATCCATCAGCGTTATCCAAATGCAAGCAAAGGGCAACTCCATATTTCAGTGACCTGACTGGTCCTTTTGTTGGATGGCCAGTTCCACTTAGCTGCAGATGGCCATATGATATAAAAGTATAAGACATCGCAAAAAGAGGTGCTGTAAGCTCTGGAATCTATTTTTTGCAGTCTGTGCTCATATTTGCTACTGCACTTGATCTTGTCCTCACTAGAAAAGTTTCAAAAGTTTACATCAATTAATTTTATGTCATCTACATAAACTAGAAAAAAATCCCTGAGGCTGACACTTTGAATCCAGTTCAAACTTGTTTAGATTAACTTCTCTTAATTAGTGGCCTAAGTGAAAACAAAGCAAGGGTAAAATCACTTCCTGTGCCCCACTGATGGATGTGTCTTCAGTGAAGAGTTAACGTGAATTATCCGTGCTTGAATTACTCTGTTTGTATTAGCTCTGTTTGCATGAAAGCAACCACACTGTGAAATAGCACTTGAGTTTGTTTTGTCCACACTATGCTTGTATGTAATACTAAGAGTTGTGGATGGGCATCCTATGGATTTCTTTACTGGAGCAAGCTGCAAAACAAAACAAAACAAAACATCCCCAGTTAATTGCGTGTAAGAAAAGGCTGACCTCTTTAGATGAGCAGAAGGCACTGAAGGACTGTATATCCTTGGAAGTTTTCCCACGGAGCAAACATATGTCCCTGCTACAGGGAGATCAACTGTTTGACTGCATCCATTAATGGGCCAGCCAGTTAGCGCTACAGGCTTCACCATGCTGAAGTTAGGATCCTATGTATGAGTTAAACTTGGGCAACATTTAAGCTAAAGTTAGCTTTTCAGATATGCTCCTGCATTTGGGGGTTGTACTCCTGCACAATAGGATGCAGATCTTCTAGTATAGCAAGACTCCTTGTGTTGCTCGGATCTGCTCAGTGACAATAATATGTCAGATTTGGGATGAGCTTGCCTGGGTGCACCGTATCTACATATGCTATTGAGGTTGGATGTCTGCTCAGAGTGGCAGTCTGCATATTTTCTTGAGCCTTGCTCTATGATATAAGCCGTTTTACCTATCCTCTGACATTATGTATAAAACCTAGCAATTACATTAAAGACATATCTTACCTCCCCCAAAGTTAAAAAAAAGGAAAGAAGGTAACAGTTTGCAGGACAGGTTAATAAGCATGGTAGTTCATTGTTGAAGGAAACTGAAAATACTAGCCAGCCTTTCCAAATAGGAATCTATGTTTGGGAATCTAAATATATATTTTCTCACTTAAATGAATGGCCTGTGTTTTGGAGGTGCTGAGTTGATGCAAACTCGTAATGTTTTTCATCCTCAAAAATCTGGCCAATTGCTTCCATGTCTGTGTGTGCAATGTAGTCACCCAAGTTTGACAGTTTTGGCTCTAAGGTTTAGCTTGACTGAAAACAAACTGGCTTCAAAACTGTAGGGGAGGTTAGCAGCAGCTGCTCAAACCTATGTATCCAAGAAAGTAAATCTTAAAATGTCAAACGGATTTCTTCTCATAAAGTCAACCAGCAATAAATAGGAACAGAGACATACCTGGAGGGGTAAAACCAGACCTCAGTCTTCTGCTTCTTTCTCATATGATGTTTCTGAGCAGCCCTGCCCTGGGTCAAGGGCTCAGGTGGACTGCTGTACAGGAACCTGAGGCTTGTCATGTTTATAACAACATCTGTGGTTTAGGTACTGCTCTCTTCAGTTCTCAGTGGAGGAGCTGTGAGCTGGCACAATGATATAACCTCTATATCATCCCTCTTCAAAATAAATGAATAATCCTGCAGGAAACAAGAGCTGCCCAGGCTGTGGCAGACTGATAGAGAACTGCTGTAAGACGTTTGCAATGCTTTGTGCACCTGCAGATAAAGCGAATGAAGTTCAAGGTAGAAAGATAAAGGTAGTTAGCAAGCTTTCCAGTTGAATTTGGTACTGCTGAAACTCAAAAGCTGAGAGCAGAATTAGTGAACCTTTTGGATTTAAGTATTTGAAATTCTAGCATAAAATTATCTTTCAGTAATGGAAAAAATAGAAATTAATATTGGAATGATTCCGCATTCAAGAAGTGCAAATCTGTCTTCAAGTTCATTTAGCAAAGTGACATTTAAATTACTATGAAGAATTGTGTGCGCTATATGTTATTTGTAATTTCATAAAATGTTGGGATGAGATTGTCCTGGGATCAGCATGTGATTAAACTGATTATATACCTTATGTACATGGTATGTTTCTTATTCAGTCACAATCAAAATACAATCTACTTTTATTAATATAATAATTTAGATGTCATAAATGAAATCTCAGTTAAATATTTTTTAATTTCTGTTCACAGCCTTTTACTCTATATTAACAAACTCATTCCTCTCACCTAAAAAAAGATTCTACTTTTCCCATCACCACGATGGCTGACATCTGCTAGGGTGACCCCTTGCCCCTGGCAGCAAAGCACTGCTATGTTGAAATGGACAACAGACAGATGCTCTTCTCCTGATTCTAAAGAACTTTAAAAATATGGATGGGCGCAGAAGAGGGCACCAAATACTAACCATCAAAGCAGACGCTGTTTTTCTCTCCTTAACACCCATGCCGAGTCTTTTTCTTTTCCTCACTCCCAGCCCCTGTGTATGCATATGTGTCTTAATACTTAAAATAAGTCTTATTATTTTGAGTCCAGAAACACTTACCTCCAGTTTTCTTCAGGCCTGTTGATCTTCCTTTTCTCTGTGAAAATAAGGGTGTGAGTAGCGGACAATCGAAAGAATATGCTGCCGTAACCCACACTGGCACTCTGTGTCTCTCCTGACTGGCGTCTTTAAGGTCAGGCAGCAGGGGTTAAAGTTGCTATGCCAGAAGCCCACGTTTCAGTTCCTGCTACACTTGCTGACCCCACCCTGGGTGTTATACAAAGAGGACTTCTAGTGTAATGTGAAGACTGTATGGTTAAAATCACCTCAGGGAATTCCAAAATGTAGATTTCTGATGTGATATGTTAATGGGACTGTATTGCACAACTAGGGCCTTCTGCGTTTTTTACTGCTTTTGTAGTTACCCCTTGCCTGTCACACAGGCATTCTGACCCAGTTCTTCAAAGTCAATTGAAGTCCAACTAGGCAAGGTTTCATTACAGCAATCCAGGGATAACTGAAGAATTACACACTGCAGGGGCAGGGCAGAAGACAGAAATGACAACTTTACCCAGTCATGGGATTCCTGTTGTCCCTGGATCACAGAATCAGACCCCTCCATCACTGTTCTCTTTTCCTGGCCCTGTATATGTTGGCTGCACTTTTTTCTACGTTGTGGCTGGACATGTATAGTCTGGTCCATACATAACTCCATTGGAAAAAAAGGAGTCCCAAATTAGAAACCCTTTGGACTTGGGCAAGTATAGTTTTCTTCTGGATTAGTAGAGCGCTGAACTATGTGGGAACTAACTGCCTCGTTTGTGATGTATGAGAGCAAAGCTCTCGAGCATGTGCAGAAGAATGCTTTGTTTTGGTGTCTAGGAAACTTCATGGCTGAAAGCAAAGGCAGTGGTACATGTTGGACATATGAAAGGCAGTTACGCTGTGCATGTTCAGAGACTTGAGAAAGAAACAAGCAGATGCTGGTGTGAAAAAACTGGAAAAGTTATGAATCAGTGAATAAAAAAATAAATATTATGGGAATACAGATAACTACTGACAGTGGAATATTCTGGACATACAGTATGTGGAATGATTTATTTTTATCTACTTGTCTGTCAGTCTGTCTGTCTAATAATATATGCCCAGTGAGACATGGAAAAATGTATTCACGCTTTTCCATACATGGGATAGAAATCTGTACAATACCCTTTCATCAGATCTATGCATACTCATAACTCAAGCTTTGGAAAAGCCTGGGAAACAACATGGGTACTAGTAGCTCAAAGTCAGGGTCTCTAAAAATCTAGAAAAGGTACATAACATAGACTCCTCTGTAGACAACAGTGATGCTCAGAGACCACCGATGCTAAAAACTTCAATAAGAAGTAGCTGTCTTTGTGTGTTAATTCCAGGTACTCCTCTACCAGGTCACTGAGGGATTTGTTAGGGTCTGTTCCAGGTTTGAGAAGGGAAAGGAGTCTTGGATGATAGTTGTGCAAGCATCACAGTCAAATCAGGGAAAGCTGAGTGCCACTGAAAAATATTTTGTCTTCTACTGAAAAAATAATTCTTTTAGACTGCAGCTTGACTGTATCTTTTTGCTTCTCTCTTCTGGTTCCTGTCTTGGTTCCTGTACTGCAACTGATACAAACTGCTTGTTTCCATTTTCCTGGATCTTCACTGGCTATTCCTACTTGACCTATCAGCACTGCCATTATTTTGACTCTTGCATCTAATTGTCCCATGAAACCACAGTTACTGCCCACTTGCCACACTTCTAAATAAGCACTTTAACCCTTTTGCTCAAGCCTTCTCTTGGGACAAACTCCCAGCAGATATCTGTAAATTTACCTCATTCCCTGCTTTGAAAGCATCATGAGGCCCACAACACACATAACAGCAATCAGGCAGCTGGCTTCCGACCACGATGCTGAACATCAGCTCACTCTTTCTTTGTGTTTCCCTATCAATGTCCATGTTCCCATTGCTGTCTCTAGTTTTATGCTTAGACTGTCTTCTCCTTTACGCAAGAGCATCTTTTGTGATTTGCTGGTGCAGCACCAGCAGTATAATGTGGGCTCCGGGTGAGAGTATAAGACAACACACTGGGGCTGGATGGTCTTAGGCAATCGCTGTACTCCCCTGTGCGGGAAGACTGTCTGCCAATTCCTGTACTGGATCTCCAGGCCGCTGGCGGAGGAGGAGAGAGCTAGTTCAGGTGGCCCTTCTGACCCAAACTGCTGTACAAAGAATTCTCTGGAGCAGATGGAAGTGAAGGCAGAGTAGGGTCAGGGCCCACTTTCTCACTATTATAATGGCCCTTTGGTTTGCGAGAAAAGTTAAAGCTGCCCTCCGCAGCTTTTATTTGGAAGCTGCTGTCTGGCGATGTGCCCCATCTGCTTCATCCAGGCTGTGAATCAAGCTTGTTGTACTTAAACCATTGACCCCTACTCTGAAAAATACCAGAGAAGAATAGAAGTTAACTAAATCTTTCAGTAGCACCCTCTCCCCTTATTTTTCTTCCTCCCTCCCATTGTTTTGAAGCCAAGTCACTTTTTGTTTGCTGGAGGAAGATTACACAAAGGAACCCATCATGGGCGCCGGGGTGTTTTGACGCACGTGTTGGCTGTATCACTCGGGCAGCCTTCCAGCAGGTATGCCCGTACAGCTGCAGAGCCATTCACGGCCGAGCCGTAAAACTGCTGGCAGGTCTCACCATCTGTGAGGAAGACTGTGTGAGAACTTCCCTCCTTACTGGATGTCTTTCAAGACAAATGTCACCGCTGACCCCATTAAGACAGCCAATGTTCAAGAAACAGCATAAGGCGTTGCAAGACTGTTCTCTTTTCTGTCCTGGTTGAGTGAGTCATGCAGTTTTGTAGATGTTCCTGCATCAAAAATACTTGAATGCTTGTGACATTTTAACATCATGAAACACTGAGTAATTGTGAGACTTCCCATCAAGTGTCTGAGACACTGTGGCAAAGATTAGCGTGGGAAATTGTGGAATTTTTAAGCTACGCTGCTACCATTACAGGAAAGAAAATGGGAGGGGAAGGAAAAGCAAAGCCAACCCAACCCAAGAGCTAGCACTCAGAATCTTGTTTTGTAGCCTGGCACAGTCTCTGGAGAGAAATTAGTGTCCTCTGTACCTAGTCCATCACCCACAAATTTTGGTCTTGCTGTTCACAAAATCAAAATGCTTTCTTCCCTAAAGCTATTGCAAACAACTCCCCCATGCAACAGTGTATGAATTTAATTTCTAGCTGATTCTGAAAGATACTGAATTAAAAGTCATTTGAAATGACATCTTGACTCTTGCAATGCAAGCATCTGTAGCTAAGCCCAGGGCCTCCCTACAAATTATTGTTTCAGGTATCTCATAAACATATAGAGCGAAAAGATGTATTTCTTCTCCATCTGTTCAGTATTCAGGTTACATAGCTAGCCAAACATTGTTACCCAAACATCTTTGCTTTCATGGGAAAAAAGTACATTTAAGTATGAAAAGCCAAGTCATTTTATCCAAAGAGACGAGTTGTCTTCTCTGTTCTTTTCCTTAAACAGTGTAAGTTTCATTTGCGGCCATAATAGACGTGGACAAGGGGAAGTAACCACTAGGTTCCTAGTTCAAAGGCCGCAGAAATCAGTGAGACATCTTCCCTTGTCTTCAGTGCATCTTGGATCATATCCCAAAAGCTGACCTCTGACTTGACAAAGATAGTTACTAGCCTTTCGTTCAGTTCAGTGATGCTTAATGAACATGTCTAAGGCATGTTTGAACAGACCTAGGATCTTGTGAGCAGGAAATACACTGAGCAGTAACATGATTTAAAGAGATAAAAGTTATCTGGCATTTTTTAAAGATTAGCTCACACCATCCAAACTTTTTAATCCAGATGCAGCTAGCTGTTACGGTTGTGTTAGCCATCTGGTACTATAGTCTTTGGCTGAAAACAGAAGCAATACGTATCACCACTGGTTTTTGTTTCCAGGAAAAAGGAACGCTGTTTTTATGATCATCTATTCATTTGGTATCAAGCACATTTCACACATGAGTTAACTGGAGACCTGCAGTTGATATATTCTGTGGTAAGAAGAAGGGCTTTGTATGGCTGATGGTAGAAGCAGAGATGCAGAGGGAAAGGTTGCAGTTTCATTGTAACAGAATATAATATCACTGGGTTTTTTTAACTTTCCCTTCATGAAAAGATTCTTTATTCAGTGACGCATTGTCTCATATAACAAAAGGGTTTGTAGTACTTTCTGGTTTTGCAGTTCAAAGCAGATAACATCTTCAGCCATATTTTGCTAAGCATAAAAACATTTATAATTGCTTTCCACTAACCTGCCCAGCAAACTACCAGTAACTTATTTTTGTATATTTACACACTTGGAAACAACATGTTATTTTGTTTAAGTAACACATGCGTGCAAAAAAATTAGCAGCAATAGAGAGCAGGAAGGAAATCATGAAGGCAAAGGGCATGGTGGCTGCTTAAAAATGGTATTTGTGGTACCTGATAGCACCAAGGGAACTTCCTGGCTTCTCATTGCAGGGGGGCTGGACTAGATGACCTTTAAGGGTCCCTTCCAACCCAAACCATTCTCTGATTCTCTCCAGGGAGACACAAAGTCTTTTCGAGAAGAAGAAGAGTGCTGCTGCCACACCATGCAGTAAGGGACACCAAAGTCTCCTGTATCTTCTGTGTTCTGGAGAGAGGAACAGAGTTGGAGCAGGTCTGTAACCTCAGGTTTCTCTGTGTCTCCTGGAAAAAAGCGAGCACCAAAAAGGATTGAAGAAGATAACAAATCCTGGGTTTGTAGTTTGTGGCTTTGTTTGACCGATGCACAGAGTTAGGAAGCCCAACAAGGATGCTCAGCTATTGCCGGCCTGGCAGCAGTTGCATCAGCTTTTTGGAGGACAGAGTCCAGCTGCCTCACAGGTTGCCATTTGTCCTGGTTTTGGCTGGGCTGGAGTTAATGTTCTTTCTAGTAGCTGGTACAGGGCTGTGTTTTGGGTTTAGTATAAGAAGAATGTTGAGAACACCCTTATGGTTTCAGTTGTTGCTCAGTCGTGTTTAGACACAGTCAAGGATTTTTTAGCTTCTCATGCCCAGCCAGCAAGAAGGCTGGAAGGGCACAGGCAAGTTGGGAGGGGACACAGCCAGGACAGCTGACCCAGACTGGCCAAAGGGGTATTCCATACCATGGGACGTCATGCTCAGTATATAAACTGGGGGGAGTGGGCTGGGCCGGGTGCAGATCGCTGCTCGGGGACTAACTGGCATCAGTCGGCGAGTGGTGTGCAATTGCATTGTGCATCACTTGCTATGTATAGTCCAATTCTTTTATTATTATTATTGTCTTTTTTTTTTATTATTATCATTATTATTATTTTCTTCCTTTCTGTCCTATTAAACTGTTCTTATCTCAACCTGTGAGTTTTACTTTTTTTTCAATTCTCTCCCCCTCCCACTGCGGGGGTGGGGAGTGAGCAGCTGCGTGGTGCTGAGTTGCTGGCTGGGGTTAAACCATGACACCATTAAAAATGCCCCCACTCTCTATTTCAATGAAACAAACCTGTATTTCTGTCAGCTTGGTCGGTGGGTCCCTTCTCTGCTCCCAGTTATGTCCAAGCTGTCCTGCAGTGCTCTCTGTTGAGAGGCTCACTGCTATGGCTCGACTCCCAAAAAGCTGACTAGTGTGGAGATTTTCCCTGTGCCATGCCTTCTGCATCAGCATAAGAAATTTCACCCCTTCAAGGGCCCCTGTCAACACTTACACCTGACAATTTTACTGCAGGACTATCGGTGGCCAGGAGATGCCTAGGAGGGCCACATGGCCTTTTCCTGAGCTGTCACTCAGCTAAGGATGATCCTGCATCCCACAGTGTTCAAACACCCATCTTTACCTTACACATGTCATCCAGCTATTGTGCATCTTAGATACCTGTCACCTCACTATCTAAATCCTAAAGGAACAACTTAAGCAACTGAGGGGAAGCTGGAACTGGGGGCAGATTTCATTGGAAGCTACTCATCTAACCCGCCAAGGTGTCTGAAACACTTCCACCGAGGTATATATATCTAAGCACTTGAATAGCTTAAAGGATCTGGGCTTAAGTGCTGATGTGACTGTTGAAAATGGCTCCTACGTCACTTACGCTTTATTGAAAAAAATTAAGTGTTAAATACAGAGAAGCTTCAGAAATGCTGCAGATATATATATAGCTGCACAGGCTTCTCTGAGCAACAGCAAATTATACCAGCTAGTATAGCTCTCACATGTCTGTAAGAACGAACAGATCAAGAGGCCCAATAATCCAGATTCCTAAAACCCCCCTGCAAAAATACTCTAAGCGATAGGAGCTAACATTATGACAATGGGAATTTACTCTTTGGATTAAAAGAGTCCACCACATTGCAGGTAGATTAGCGGGCGGCTGGATTCACCCTGTCCATTAAGATCTAGTAGGACATACTGTTTCTTAATAGGTCAAACTGTATCAATCTGGTCTTCAAAATGGTCTTGGGAGGTGTTCTGCGTGGGCAAGCTCTGCTACGGTTGAAATGCAGGGCTATGCCTGTGCTGCTCGGAAACGGCGAGCTGCAGCACGGACAAGGGTAAGCTCTGCTTTTTGCCATTTGCCTGCTGCCTGCTCATGGTCCAGCTGACTGCCACGCAGGCAGGCTCTCCGGCACGCCTGGGCATCCCCAGGAATATGGCTTTCCATATGATCTGAAGCACCACACAGCAGCCATGCCTGCAAGCCTACAGTTGGCGCAGCGGGCAAGGCTGATCTTGAGGACAGACTTTGGCAGGCAGGAGAGACATCCCCTCGAGGGAAACTCCATGTGTTTCATTGAGAAAGGAGCTGGCAAACACGCCTTTTACATGATCCCGCTATTGCCATTTACAGTTTGTGAGCAGTGAGGGTCAGATTGCCTGCCTGTGGCGTACCTGCAGTTGTAAAACATCAGATCTTCTTTGTTATTTTTCTGTCTGTGTCTGTATTTGTGCTGCGTGAATCCACTGTTTGTGCCCGAAGAAGAACCCTTGCTAGCGATATCAGGATTGAAAGGAGTCCCCAGCCTGTCCTCTGGCTGATGGAGCTGGAAACCTCTACTCACAACTGCCTCTGTTTTGCACTCAAGTGAAGCAGCAGCTAAATGTTGTGCCTTGTCCTCAAAGTGCCTGGCAGTTTTGCTAGGTCCGGAAACAGCATCACTGATAATTAAAAAAGGAAGAAAGCGGGGAAGAAAAGAATAAGTGAATGAAATGAGCAATGTCCAAAGCAAATAAGGAAAGTAACGGCATAAGGGGAGGCAGCGGGCGAGCTCCCCTGCCCTGCTCTGCTCAGGGCCTCATCCATCCTCCCACCGCCATGGATTGACGTGGCAATGTGATGGGGAGACAGCCACGTTTCGAGGCTAATATACGTCCTCCATTCTCCCCATCACAGCTGCATCTGGCCCTGCGGTGGGTTATCCTCTCTCTCCAAATGTTCAAGTCATTATCAGTTTGACAAATCCAATATATATAGAAAGATCTCCAGGCAAAATCTGTATTTCCAGAAAACGAGATTCCTATACCATCTGCAGCTAATTGTTTCATACCATATTCGTCTCAGTCCTGCTGAGCCCACTCTAGGCCTGCTGAGCCCATCACTTACCCTGGTTTTACACTGGAGGAGCTCCACTGTCTTCAGCGGATTAACGCGATTAACACTTTTGTGTGCGAGAGCAGAATCTAGGGATGAAGGAGCATCCATTGCCACCACAGATTGCCCTTGTCATCACCTTAATACCGATGGGGATGCACTTTGGTGGCGAGTGACGAGTCTGGTTTTCAGGGGAGAGAGAGGGGAGGCAGCCAGCCAAAACTGGGGTTGTGGTGAGGAGGGAAGAGAGGTGTCACTGCCCCTGAAATCAGATCCAAACCACGGGGCAGGGAGATGCCCGCTGCAAAGGGCTGCGGCAATGGCCCCGTGCTCCCCTCTCACCCAGGGTGATTGGCAGCATTTCCCCCCATTCAAAATTAGACAAAACAACAGAGCTCCGCAGTAATCTCGATTCTAGAGCCTTGTTGAAACTCTAGACACACATATCTGACAGATACAACAGAGATTAATGAGCCATGACCAGAAGTTTGATTTTTCTGTCAAGTGCTCCCATCCGTTTTTAATAAACAGGGGAACAACATAAACTCCAGCGCCTGCTCTCCATTGTTTAAACCGGGCAGGTTGCTTTTGGTACCATGTGTGTCTAAGCTGAGTTATGACTCCAAACCACTGAAAAATGCTGGGATTTTGTTGTGTTCCCCCCACCCCACCCCACTGGCCATTTTGTGGCTACTCTTGTGATGAGCTTTGCTCCTTGCATATAGTTTCTTTTCTGCTCAGCATGGACTGTGGTGTTTTACCACTGGAAACTGTCAAATGTAATACCATGTTTACAGCTAAATGAGTTCAATTTAGTGTCATTGGTGTATTATCTGAAGCACATAAGTGCCTAAAAAGCCCACTGCTTTGTTTTAAACAGCGCTCCACTTTATTTTTTTATGGGGTTTTGGAACATGGCTTCCTCATCCCTTCCAAGTACAACGAGCTGAGCCAGCTAGAGCAGAGCCTGAGGAACGTGTCGTAGTCTTTTCATGCTTCTGGTTACTTACATTATGATCAGGCATTGCTCTCATAAAATAATAATCAGTACATAGACATCTGAATTTGTCAGGAATTCGTGGTAAAGCAGTCCCTAAGGATTTTATGCCACAGAAATGTGTTTGAGAATTCCTCTGTTTTTATTTCTCACAAAGTCTGATAGAAGCCACAAACAAAACAAAAGACTATCAGAGGACGGTTTATACCCTGAGGTATTTATGGGAGGGGAAAAAAGAGAGTGAGAGAATGCTGCCATAAATCTAACTGGCCACAGAATGTCACTCTTGCTCCATGCAAATAAAGCTGAAAGGAAATTTACCTGGTAATATAAAACCTGAGTCTTAAGGAAGGCAGCTCAGGGAAGCTCTTGCCGGTACAGAGATGAAGTACGTAAGAGTGGGTACGGACACCCTCTCCCACAGGGAACCGAATGACATGCCTGAACAAAATGCCTTTGCAAACTGCTGGAGCTCTGATCCAGGTCTGCATCCGAAGTTGAATCCTGCAGGTGACTCTTCTCCCAAAGGGCCTCGCCAACAGCTCTGGCTTGGGGGACTTTGAGGGAGAAAACCCTGGATCCTAATAACCCTCCCCACGCTGAGACAGGCATGCACAGGAATTCCCAGCCCGTGCTTAGGACACTTCAGTCTCCCTGCTGAAAACACCTGATTTTCAGCAGGATTCTGGCTGTGAGTGAGGTCCTTTCTGAGATGCAGGATCAGGGCCATGGAGAAACAGACTAGGCTATATTATTTCAAACAAAAGCTGCTCTCCACTAGAAAGAACTCTCAGTTTCAAAACATGAAATAAAAGCTGCCCTGAAATTGAAATTGTCCTTGACTTGATGCCGCCTACAACTGAAATTGCCACTAAATTTAACAGACCGATGCTTAGCATTTAATTGCCCCTGAAAAGAAGTCACCGTCAGGAAGGCATAGTATCAAGAAACAAATCTTTTGTTTTTTAGTCAGGGCTTTGTTTCAAGTAGCAGGTACCTGCTTCTCCGAGCTGTGACCTTGACCGGACCTAGGACGCAGAGGTCACCCCCCGTGCAAGGGAAGGATCCCACCGCGGTGCCACCTCTGTGTAGGGGGAAAGGTACCAGCTGCACGGCACCTCCGCATTTCTCCTTTCGGAAAAAAGCTTTCCCTGGGGTCCAAAATGAGACTGGGGAAGCAGAGCAGGGATTATCTGCTGGCCCCCAGGGGTGGAGAGGTCTGGGATCCCGACCTCCCGGCTTGGTGAAGCTTCTCTGGAGAAGATACTAGAGCTTGCCTGATCTGCCTGTGGTCTGCTGAAAACACGTTTATATATCAGCAAGGGGAAAGAAAATGGTTTTCTGCTCTTACCGTATTTTGCATAACTGCGAGAACTTTTCCTGTCTCAGATTGGCCCCAAAAGTGCCAGTCTTGGAAAAAAACCCTGAATATAAAGAATAAAATACAAAACTTTAGATCGGATCAAAAAGAAGTTAGTTCTGAAATGTTGGTCTTTGGTAAGCTGTGACGTGTTTTGACTTAAGTATTTTTTTTCCAATGTTTTTGGTGTAAATTTACTTGGATTTTGAAACAGAAGCCTACTTTCAGTCTAAAAATTACATCTTTCTTTTGAAAGTATAGAAAGAGGATATTTTGATAATTTAAAAAAACATTTTCCAATTGTATTTGAATATGGTATATTCATAAAAAAATCTCCTCTCCTCCCTAAGGCTTTGGTTTTGACAAATCCACATTTTCCAGAGGAAAACATTTCCCAGAACACTTCCCAGTTTTCTCTAGTATTTACATCTGTTCTTCTCTGAGAACGTGTCACAGCTGTAGATCAACAGGAATCACACAGAACATGGTTGATTTATGGTCAAAGTAATATTTCTAAATCAACTTGCATTTAAGAGTAGTGAATAGCACATGTCCATATACCAGCAATGTATCATAAAGATTTGTACCGCTTTTATATTTTTTACATTTCTTTTGCATAATTATATATGATTCATGTGTAATTGTGATTTTTACAATTATTTTACATAATTACATGTTATTAGAGCTGAAATTTGGGCAGAGTAAAAGACTGCGAGCCAGATCCTCAGCGTTTCGGGTGCCTACCCTGATGACATCATCTGTCTCCAGAGCTGGGCAAATTGGACCAAAAGAGACTACTGTCCTCCGAAATTAGGACAACCCCATAGTGATACATGGCTGCAAAGTGGCAAGGAAAAGGAAAACTGTTTCTCTCTGCCACTTATATCCTTAGCTGCAGCTTTGACCTTGTATCGCGTGATCCTGGTTAGACATGGTGCTCCCGGGGAGTCGTAACGAAATTCGTGGGAAGCTGCACACCGCTCTCCTGCGTCTGTCCCCGCTCTGCCGCCTTCTCTGGACCCCAAACCACAGGCACTCAAATGCAAGGCAAACCTACTGAGGGGCTTCCGTTTAGTCCCAGAATATTGATTCCTCTGGCAAAAACATCAAATTTTCCATGTGCTTGGTAAATAAGCAGGGGAAGGGTCCTGCACGCAGCAACCATGGGGCATTTTCTTCATCTTCACCAGGCGGCTCAGGCATTTTCTTCCTAAGAGTGGTTGCTTAGTGGGACACACTACCCTCTGTGAAGGTGAACATTAATAACAAGTTTAGCTCCTGGGCTTCACCAGCGCCTGCTTTTTGGCTGGCTTTCTGTTCCTCAGAGTCCGGGAAGGCCTCTGTCGGCTGCGGCGCGCGGGGTGGGTGCATGCCTTGCTTCCCCGTCTGGATTATCCCTCATCCCCTCTGCATTTTAAGAGATTTGGTGGGCCCGTTAACAGCTTCTACCTGTTTTAAGACCTGTGACAGGAGGCTGAATGGCTCGCTTCATGCAGCCCCATTCGCCCGCCGCTCCTGCTAGTGGTGTTGACATGATTTATGTAAATCATAAAATGTGGCGGGGTGACCTCACGAATGTCCAGCTCTCCTCACGCACGTCTCTGGGCAGAAGGGCTAGTATTTATAAACAGTGGTATATTCACGTCTCAGTAACCTGCTTTATTTACACTGCTCGCGCAGGGCCGCTACCGCACAAATGAAATATTATTCCCCGCCATGTGCGTTTCGTTTTTCTGTCAGCTGTGTGTTTTCTTTCATGCATTGCCCTCGCTGTCGGTGAGCTTGTCGGCGGCTCTCCCCAGCACGGGGCTGGGGAGAGGGGAAGGGGGAGAGTTAAGTTTGCTGCCATTTCCAGGACAGTGTGGTGACAAACGAGTGCGGGACCCCTGGCCAGCAGACTAGCCAAGCCTGCATTGGGGCTGCAAGCTGCTCCCTGGTTTCCGCAGGCTGGAGAGGAGCGATCCAGTCCCCCCTGCCCCATGTTAACAACCAGTTGGGCTGCTGTGACGCAGCCCTTTGTCACAGCCGAACCCCCTGCCTTTGCTCATGGTGCCCCGGCCCATCGCATCCTCCTCTTGCTGTGCTGCTGCGGGTGGGATGCTAGCCCCTGGGAGATCCCAGTCTTGGCTGTGCTTTGATGAGGGTAGCCGAGAGTTCGCTGAGCCATAATCGAGCTTCTCGGGCATCTGGATATGGCTGAACCAGCTGGAATTTTCTAGCAAAGTCATCTTTTTGCAGTCATTTTTTAGGAGATCTTTTTACTACAGCCTCCAAAGAGCTCATTTCTGGCTCATGAATTAAGAGAAAAATGTCTTCTCTCCCAAAATAATCACAGTAATGAACTCAACAATAAAAGCTGCTTATCACCCTTCTGGTTTTGCGGGGGGGGGTGTCATATTTTCTTTTTACCACTAATTAAAAAAAGGGAAGGAAAGTTTAATGCTTTTTAAAATACCTTGTTTAAAGTTGTGTCTGGTTCATTATCTCCCCAGCTTCTGCTGTTTTGAAAATGTCTTTTTTTTTTTATTTTCTCATCAAGATGTTTATGGTAAATATTAACTTATGAACAAGTCAAGAAAATCAATAGCTGGAACTCTGTCAGTCTCGAAAGACTGTGTGCATTTCAAAATGAACTCCAGGGCCTGAAGCTCTGGAGGAGAAAGAGCTCTCTATTGCCTTTACTGATGGAAAGGGAAAAGTATCTCATAAAAAAAGCTCCATTTCTGTAAACTGCATACGCATGACTCCTCTAGCAGCACTTGAACGACATCTAAATCATGGGGCCCCAGAGTGCTCGCAGGCTTCTGGATTTAGATGCACGTTCTGGCCACATCCCGGCCCTGTGCAAGGATGGGACCTGTGTCTAAAATGGATCTTCCTTCTCCTGTCCCATACCGTGGTTTCCATGGGAAGAAAACGCCTGTGTCTGGATGGGGAGGGGCAGTCGGCGCTGTGAAACATGGTGGAGGCAGGGAACATCTCTCCAGTGTTTATTAGAAACCAGAGCAGGGGCAGAGCTAAGGCAGGATCAGGGTTTGGGCAGTCACTTATTTGCTGGGTACCCCAAGAGCGTTTAGCTGCCAGCCTGGGGTTGAGGGAGCAGCTCTGCTGGGGCCAGCAGGCACATCTGGAAGCAGACATTTGGCTTGTGGCTGCAGCCCATGTGTCAGGTTTGGTGTGTGTCTGGAAAAGTGTGCTGCAAGGACCGTCACCCCCGGGACTGGGGCGGGGAGAGCGGGAAGAGCCAGATGACTGAAAAAACTTGCTAAGGGAAAGTACGTTTCTCTTTATGTGCTTGCATATCCTTTTACCTGGCCTCCCAGGTTCACAGCTGCATTTGCTTTCCCCTCATAAAGGTTTCCTTTTTTTGTTGTTGTTATTCCCAGAATGCGATGGAGGAATTTCTGTTTGCTAAAGGCAATCGGCAAGGCTGTGATAAGCCTCCCTGGTTTGCTGGTTGGGATCACAAGGCGGTTTAGTTATTTGTCAAAATGCACTTGTTGAAACCTGGGCCCTTTTGTGTTTCCCCATCTTTCAGAAGGCTTTTAGGAAGGGTCTGATTCTGTCCACCCTCCTTCCATAGCAAATAGCACTTTTTTTCCTAGCAGCAGCGGGATTGCCTGTGCATAGCCTGCATAAATAGAGGTAGCAGTAGAATCTGGCTTCAGGAAATTTTCAATATTCTTGAAGTATATAATAAATTATTTCAGAAATCTAAACGACACTGAAATGAAAAATTGCCCCGTTGAATCAAAGGGAAATTTGGCTGGGGAACCCCCACAGATAGTATTTGATATTTTGAAAAATATTAATATTCTCTTCAGTTCCTAGCTGAGGAACTGAGACCACATTGTAATTCTTACAAGATGGATTTCCTGCTCTCACTCAAGGGGTTTTCCCCATAAAGTTTGGTAGGAAGTGTGTTGAGCCTCATTAACTCTCATCTTGTGGCTGAAACAGTGCTGGAAACTGTTGGAGCTGTGTATTAGGCAAAGCTACCTTGGCTGCGTGGACAGCAGCGAGGAGTTGCTGCAAGGTGAGGTGAACCACAGTATGGTGAAAAGCAAAAGCAAATCAAATACAATTGCAGAAGGAAGTTTATCTCCGGCAACACATACTGTATCCCATCATTTCTATGTGTCAGTACCTAAAGTCAGATTTCCTTTCAGAAATCAGACAGGACTGCATTGGGAACTGAGGAGGCCATTTCAGAGCACTGTCCTTTGAGATAGCTCCACCTTTTTTCCTGTTATGTTTAATTGACTGTCCACAAAATCTCCATAATGTCTCTATAGATCTCAGAAAAAAATATTTTGCTTTGGCTCTCTCCATCATCTGTTTTACCCTAACACTGTTCTGTCAGCTTCTGTAGAGCCGCTTCTCATTTACAAAGGGGTGCAGGAGAAGAGAACTACAGACTTTGCGTCTGATTTTTTACACACTGTACGTAGTCTTCCTGTATCATTAGCCCAGTCTAGCTCTCAGTGAAACAATTAGAAGGTTGCCTTGAGGATCTGGCTCTGAAAACACCTCCTAAAGAGAAGACAACAGGAGCCAGCAGTGCTGAGGATACTGTGTCTCACAGGATTAGACTGCAATCTTGCGCACATTCTGTCTATTTTATTCCCTGGCTCAGGGCTGGGATAGCCCACATACGTGACCCCAGATGCTAGCAATATAGAGTACGTTGAAAGCAGAATTGGGCCAAAATGTTCTCTTTGGACTTCTTCAGGAGTATGGGAAAGTACAGATTGAGATTCAGGGTGTAAACTTTCCCAATGGAAAGACTGATACTGTCGGTGCGATTTCTAGGCAGAGGGAGAAGGCTGGGGAAAACCTGTTCCCCTCCAGCATATATGCTGCATGATGTGAGCAGCGACACTTTCTAACATCAGAAATCCTGCCTAGGATGCCGTGTACGTTACATCGCTGAAAGGAGAATAACACAGTATTGATGTCCAACTATGTGGGCCTTAACCTTTTAGCCCCGAGGGACCGCTGGGAGTTTTGTCTGAAAAGCGTCCGTAGGGTCAGGGCACAAATTTGCAGGTGCAAAATAGCATTTGCAACCACAGATCACAAAGGTGCAAATGTCACGTTCTGGTCTTTTGCTCTGCCATCCGCCAGGCTGCAGGCAGAAAGCTGGGCACTGCGCAGAGCTCCAGGAAAACCTGTGATCCTAATTGTTTAATAACGTTCCAGTCAAAGGATATATGTCCTCCTGCTTCTGTGATGTGCATTTTCATTTTCTGGCTGGGCTTGGACACCGCCTCTTTCTGACAGTTTCTCAAGTCGTGACCTTCAGAGTCTGCGTGTGGCTTCTCTTTCTTTCTGCATCCAGCCTAGAGATTTTACAAGCCTCCCACAGAGGGGGACAGATTATTTTAGATTGCACTGACACCTGCGTTCTTTTACCTTTCTCTGTTCCCAAAGAGCTGTAATATTTACCAACAAGAATCTCTTCTCAATCTAATCCAGCTCACATGAATATCACATGAGGCTACCTCCTGCAAGAAGCAGCCTTAAGATGTAATGCATGGTTTTGTGCTTACCATCTTCCTTCCCTTGTCCTTATTTTGCCTTCAAAGGGGCTGCCTGTGCGAGAAGGGCGAAAAGACATGGAGCTGGAGTGCAGACCTGGCTGAATTAACTTAACAGCGAGTGCAGCTGAGTATGTGCTATCCAGAGAGCATGCAGTACAGTGATTGCATTTATTAAACTTGTCAGGGTAATTTCCAAACTCCAGCACTGCCACAGCGCTGTGAGAGAAGGCTTGTATTGCTGTACGAGTCCAGCTTGTCTGCCAACATGTCTACCCATTCTGCAGGTGTATGAGTTACAGCCCAAGGCAAAAATATCCGTGCCTTCCCCAAAGATCTCATGGTGCTTCTGCAGGCCAGATGGTTCCAATTTGAGGCCTACGCTCGGTGATGTAGCTGTATTGAGTTTCTTCCCTGAAACCAACAAAACCTGCTTTAGCATTTTGCTTGGATTAAAATATTTGTCCCTTTTTTCACAGGGCAGAAGAGGGACTCCTGAAGCCACTGAAGGAAGGAAATCATTACAGGGTTCTACAGAAGTAGGTCATGTGCTACAGCTGCTCATAGTTTAAGAGGAAGAAACATGGGACCTCAAACATGGAACATGACTCCTTCAAAATGCTTGAGAGCAACCCAAGAAAAACATCCTCAGAGGCTTATTTAATAAACATTATCTATAATAGTCTCAATGTGTGCTCATGTTTCCTTAGGAGTTTGCACCTACTTCCCAGAGCTAACAAGATTCCAAAATAGAGCACAGAATAATTTAATGAAAAGGATTTAATAGTTTGTGTTAAAGCTAATATGGTCCATTAGGAGCTGTCATTTTATAAACAATGAAGATATCTTACCCTCTCTATTGCCGTAAAGCCATTCCAAGCAGGGTTTGTAAACAGCCAGTAATGATCTATAGAACATGCACAAAAGACAATTAGAGCCACATTTGAAAAATGTGCTTTCCCTCCCATTTGATTTCTTTTTAAGTAAACCTAAGAGGAGCATATATGTATGTAGATGGATAAATGCATAGCATAAAGACCGCATATATATATATACATGCGTGTGTGTATATATGTATGCATATGTGGATTTCATTAGCAATCATACAATGTTCATTATCTTAAAAGCACTGCTATTTCCACAGTTCAAAAAATGCCTAAAGTGAACTGTTAAATCAACTGAAAAGTTTTTAATTATAATCAAAGTGTCACATCACTGCGCCTTTTTTTTTCCCAGCAAACTAACATTTTTGTGAAGACTCAACCTGCTTTCTCTAACAACTGTGAACACAAAATATTATGGACCAAAATAGTGCCAATTTCAACGTGCGGAGTTTTTTTCTTCACAATGAGACTTAATGTAACCATAAAACATGTCCATAAGTTAAAAAAGGGACTCTCCAAGGCTTGGGGCTCCTTATGCTTGGTGCCGTTTTCCATCGGTGTGATCCCAGAGGATGGCAATACCGTTGAAATCCATAGCTTAAAGCAGCCTGAGAAGGAGAGGGATGGAAGAGCTGCCCAGCCCAGGTCCCCCCCTCCCTACGCCCCCATTTTTTGGAAGCCAGGCAAGAATGAAGTATGAGAGAAATCAGACCTAACGACTACAGGGGAGTTACTGCCGGTGTACAGTGAGGTAAGTGTTTGGAAAATCAGGTCCATAAAGTGCCTTTATTCCTTATTACTACATGATCTAGAAGCAGATGAAATGGTCAAAAGATGACTAACTTGGTAAAAGAAAATGGATACAACCTTTTATTTATAAAGTGAACTCCTCATTAAAAAGGGGCAGCTTTTTCAAACAGCATTTAGATTCTTACTCAAGAAAACAGGCAAGAAGGAAACTTCAGACTGAGGTCACTCTGTTACACATTTACCTTATAAAGATTTATCTGAGCTACTTCTGTGAGGTTTGTGCAGTGTCTTACGACTGCCAGGTGCTTGAAAGGTCAGGTATATAGAAAAAGCTGAGCAGAGACATGTATAAAGAAATAGAATCAAACCTGTGTAAGCAATTGCAGCAAGTGTTAAACAATCCTTTTGGAAGGTTTGATTACTCAGTATATTTTTCTCCTTTTTACAAATGGTCCATCGTTATTTGAAGCTAGGGTTGGACTGAGATGGAACATTGAACAAGACAAGAGATCCTACTTGAAATCCCATATAAATTGTAAGCAGAATGAGGCAATATTATCTGTTTTCACAAGACAGCAACACCAAAAGATTACAGGGAAAAAAAACCAAAAATGTGCTGTTTGGGTATTCCCTTCTTTCCCGTAGCATGTTTAATTTCTCAGGTGAATAAGAAAGGAAACAATTTTACATCTATATTCTCAACTACTGTCAATGGATTTCATTGAAATTAGTATTACTGATTTACAGCGCTGCCTTGGCGGGCTTCATGATAGCACACTTAGGAGACTCAACCCAGTTTCCTTGTTGGTCAACGGACATTTTTTAGGTATTTTTAACAGGAAGTGCACTAAGTCTGATCTAGCATTAAATCCATGCCTAAGATTATTCAAATCTGCTGCTCAAGTGCTAGGGAAGACTGAAAAGAACTGACGAACCACCCTAAACAGGAGAGACATTTATGGCATGAAATTACTTTGTCAGTTTACACTGTAATTGTCACAGGGATAAAAGCACAAACCTGTTGTTTTCTAACAGAAGACAACCAAATTAATGCCAATGGACGAAGGTAGAGCCTAGCAGAAGCAGCTGAGTGGCCATGTGAAGTCTGAGGACACATCTGAGCACCCAGCGTCCTGGGATTCATCTAACTAAACACAGATGCTTCCGTCTGAGGTGTTTATGTCACTGAAGGCTCCTTTTGAAGTCAATACAGAGAAATAGGCATTTCTAGGAGGCACCTATTCATCATCTCCTAGGGCTGACATCTACATCTGACCAGATGAACTGAGTCTTCAAAACACCTGTTTTCCTCTGTCGATGTTGAAGGGATCCAAGGAATCTACCTCAGGTGTCCAGGTAGACAGGACAAATGTCTGAAGCGAAGGACTGAAGGAGCCCATCCCACAGTCTACAGAACTGCTGCTGCAATTCAAATGAAGGATACAGAAGCATATTGCGCCGCTTCATACCCTTTGAGGTGAGGAACATCTAGATTTTACCAGTCCTGAGTTTCTATTGTACCATTGTTACTGGTCTTGACCCAGACAGATAACGGGTACGATGGACTTGTTTTAAGATTGCTGATATTTGCGGTATGTTTGTGGTATGTTGCAGTATTTACGTCTTTGACTTGGTGAGCACAGAGCCAGTCTCATAGTTTCAAACGTAATTAAAAAATTTCCTGCTACCTGATGGTTTTTAAATGAAAATTATTAAGAAAGATCTAATTTTAGGTTTTTACCCAAATGGATAGGTTTCTAATGTTTACTTACTTTTGAAAATTTCCTTACAGCTGGAGAGGATTGAAAGAGGGGATGCAGAATGGGAAAAGAGATTCCTGTGTTCGCATTTGCCTTGATTTCAAGGAAAATGTCAGTGCTTTAGATTTCTTCCTTCCCACGTAAAACAAGAGAAAACAAAATACTGGTGCCAGGGACAGGTGCCTCTAATGTATTCTTGTCAGACATGCTGGGAACAGGAGAGCTTTATTTTTGAAATACTACTGTTAGCTACGTTACGTGGAGGTCTTGTTAGCAGTAAGCAGCAAATTGGTGTTTAGCGATGCAGGTGACAGCACTTATTAATTTGGGGGGAAAGGAAAGAAATCTCCAAATTCTCAGGGAGACAGGCATAGTCTTGTGTGTCAATATGAGGAATTTATGCAAGCATTCTCTCATTCTAATGAGGCAGAAAAAGCAGTACTGCAGAGACAGTAGTAAAATAACAGCTTATGCCCTGATTCAGGAAACGTACTTAAGCCATCTTTATGCAGGACAGCACTTAATCCTCTGCTTAACTTTGATTTACATGGGTGCTTATGTGGTATCTCAGGTAGGGATGACTAAAGACTGGGATGAGAAGTGTCTGCATTAATAACAAACTCAGCTCTGCATTCATCTAGTAATAATAATAACAATAATAGTAATGACAATAAATTGCGGTTAGGTAGCTACTTTCATTTCAATAGATCGAGTATTAAGCTGTACAAACACTAATGGTTTAAGGCTGCCTGCATTCCCGAGTTGGGAGGAGGTTTGGTCATTCTTCTATGGTGGCAGAGCCCCTAAAGATGGCTGGTGTGAGCATCACACCACTATGGTGTCTAAGATGAAGAGAGCAATGAGCCGGTCAGCTTGTTGCTCTCCAGCAGCCGATTCCCGGTACGCTCACTAGGCAGTCCGAACAAACTGCAAAAAGTGAAATCTCCTGTCCCCAAAAACAGTCTGTGGCAGAATGGAGAAATATTGGAGTGTCTTGAGCCCCCCAGGCCATCGTGCAGTCACAAGAACATCCTTTCCATTGTCATCATCTAATAACATACAAAGGGGAATTTAATTTAATTTACCGTCTTCATTTGAAACAAAAGCACTGAAATTTGCATCACCAGTGCAAATTTTTTCTTTTAAAACAAGCCGATTTGGAAAGAATAGAAGCATGAGATATGTCTGGTTTCTTGTCTGGGTTACACTCCAAAGTTTGATGATCACACCCAGATGACTAAAATAATGAAGGTGATAGATTAGTGTATTGACGCATAATCACTGTCTAGCCTGCAAAACTTATGAGCTGCATGATTTTGAGAACAATTACTTGTAATTAAAGCAACCCTGCTCCCCCCCTCAAAGAAATATTTTGCGGATAACACCAATTAATTACATTTTTCAATGAGAATAGCTCTTAAATGCCTGTGCTGCTATTTATTTCTGACCACATTCAGAATTCTGAAGAGATATGAATTATGTATTGTTTAGCAGTATTATTTTGGGTTTGGGATTGTAAAAAATACCTCCCTCTTTTTTGATAGTGTCTCTTGAATGAATTAAAAGCTAACCACTTCCACAGGGTGAGGGTATGAACTGACTTTCATAATGATGAAAGGGAGTTTTTAGCCAGCCAGACATTGTCTGATGAAGTCAGTATATCCATCCAGCTTAACTAGCTGCTTATTTGTCTCTCTTTGGTTTTCCACACCCTTCAAAGATAGATTCGATGAAACTACAACGCAACTTCATGCTCTCAAAGAAGAAATCTACCATTGTGCTAACTAAATGTTACTACATTTGCTTTTAAAAAGCCAGAACATGTTTTTTTTTCAGACTACAACACGGTGTAGGTTTTCCTTGCACTGAAGTTGCAGTGTAGGGTTATAGCTGATCTCAATATTACAATATTGCTGTGAAAAAGGGTTCTTGCAGTAGTGCAGCTTTACATGTTTGAGCTATTAATTCAAACATTAATTAAACACTGAGCTTGGCATCTGAATCCTGGCTTAGTATTTGAAACCTCACATAGACTTGAAAGAGTTGTATGAAACAAAAGAGGACAGGAACCATCCATGGTTTGGTTTTTCTGAAACTGCAGCTTTACCTCACTGATTCTGCAAAAATAAACTCTACAGTCCATCTCTAAGCGAAATAAAATACAACGCCTGAGCTTTATTCTAAGAGATGTTGTGTGTATACAATTCCCATTAAATCTTTTCCGCCCCTTCTCCCCTTCCCTAGTTACCAGTGAAGCCTCTAAAAAATTGGGTTTGGTAACCACATCTATCTGACAACTTTCCTTCTGGCAGCTGTGGTTCCCTGAAGAGATAGATAGGTCTCACTCTCTTTTCTGCTTCGAAACAGTGAGTTCTCACTTCCTAAAAATGGCCAGGCTTCTCCTGATAAATCTCTTCCCAGGTTTGTATCACTGGCAGCCACATGAAGTGATGTTTTTTTCCCCAGAACCTATCTTCTGTGTGAATTGCCATCCTCATCTCGGTAAGTGCTCTGCAGACGGCTGCCAAGAGAGGAGCAAGGACTGGACTCCTCCTGCCTTCCCAGCTTGCTCCTGCCACCCGGAAATCCTGGCTCCATCGACACATGGAAAAGAGAAGCATCCTCTGAAAATGTCCATGTACCCAGCAGGCATATGAGCAGCTGTACCCAGAGAAAAGCATGTTTAATACATCATATATGCCACACATGCCCTGGGAACAAAAAGCAAGACAAAATTTCCTTTAAAATCAGTCAGCACTCTCAGCAGAGAAACTTGTCCATATAACCACACACGCACTTCTGAGTGGTAAAGACCGAAATCATGGCCTTGATCCGTTTGTTTTTCTGATCTGTCACACCGAGGTCTCTGCAGCAGCTCAGCCACCCAAGGAACGGCATGCTTTGGCGCTCAGACTTGTCCGTGACCCACAGAAACATTCTCCGTGTCTGTTTTGGCAGCTGGGTGTAACTCAATCTGCTATCGTATCCACACTTAGACAATTCTACGAGTAAGCAAAACAGCTACTGTTTTCATCTTACCATGTTTTTCATAGTATCTGGATGTTGAAATAACACTGCCAAAAAATTGACATCTTATGCTTTGACAATGGTTGCTCCTGATCGTACACAGTAATACATGATCTCGGGCACAGCAAGGGGCCCAAGCCTCGGCTTTCCGACGTGTCAATCAATCCTCAGCACCTATCAGGCACACACACACGCTGCCGCTAGCCAGCAAGTTCAAGCATCTCCGCTTGAAAATAGCTGCAGCGATGCTGGAAAAGGAGGCATGTTTTCCAGAATGTTGCGAACTTGTGAAAACAATTCTGCAACTGAAACTGAGAATAGCCTTCGCAATCGCTACCCCTCTCCAGGCAGCCAGCTCACTCTTGGGTGCTATAAATACACAGTAATAAACCGTACCAAGAAACCATGATACAGTAATGTTACAGTAAATTCTGGTGGAATTGCTTTTAAGGTGCACCAGCCTGTGAAAGAGGAAGAGAAATGGGAGACACTCGCATGTTCGAGGGAATGAAGAGGAAATACCTTCGCAACCTCATTTCCCTACCTCTGAACACAGCTCTCCTGTACTTTGTCTGTAGCCTATGGTGCCCTGGCAGCCCATTCATGCATAGAAAGACTTGGCAGAACACATGGTTACCCTTACACTGAATTCTTTCGCCATGTGTGTTTAATATATCTCTGTGATCTGATTCAAGTAGAGCAGATTTGAATACCTCATTATACGGAGACCAATATGTCTTCATACACACAGTAATTATATTGTTCATTCTGATGTTAGAACACTGGATCTCTTGCTGAATGTCACAGGACTCACATACATTTTTCAGTCACTTAGACATAAGTGACTACGCTGACATTCAAATACTAAACAAACTGCTAATGAGCTTCCCCACTTCTTTTTTTTTTTCTCCCCAAAAGCAGATTTCTCCACCTCTGAGAGAAACAGAATGGAAGAGCTCAAATGAGAAGACGCACGCACATGACTGCAGTCTAAGGAATAGAAGCCCATTTCTCAGCCAGTGTGAACTGCCAGAGCTGTGCTGGCTGCTTGGGAAGAGGGGAAAAGGCAGGAGAAGCAAGGGGATGGAAATACTTTAACCACACTTCAGATGTCTACCTTTGTACATGGATTGTGTAACGAAGATTTATCTAAATCCTAGCAAGTGAGTGTTTTCCCCTAACGGAAACATGGGCAGCCGTCGTTTCTTTCCTTTCTGTGCTCCACTACTTTTTTATTTTGTAGTAGCCTCTTTGTTTGATAACACAAATTGTACTTGTGATGCTACTTAATGTGTACTCTTTGGGGTTCCCAAACAATGTCTGGGGGTGCTTCAGAACTGCAGGGTACACTCCGGACATAGACATACATAGGATAGACTGGCAAGACAGACAACACCTTATGTGACCAGAAGTGAGTTTTGCAGTTTAAAGGACATGCCTGTGACCATCATAGTGACTAGCACGGGAGCACCCTTTGAGCAGCGTCCCTTGGACGTGACCTGTGGTGCGCCCACAGGTGATGCCTCGGGCAGGCTGCAGGCGTTCAGAGCACTCAGAGCCCAGGCTCCGCTCCCTCCATCACCACCGACGGATATAACTCCATTACCCTATAAAGATCTGTAGCCTTTGGGTCCTAATTGCTTGGCAGTCATCTTTTCTTCCCTTCCAGTACCTTGATGCTTGAGGTCAGGTGTTGAAATGCCACTTGGGTGTCTGGGACCTCGGTGTTAGCAGCTGGCTTTCACTCCGGTTCCCAAACCATTTACTGTGGGGGTCTGTATTCACTTAGAGTTCACTGTGACATTCATACCCTTATTATTATCCTGTGTTAATTAAATTTCATATTGTTCTTAATTGTGTGCGTGGCCCCTGGGACAATGTGAAGGATTCATTATTAAAAAGATAGAGTTTTATTTAGTGCAGAATTCTGCACTAAGAGCTCACTTCACCTACCCGGGGAAAAAGCAGCAATAGAAGGGAAATAGCTGCTGGCATATTGGTCAAGAGCAAAACCAGCGAGCAAGGGAAAGAGGCAAGACCAGAAGGGTAAGAATAAGAAAATTTAAGAATTTGAGCACGTGTTGAAATTTCACCTTAGACTAAAATGCAGTAATAATATTCTGTGGCATCCCACTTGTCTTTCACCGATGTTGTGTCTTATAAGAAAGTTCCTACTGTAGAATTTACTCCATTTTTCAGTCACCGAATGATTCAGCTGCGGGAAGGAAAGGTGTGCAATGGGGTGACTGCATGTGGCTCGGAGCCAGGCAGCGATAACATGTCCCCCTTTCCCTCTCGCCCCTCGGGGGCTGCAGGGGTCATCTGTGGGCATAACTCTGGGCCTGTTGCTTGCTGCTCTGCTCCTCCACTATACTGAATTTCTTTCCACTTTCTGTGGGAAAAAAAAATAAATGGTACCACTGTGCAGCAAAGCACATAACTTCTTCAAGGGGTGATGAACATCTGGTAACAAAATAACCTTGTCAATCTGTGTGGCTCAGTTGGTGTGTTCAGACTAAGTTACCTGCTCTCCCTGGTAAAAACTGGAAGTACGTGTGCTTTCTCTGCAGTAATACAATATGATGCCCCAATGATATTGTCCTTTCACAGGCTACATCCCCTTGTCTCTCTCCCTGTTTGTGGGAAAATAAATGAATGCACAGTGTGTGTGCTTGTTCTCAGAAACTTCCAGATGTGTTTGCTGGTTTCCATGTTTTTTGTCAAACCATTGTGGATGCTCTTCCATTGCTTCCCATACAAAAAGGAGTCCTGGTCAAACACAGTACATACCAGCTGGCCAAGGGATGGGTTCCCAGCAGGCTTTTGGCATTTGATACGCTAATGTATGTGAACAGGTTGATATGATTAAAGTTAACGAATGAGAGACAATTCCAGACTTTTCTAATTATTGTATAGCATCAAATATTTGCTGGCACTTTTTATTTTGAAGCAGTCGGGAAGCCATTTCATGTTCACAATGGCAGCCTGATGGTTAATATATAAGGGGCGTTCAATCCTTCTTCTACCATTGCTGTGACCATAAACCACACTTGCAAGCAGAAAAGAATACAGCACAAAATAGATTTGTATTTCTCGATGCCTCGGTTTTAACAGCTTCACTATCGACAAGAGAAAAGCTACATGGGTTTCATTTTCACAGCGTTCAGTAGAAAGTTATTAGGAAGCGATTCCGGGACCTCTACAGCTGTAAAACCAAGGGGACCAAGGGGACAGAAATCAGTGTAGCCAGCACACTGCAATTTGCTGGTTGGCTTGGGTCTCCTTCCAGCCCCGCAGTATTCCCAGTTCACTTTGTGCTGTACTCAGGAAGGGCACAAAGCTGTTTTCTTTCCAGACAATTTTACCGATGGGCCTGACTGCTTAATTGGTTTGGCATAGGATACCAGACCTCCACCATTTGTCTACGCTTCCTGTTAGCTTCTGGTCTGTAATTCAGGCTGTAGAACTGCTCTTGAAAGTTTAGTGTGGTATGGTGTGGCAGATTGTGTAGCAGATTGTGTGGCTTCGTATTTGGTGACAAATTTGGTGTTATTTAGATGGCCTTAGGTGGCTCTTGACCCTCCAACCCCTCAGCTACTCATTTCCAGCTCCACGTCACCACAATGCTTTGCCTAGCCGGGTGTTTATGTGGCCATGAAGTACAGCAGCTCAGGGAACTGATCTGGTGGGAAAAGCAGATCTTGCTTCCCCCACCTTGTTCTTACTGTTTGGCCGTGCAGGCAGCTGTGCCAGCACTGCCCAGGACACCAGCCCTAGCACTGGTGGACCACTCGAGGAGCTCTGGTCTGCACCAGTCCTTGCCCCGCAGAAGCACAAGTCTCTGCAAAGCGCTCACGGCATCAGCCCGGAGTTTGCACTGCTTTTTCAGCTTTTGCTTGCAGGGATTGGAGGAGTTTTAGTATCAGTGTGATCTATTTAGCTCAGTTGTATTCCACTTCCACTTTTTCAATACAACTTTCTTGGGAACGAGCACACCTTAAAAATGGAAAAGGAGGATGCCCCCAGTAAAACTTTTCCAACAAAAGCCTGTCAAGCAGTATAGGATGTGTGACTGTATGTGCACTCCTATGTGTTAGCCTGAAAGACAACAGAGAAGTTATACCAGGAGATTAATCCTTTAGCATTGTCCAGTTCTTCCTTCAAAGTCAGGAGAAGGTGGTGCTGTCTATACTATAAAGACATATACTTTATCAAGGCTGCAGAACTTGATTAAAAAAACCGATTTCTTAAAGATTTGTCTTACTCCTAAAATGGTTAAAACAGAGAAACTGGGAGATCTGTTGCAAAAGAAACATCAGGTTATGACTGAGGAATGGTGAGGGCCTAAGACAGATGTTTGGTGGATGAAAAGCTGGACACGAGCCGGCAATGTGCGCTCGCAGCCCAGAAAGCCAACCGTACCCTGGGCTGCATCCCGAGCAGCGTGGCCGGCAGGTCGAGGGAGGGGATTGTGCCCCTCTGCTCCGCTCTGGTGAGACCCCCCTGCAGTCCTGCCTCCAGCTCCGGGGTCCTCAGCACAGGAGAGACACCGACCTGTTGGAGCGGGTCCGGAGGAGGCCACAAAAGTGATCGGGGGCTGGAACACCTCTCCTGCGAGGAAAGGCTGAGAGAGTTGGGGTTGGTCAGCCTGGAGAGGAGAAGGCTCCGGGGAGACCTTGTTGCAGCATTTCAGTACTTAAACCGGGCTTATAAGAACAATGACCTGAAACTTTCTACTAGGGTGTGTAGCAATAGGACAAGGGGCAATGCTGTTAACCTGAGCATAGGTTTAAATGAGATGTAAGGAAGTAATTCTTTGCTATGCATGGTGAGACACTGGAGCAGGTTGCCCAGAGCGGCTGTGGATGCCCCATCCCTGGAAGGGTTCAAGGCCAGGCTGGATGGGGCTTTGAGCAGCCCGGTCTAGTGCAAGGTGTCCCTGCCCATGGCAGGGGGGTTGGAACTAGGTGGTCTTTAAAGGTCCCTTCCAATACAAACCATTCTATGATTTGGCCAATGCATTTCAAACTGTATTTTATATTCTAGATTCCATAACAATAAAAAAATGCCATCAATTGTATCCTATCTGTAATTCCAGTAGTTTGTTAATTTGCTTTAGAAAATTATTATACTGATGAGAGTATGTTGCAATATTAGTGGAGACAACAACATACAATTACTCATCACAACTCTGTATTACAGAATGTCACCTTCCCGGGTGAAGTTTGTGATTATGCCTTTGGGGAATGTACAATAATTTGAATATTAAAAAAAAATATCTACTCCTTTGGTATGTCTATAAAGATTTCTGTATGGCAAGTAGTTCTTCCTGTTATATTTCCTGAACTGACACCTTCTTCAACAGTAAAGTTCCTGTCCCAAATCAAAGACAGCAGATAGGAACCATAGCTTTTCCCACATGGGAAGTATCCTAGACACCAGGATACAGGGTTTTCTTAAGGGGAAGATGCTTTCTCTTCAGCTTGGATAACACCACCACTCTATGTCAATCCCTCAGCTAGTCACCATCCAGCAAAACAAAGGTAACATAGTCACCAGGACATTTTTGTGTCTTCTCTTAAGACAAAATACTTAAACTTCAGCAAACTGATACACTCCTACAGCTGTGAGATATAACATTATGCAATTTTTCTTTCTTTACAAGAGTTAATGGAGCTCCATATTGGAAGGGAAGCTAACCATGAATACTTATTCTAACATTTCAGTTACCATCATCACTTCACGACTGAATTCTATTCTTCGTTTCCCAGACAGCAAATTCTTTCCAACTCTTCTGTTAACTCTTTTTTCCAGTTCTCTGTTCAGTGTTTCTACCCCTTCCTATCTCACACCTTCAGCATATCATTCTTTACCACTACTCATCCATTTTTGTCTATCCTTTGTATTTTGCCACAAGTAAGGTAATGCACTCCACTTGTTAGTTACTACAAACAGGAAAAAAAAATCCAACGTTTACAACAAAAAAAACAGAATGCATGTAACTCATCAGTTATGAAATTCCAAACAGATCTTCAGTTTTCATCACCACATATACTTGAGTGTGCCTGGACATCATAAAAACGTCTAGCTTTGAATTTACTGGCTTGAAACAACAAAGTGGTTTGCAAATATGATGACTGCCTACAAAAGGTTTGAATTCCCAAGGGAGACAACAGAAGGACTTTGACCTATGCCTAACTGGAGCACCATGTAATAACTACATTCTGAATCAGGTCAAAATTATTTTGGCAATGTGAAAGCTAAGCAATCTAAATTGCTAACATCCCTGTGTCCCCTTTTCATTTAATAATAGAGAAAGAACTGAAAACCCTGTCTTTCCCTGAACAGCAGCAGATGATGAAAAAAACTATGAAATGACATCTGTCTCCAGATAAATCTGATCTACACAATTCAAATGCAAAAAATTTGTTGAGAAAAGCATTTTCTCCCTTTGCTGTAAAGCAACACAGCAGGTTAAAGAACCCAGCAGAAACCTTCTAAGCCAACAGACCTGTATGTGCTGCTTTTAGGGCCACACATCTCCCTATTTCAAGCAAAGGAAAGAGAAAGCAGCAGTACTATTATCTCAACAACTAGAATATAGCATATGCAGTTTTACACAAATCATACTTTCCCCAATCTAGACAGTAGCCCTGATTTTTCAAATGCCTTTTGGAAAAAAAAAAAAAGGGGGGGGGGGCACGGGGGC
>JAVKLA010000057.1:5290354-5306620 GCA_034782735.1 Sagittarius serpentarius
GTTGGAGCGGGTCCGGAGGAGGCCACAAAAGTGATCGGGGGCTGGAACACCTCTCCTGCGAGGAAAGGCTGAGAGAGCTGGGGTTGGTCAGCCTGGAGAGGAGAAGGCTCTGGGGAGACCTTGTTGCAGCATTTCAGTATTTAAAGGGGGCTCATAGGAAAGATGGGGACAGAGATTTTAGTAGGGCCAGTAGCGATAGGACAAGGGGTAATGGTTTTAAACTAAAAGAGGATAGATTCAGCCTAGATACAAGGAAGACATTTTTTTACAATGAGGGTGGTGAAACACTGGCACAGGTTTACCCAGAGGGGTGGTAGGTGCTCTATCCCTAGAAGCATTCAAGGCCAGGCTGGACGGGGCTCTGAGCAATCTGATCGAGTTGAAGATGTCCCTGCTCATGGCAAGGAGGTTGGACTAGGTGACCTTTAAATGTCCCTTCCAACCCAAACCATTCTATGAGTCTATTCTATGATTCTATGTTAAATTAAAAATGATATTTTGTTTGTTGATTAGGGAAAAAAATTACAAAACAATTGAGGGTCAGGTTCTCATCTAACCTGTCTTAGTAGAGCTCCACTGATTTACGTCGGTTGAATATCTAGCCACGACTTTTTATAACTTAATTCTTGCAATAGGTTTATTTTTGGCTTGAAGGAAGGATTTGCAGATCAGGATTGGTTAGCTCTTTTTTTCTGAATTATTGGAGCATCTTTAGTTTTATTTTAAATTTGCTTTTACTGTCGCTGGTAGCTTTTGTCTCTTGTCCTCATAATTTATCTGTTAAAAGTTCTTCTGAGTGTCAAATACTTAGAGTATCTTTCAGATTCTCAGGTGACTAAGATAGGATTCTTTCTTTAATTAAAAAGAAGAAGATTGAGTTTCAGGGCAATCATGTTTTGATATTCCCATATGTATCTAAAGTCACTCAGATTAGGAGAATTGGGCTTCAGTTTTTGAAATTAGACTTTGTTAAATTGAACTCCGAGAGTGCATTTCCCTATCTGACTAAAATACCAGTGCTTTTAAATATTACAAGGTAAGCCCTCATCAACGCTGATAGATGCTAAATGGCATCTTGCTTTACAACTCGATTCTGACCTCATTTCTTACACTGTAAATCTGGTGTAACTCCTTCAAACTCAGTAGAATTACTCCAGGTTTAGACTGCCATAATGAAGATTAAAGTCTATCTCTAGACTTCTACTCCCCTAAAGAAAAATGGTTTGCCATGGTAACCAGTGTAACCAAAACCAGTATGTCAGATAACAGAAATTAATACAGCAACACAGAAGGGTTTGGAGTTAGGCTAATTTAAACCAAATAAAATCTGACCTTCTGTTTTCCTGAATTAAAATACCATCTTTGGGGTATTTTACTGAACTTCACTAATTATTACAACTAATTGGAATTCAGAATGTCCACCTCTGAGGCACCATATCAATAACATCACTGAATAGTGCAGGGCTAGGTTTCCCTGGCTGAGCAAAAGAGAGATTTTGTTGGCCAGGTGTGACGTGTCAGTGTCACACCATCCAATGTGATTGCCTCTTCAGACCAGAAGTGGTCAGAGTACATGGTCAGCGTCACTTCCGAGGTGCCCCCGTGCACACAGGCCCTGGGGCATCCGCACTGTTTCTGGGCCACTTCTGCTCCTCCTTCCTTGCTCACTTCCCCACCCCTGTCAGAGACGTCCTGCTCCCCTCCCTTCCAGACCTCAGGAGACTCTGCATGTCATCAGCCAGCAGACATCCCTACCTTGCCAAGCAAAGGTGTACAAAGCAAACCAGATGCAGGACTGAAGACAGAGCTAGTGCAGGGGAGCAGCAGAGTCCAACAGTGTCTCCAGCTTCAAATTCTACGGCCGGACTCTGAGGCCGTCTCTCCTGTCACCCAGCAGCAAAAGCCCTGTGCACATCTCTTCCTTCCAGTGAAGGAAGCATTTCAGAGATCACCACAAGAGTTCCTGTTGAGATTCAAGTCCTTATAATGACCCTGGCTTTTAGTAACACACGTATACCCACCTCTGTGGTTTCAAACCTTCACACAGTCACACTTAATCACAAACAGTTCTGCCTAATCAACCCCTTTAAGTGGATTCTTGCCTTGCCTTCCCTTCCTTTCCCTTCCCTTTCTCTTTTTTCACTAGTCACTTCTCTCACAACAAAGTCCCACTCTTTTGTCTCTTCAGCATTTCTTCTCCCATTGCCTTTCCAGGACAATAGCGCAGTGATGGCTGCTCACTGCAGGTGCGGGTGAGGGGGAGCCAGCCAGGGCAAGGACAAGCTGAAGTAGGCACTGGGATCAAGACTTGCATACAATGACGGTTTATGACTTTCAAAGCAATAAGCATACAGCACCGCAGCATCTCCAGCTGTGGTCAGGGCCTCTGAGAGAACAGGCGGGCAGAACATCCGTCACAATTTGACTCATTTCACTCTGATGGGTAAATGAATGTGATTTCACAGTGTGTGACTCCACCTCGGTCTCCTCCTCCAAACTTCTCCCGTCTATTCTCCCTTGGTCTTGCTGGCATTGTACAGAATGCCGTCTCAAGCCTGAGAGAGGAAGTGCACCATCTTGCTCTTAAAAAATGGGGGGGGGGGACTGAAAAAAAACCCACCCTTCTATTTCCACTCCACAATTCTTTTCCTGGTGAAAAATTAAGTGCTCTAGATGGTGGCTAAAACTGGCAGTGATGGGGTCACTGAGACAAGATGGATAGTGGATAGCATGCTGGTTCTGTTGACCTTGCTAGGTTTAGCTGCCAGGACAAACTGAGATACCTGCAGAGCCTTGGACAAGCAAGGGCTGTGGAAAAACCTGGCGCGGTATGTCCTGTTAGCTGGCGGCAACGGCAGTGAAACAACGCAGTGAACAGCAACAGCTAAAAGCACAGCGCAAAAATATGCCTTTCAACTGATGTGTAACTGAGAGGCCAAGAACACAGAAAATGGTGATACAGGTCTTCTAATGGCCCTGGCAGAGTCCAAGCTTTGTGCACCCAATACCTACAGTTAGCACAGCACAAGAGTCTCCCAAATGGCACATGCCACCTTGTGAGCAGTCTTCCTGTTTTTCATCATTCCCACTTCAAATTCTCTAGCAAATGTAATTTGGGTTGTCAGTTTCCAAATAACCTCTACAACCCCTTCCTCAGCATTTCCTGAGAATTATGATAGCCACCTTCCTCATCACCTGAGATGTGGCTCAGATTTCCACAAATGCTATCTTTCTTCTTCTTTCTATAGCCGATCATCCTTCTTTTACAGCATGCTCCGCTGTTCTGTCATGGGCCCTTGGCAGCCCAGATCAGGTCCATACCTGTCCTGCCACCAGGTAAAAAGGCAGTCTGCAACTCCTTATGGCAAGCAACATGTGGAGCTGCAAATTCTAACTCTGCCTGGAGCCTAGGTCGCAGAGCGGTATGCAGTGTGAACCTGCATGCCTCCACACTGACACTTGTAGGACAACTGCCATGACCAAGAACATCCTACTTTTCACCGCTGCTTGCAAAAGGCATGGAAGCAGCAGTGAGATACGCTGGTATCCTACTGTTGAAATAGCGTCCTAGATGTAGTGTGAGCCTCTTTGTTTTGAAAATAGGAGACCCAACCCTCCCGAAGTTGCTCCCCAGAAGAATCCTTAGAACTAATTCAGCAGGGCTGGATTCCTCCCCTCCTGAGGAGTGCAGTGTGAGACAGCAGGCAGTAGGGCTGCAGTATACAAATATCACAGGGGGAATTCAACTGAAACGTACATGTGCCATGTATGAAGGGGGCAAAATGCATTCTGACAAATAATGCGTAAACCCAGCACTAATGACTGCAGAACAGGTGTTATAGACAGGTTAAAAATACTTTCACAGTCATGCCACAGACTGCTCTATAACATCATGGATGCAGTACTCACCTCTCACGTAAAAGAGCTTTGGCCACACCCCTGCTCTTGATTAGGAAGAAGGTGGAACTGAACACTGTTTTCTTACATGAACATCCAAAACGGACCAGTAGTTGATCCTACCCACGCTGCTGTTTTTGCCTGGAGTCCCATTCAGACATAGCGGAGTCTGTGCACGTGCTGCGGAGGAGGTGTTCGCACCCCGCTAGAGCTGCGAAAAGCAGCGAGCACCTGAAACAAGCTGCCATCAGCAGAAACCATCATCAAGGAAATCTTCTGTATTGCTCAGTTTGTGATTTGCCCTGGACCTGTATTTAAATATACTGAAGAAAACTTGGGGCGGGGGTGTCATTTCAGCATTTAGGCAACCTCATGCCCCTCTGCTGCTCAGCACTGTGCAATACTTTTCCTTCCATCCTCTGACTGATCTCATGTGATTTTAAGTGGCTGAAATAGGTAAAGACAGTACTTGTTATTGTGTCATGTTTACATGCATTGATGTGCAGTAGAAACAGGGAAAAAAAGTGGTTGTGGTCAAGTGAACTACTGTAGGATAAAAAGAGATAAATAATTCAGATTCTCATTATAACATAAGAGTGCAGCTCCCATAGAGAGAAGGGAGACTCTCTTTGTGTAAATTGGTATGCAGTGGCTGTTTAGTAGCCATAGCATGTAATCTAGCATTAGTATTAACATAAATCAGTGGCAGGAATTAACAATATTTCTAAAGTCTTATATGATAACTGGATCCACACTATATTGTTTAGTCCTCCTGGGCATTTTAATAATCATGTAATAGAAATGTTGGAGTAGCTGAGATATTCTTTATATTGCTCTATGAAAGGTCTTTAACACAATGTCTTTAGCAGACAGTTTTGATAGAATGTGTTGTACAAAAAGAAATATGCCTATTTTGGTAATATGGGTATGTTTCATTAGCTCAGCCCGCAGCGATATGACATTACATTTAAAAAGGAATACAATTAATAACAATGAGAGGGGTTTTTTTAGCTCTCAGAGTATAGCTGGAGGAACTGAGCAAGGTGTCAGGGCAATTAAATAGAGGCACTGTATTACCTTTGTCTGAACACTCATAACATCATCCTGTCTCAATATGTTGAATAGGGGATTTCTTTGCACTAGGATTCCTAATTTATTTTGATGTTTCCTATAACTCAGATAATAATAAGATGGACTTTTTTATTAATCTTTAAAAATGTACAAATCTTGGGAATTAGCATGTCTGTGGATCCATATATTTTCCATTTTCCATAGAGTATGGAACGATTTTGTGAGAGATACACACAATGGCTTCTCAGCACTGAACCTAATGGAACCATCATATCAGCGCTGTGGAAAAGTACAAAATACAGCCAGTGCATGTACAGCACATGGATGAGATAACTACAGTCCAGGGAAAAAGTTATACTTTGAGACTATTAAAATAATCAACATGGGTATTATTTTATTCAGCATTAACCTTTATGTTCTACGTTAAATGACAATGAAACTGGTGGAACACAATCCTTCCCTAGAGTAACGGTATCCGGCATTTCTTTCATCTCTAAAGAGGCTTCTTAATATCCTGCAATCCTAAAAATGCTATTTTTCCCCCTCTGCAGGTCAGATTTAATAACAGTAACAGGAGATAAATGGATTGGGCTCAGCTGAGCCTTCGGCAGCCCTGTGGATGGGAGGCAGGCATCTCTGCCCTCCCGGGAGAAGCAGCAGCAGAAGGCAGCAGGGGCACTGCAGGGATGGCCTCGGGGGACCGAGTCCTTCTTCCCCCTCGGGACGCAGTCCTTCCCATTGCGCTCAGTTCTCTGCCGCTCGTCCCAGTCTGACCTGTACGTCTGGGTGGGAAGGCTGGGAGCGCGCCCTGGCCCCAGGGATGAGGACGGCAAGGAGATAACCTGAGGCCTCGCCGCAGCCGACACCAAAGTGCGTATGGATGCTTTGAGAAAGAAGGCCGAAAGCGCCTCTTTGGCAGGGGCAGCTCGCTTGTACGGCTCATACTCTCACGGCAGCGACAGTTATGTGGGAAAACGCGTTAGGCAGGTGCGAAAGCAGAAGCGACCTTCCCCTCTCCCCACACCTCCACGTGCCCCAGGCACGCCGGCGCCATTTTATGGGTGCCCGGCAGCAGCGCACCAGAGACTGCAAGAAAACACTGTCCCGGGGCCCAGGGGGATTAATGAACAACTCCACAGCCGCTCATGAGTAACGTATTACAGCTCAGCAGAGAACAGTTTCCTAACCCACAGGGCTCCGGGTTACTCCTCCTGCAGCAGCGCCCGGGTTAATGGCACACGGCGCCGGCTGCCCTGGCCCGTCCCCGGGCGGCAGCTGCCCCCGGCCCTGCTTAGCCCCGCACGTATGCGGCGGCACACGGCACCTCGAGCGATTAAATCGCCCCAACGTGCCGGGGAGGGCCCCCCTCCCCAGCTAAGTGTTATTGACAGACCCATCAAAGGCAGTGATGCATCGGCGCCTGCCTCAGCCCCAGCAGGCCAGGCCGGGGCGGGAGGAGGGGGGGGGGGAAGGATGGTGGGGTGGACATGTGGTCGCCGTGGCAACGGCGGGGCGCAGGGCCTGCCGGGAGGGGCGTGGCGGTCGCCCGGCGGCCATGTTGGCAGGGCCCAGCGGAGAGGCCTCGCGCCCTCCCATCGATCCGCTGGGCCTCGGTGCTATCGACTGCTCCAATTTGCAGGAATTTATGGTATCGATGTGGGGCTGATTAACATTTTGCGCCAGAGCAGTTCAATACGGGCTGGTAACAGCTTTTAATGATTAATTGACTTTTATGATTCCGCCTCAGCGCTGTCAGCGAGCTGTGAACGGCGGGCACGCTCCTCCCTGAGCCGCTCTCCAGTGGCACGGGGCAGTGATTGAGTACCTGGGAAATTAGTGTCCTTGCTGTCTCGTTTTATGAAAGATAAATGCTATGACATTTAATGCAGACCTTAATTTAGAACCGAACTAAGCAGATCATTTTGCAATTTAATCATAAACAGGTAAATATCAAAACTTGTTTAGCATTTCACGAGTTAGGTGGACAGACAGCAGAGGTAAAGCAAAGTAGGCAGCAGGGGAATGGCAGAAGTAAGGTAAGGTAATGAGACTTGGAGCCAGTGATGTTTTAATAATAATGGCAGTATAAGTGCAGACAGTATCACATCCACAATTCAGGTATGGTCTTCCCACACGGCCATCTCGCGCTGTCTTTCTCTTTCCTCCTATAAGCTCATTCACTGTTCCCATGCTAGCTGTAAAATGAGGGCTTCCGACATATGACATGATATATGGAAAAAAAAAATGTCACCTACAGTTAATCTGTTACCTAAACCAAACAAACATTATGGAAAAATTGCAAAGGAAAACAAAATTTTATTATACTCCATAACAACTGAAAAAAGATTGTCTGGAAGGCTGTGTGCTGTCAACTCCTACCTTCCTATGTTCATATTTATAGCCTATTCCTTTGCATTCACTTTAATTAAAAAGATTGTAAGTTTCTTTTTAAATAACTGTCTAAACAAAATGTCATATTATGCATGTTTATACATACAAAAGCTAAAATGGCATATTTTGATCCTCTTTGAAATTTTATTCTCTGCCTTCTCACCACTCCATCATCCCCTGTATTTGAGCCGATTTACAGAGGAAATGAGGCCGCAGCGGGCCAGATTCTTAAATCATTTTGACCCACTTCGGAAGAGCTGGAGAGCTGCCGAATCTCCCCATTCGAGGATTCCCTTGGCACAAGGGAGTTCCTAGCTCTTACAAAGCTGACAGAGCCAATTCCTGTGCCATCTGTTCCCGCAGAACCCATTTAGGAGAGCCTAGTGGGGGCAGAGTAGGGGTGCAATTGAGGTATTTCTGCGTTTTCCCTCTTCCTTTCCAAGACCCTCATGGGAGCAATAGCTAACCTGTTAAAGTGCAGTATGAATCCCAGAAACAGAAAGCTACAATGGGCTCCCTTGCAACAGACAGCTACATTTGGCTCCCTTGCAACTCTTCATGACCCTCAGAGCTGCACCCAGTGCTCCTTTTACAAATTGGCTGGGATACTCCAAGAAGTTGTGCAGGCAAGGCCAGCTCCAAAGGCTCTTGTCTCTTAACCTGAATCACTTTATGGAAGTCATTGTCAAGGACCAATCAGACAAAGAGTTAAATTGTAGAACTGATTGGGCAGTAACCTCTGGGGAAAGGGGGAAAGGGGACAAACTTCTGGACACCGCTGAGCACATCCACTTCTTAATCCTGATCAGCAGGAGTCAGAGGAGCTTGTCTAATAGCAGCCCTCAGTGCTGTCACGCTAGCTATGTGTTACCTGGAAGGGGATGCTTAGCTCTTGAATCAAAATTCACAGTGCTGAGCAAGACACCTAAAGCTCTGTGTACACTGGATGTTTGCCTATGGATTTGTCCTGATGAGCTTTGTGACCCCCTGGTGCTGTGATCAAAATGGCACGTACTCTGGCAGATATCTCTGCTTGAAAGCACCCACTATTAGCTGAGAGTAGTAAGGGATGGCTTTTTAAACCACTTCTCAACTGGTGCCGCTTGCCACCTGACAGAAGGAGCACGTCCCCTCCTTCTCAGTGTGCAGTCAGGACGGTTGACGGGGAAGTGGGGTGCATGCTCCCCTGGAGTGAAGCAGGGACAGAGTCCACACAGTCAGCCTATCTATCTCAGCAATGAGGTGGCGACTACATGCTGAGAGGGAGCCTTGACATGCTGTTTCTTTGTATTGTTGTTTTTAACACCACCATTCAGATATTTGCTTCTGTCTCTCAGCCCGAGCTTCTGTGCAGCTGGCACATTCGGAGTGTGACAGCACACCACACCGTCCGTGGGACAGACCAGGAGGTGCCTCGCAGCATCCCAGAATCCAGCTTTGTTGCCCCAAGCGAGAGAAAGCAGAGCAGATCCCCAGGGCTACCGCAGCTGTAAGAGGGGAGGGGAAGCAGTGAAATGTGTCGGAGAGCCATACTTGGACGCTGCTGTCACTGGATAACTGGGGGAATGACTGCTGATCCTGGGAGGAGCAGCAGGTTCCCTGATGCATACTCTGACCTCTCACTTCGCATCATCAGACAGCCTGCCTTTCAAGGATGCAGGGTACCGGCTAAATGGCTATTGTAATAGCCCATTATAACCTGGGCAAAGGTCAGCCTAAGCCACCGCTCTCACTTTGCTTGTGCTAACAGCTGGCCCTCAATAGAGCTCAAATGTGTCCACACAGACTGCCTCTCCACTGACCCAGCAGTCTGAAGATCCAGGCTAGAGAGTGTGTGCATTCTGGCTTTAGAGATCAGCAGCGAGTAAATTCCTGAGCTGGGTCACAAGCTTGGGCTAAGGTATAGGCGACATGCAGGCAGATAAAGCTTAAATTCCCTTGACATCAACTGAGGAAAGCTAGCACTCAGAAAGTAACTGTGTGTAGGTGGGTACAGTGAGACATGTGCCTGCTCCTGTCACGGTTGGTGACCCAGCTCCAGTCCCACAGCTGTATACACATACAACTACAGCACTAAGCTCACAAGCCTTATCTCCTGGACCAGAATCCTATATAACCATTTGGCCTGGATCACGGATGGACTTGACACGTCTGTCCATGCCCACCAATGTAAACATACCTTAAGAATGGGCACAGCAAGCTAAGTGTGCCACTGAAGCTAATAGGAAATCCCAGTGAGGGGAGTTTTGCTCCACATCAGAGCTGTAGTTAAGTGTGTCTTTGAATGCCAGCTTCTGAACTGGGCTGTCCTGTGTTTAGCTACCTTAGTCACACATTTGGAGACAAGTGGCTCGTCTCTCTTCTCCTTTGGGATGGGGCTGGTGATGATACCACTTTTAGCTAGTAGCCTGTTGAATACGTGCCCCAGAAGTGGGACTCCAGCCTCATCTCAGCAGACTCTACAATAAAGTAGAGAAAGGGGTCTCATCAGAAGGATTTATGTGAGAGTGGGAATAGTGATGTGAGAGTGCTTCTGTTTTCTCTGTATTAGAGTCACTATGCAGCCCAGAAGGCACAGCGCATAGAGCCAGAGGGAGTAGAAAGGAGTGCCGTGAGTAGTGCAGGTAATGAGTATTCCCACTGAGAATGGGAAGCTCTGAACTCTGGTTTTCAGTCCGAGCCTGTCTACATGCAATGCAAAAGCAGTACCTCGCCTTTGCTCTATTTAGCTTTGCAGCTCCTGACTTCTCAGCTGCATTCTGGCTCGCTTCACTGTTAAGTATGACATGGTCCTGTCCCCGGCTACCTCTTCTCTCTCAATGAGAGTCTCCTTAAGAGACATTCAAACCGATACCTTAGGCTAAAGAGAACTGAAACCCTCTATTTCCCAAAGTGTTCCAGCTGCCAGGCAATCACACAAAAGGTAGACAGCAGTTGTCGCGTTTGAAAGGAAGTGGCTGAGAACGCTGAAACCAAGAGCGTATGAGACTATGCTGACATGGTCTTTTGCAAACGGAGGTGAGCCTGTTTTGTCCTTTTTGCAAGCCAGCTGGGGAACTGCTTTACTGTAAGTTGATCCTGAGCTAATGCAACTACACAGCTTCAAGTTCAAAAGCTTCTTGTTAACACCATGTGCCCCCCAAAACAGGCAGGGGGGCTCTCGATTACTGTCAAAAGCCAGAGCAGTCCTACATTCTGGTCCTGTGCACCTCCGGGGCAAACCTTGTTGGTTCTGACCCAACAGGGTATGAGGTAGGGAGGGCCCAGCTTTTGAAAGGAAATAGGAATGTTTCAGCTATGTAGCTCTGTAGCAGGGCCAGTTCCAGATGTAAGACAAGCAGGCTGTTGCTTTTTCTGCCTCCTGTTGCAAAAAAAACCAAAACCAAAACAAAACACATAAACAAAAAAACCAATAGTACTACTTTGCTTCAGACAGAGCCCAGGAAAATGAGGCGGAAGTCTGCATTTTGGGGCAGTAATTGGTGTCTCTGGTTCTTTATTTCCCTGGCAGGACCAAGAGCCTTTCTCTCCTGAACCCTCCTGTCCCACCCCAGGCTCTGTGCTAGCCCTCACTGTACCTTGGCACTTTCTGCTGCAGGGGAAAACAGGCCCCTGCTCCTGTGCCTGCAGGAAGGCTACACTCCTTTTTACTTGAGCTGGCTGTGGGTAGGAGTGGCTGGACACATACAGTAGGACTGTAGTGGGCACCTAAGGAAAGTTCATCTCATAATGCCTTGAAGAAATTCTGCCTGCTTACCTGCAAAAATGAGACTTTATGCTTCCTGCTCCCTTGGTGGGGGAGCCGAGGAAGCAGGAAGCATCCTGTGTTGTCTGAATAGGACAGCGGAACAAGAGCCACAGAAAGAGAAGGCAAACTGTGTGGGCAAATTCTCAGCCCCACTGAAGTTCCTAGCAAAAATTCCACCAACTTCAACAGCTTTCTATTCTATGGCTGTGTGTCCTTGTGTCTGACCGCAGACCCCTTTCAATGGCACAGCATTAATGAGTTGTATGGCTGCTACAAAGGGCAGAATTCGACCTTCTCCATTTTTATTAGGGCGCAGTACCTGCACTCTGAGGAGCAAGCAGCATTTCTTTACATCAGGCCTTGTGCATCAGGTAATACAAGAAGAGTATGGTATTACTAAGAAAGTGTTTCTCTCACAATGTAGAATGACTGGCATTGAATCTTTTCCCTCTCTATTCTGTCATGTTCCTCTCTATTCTATTGCATTTTGGGCCATACATATGCTTCATTCACTGAATATTCCCGTATTCAGTCTCACTGACTTTTGTTTAGGTGCATGGCTACGGATACTGGGGGAGGAGTGTGGTGGACTATATTTATAGTTACGTCCCTGATACTTATCCATTCAAAAATAACACAATAAATTTTTGAGCAAAAATAATATTCAGCACTTTGCCAAGAGAGACCATTGTTTGTCTGCAGCCACATGCCAGCTGTTCCTCGACAAAATTCCACACATTGTCTTTTTTCATGGGTTCAGAGGGCAGTTACCAAGTGTAATTTCCACCTGTAGGCACTGATTTAGTTTTGGTTTTATGATTCCTCTCCCAGATTTATAAGAGAATTTAATTAGGCTTCTTATAGATTTCTTTGGCAATTTTTGAATATATATATATATTACTCCTTCTTGATTATGATCCCCTTTAACTCACTGGATGTCCCAAATTATAAGCTTTGCATGGAATCAGTTGCCTTTGGCTATGTTTGGTATTATGTTACCTTCTGTTCAGTTAACGGTGTGGAGATAGGCCATAAGCACTGGAAAAACCTCAAAGCTCTTTTCTGCTGTTTTGAAATTGAGAAAGCAGAAACATAATTGCTTTTGTTGGATCACAATCCTGAATAGCAAAAGACTTTTTAAACATCTGCCCTTCCTTTGATTGGCTTTACATCTTCTCTCTTTTTTGTCTACTGTTCATTATTCTGCATTTTATTCACTAATGAAAAATTCTATCCATGACAATATTTTCATATGCTGTAAGATGACTGGGATTCAATGCATTTAATCTGATCTAGCCCTACAGAAAACCTTAATAGAATGTGACAATATATGTTAATTCTGTGAGGTTTGTATTTCCTTCTTGCTTGTGTAATATCTGATCTGTCCTGCCTACAATCTCAGCACAATCTCCTGCAACCCTGACTTTTAACAGAGCCAAAGTCTAACTCCCAGCATGTATTTGCAACACCTATTGAAATCAAATATATTGCGTAGCTATATGGGGAATAAATTTTGCTTTCTTTGTCACTGGGGCCCTGCTCCCATTCAGATCCGTGGCAAATCGGCACCGACTTAAATTCTGCCAAGATCAGGCATCAGAATTGTTCCGTTTTAGACGGGATTCTCTCTGACGGGAGAACTCGCATGTGTCTCCATGTGCTGATCTCCTGCTCCCTCTTTATCACTAATCAAATGACTTGATATGACTTTCTTCTTCTTTTTTTTTTTTTTAATACCGCTGTCAAATACCTGTCATGATATTAGCATTCATTCCCAGGGAAATGTAGCAGCCAGAAATAATGCTGATCCCTGAGTGGACCGGAATAATCTCTTCATTCTGCAGGGAATAGCTATCCCTATTCGATAATAATACTGAAATTAAGAAATAACATTCTGTCTTTTAACATGGGAAGACAATACAAATAATTGGGGAATTTCCTAATGAGTCTGTTATTAAAACAGTATCTAGAGGAAATCTGAGCATTCAGCCAAGTGAAATGTGTCTTTTTCTTTTTTTTTTTCCCTGGTTGGAGCATAATGCTTGACATCAATACCACAAGTATTTTCAGTGCTACCTGGGAATAAGGGGGAATGAAGGCAGGAGGCTTTTGAAAAGTCACTTCTGATTTTGCTCATTTAAGAGCTAAATATTTCAAAAGCAATGAGGGCCAAATTTTCAAGTGCTGATAGTCCCCAGTTGGATCCAGATTTTCAGAAGGATTCCATTCTCATTTACACTTCTCAATAGAGCATTTTTCCACAAGTGCTCAGCAGCCAGCAATTCTTTCTGGCCAGGAAGCCATTGAGAAAGCTGGCCTTTTTTTTTTTTTTTTCAGTGCCTAAAAGGGAACGAGGAGCTCTTTTGTGAATCAGGTTCTTCAGACAAGTTATGCCTGATGAGCCTGGCTCTGAGGAAAGAAATGAAATATAACTTTCCTCTCCGAAACCTCTAGAGGCAGCGGGTGCTAGAAAGACCTAGTCTACTGCTGGGCAGAGATAGCTCCGAGAGGGCTAGCTTGGAGACTGAAAGCAATGGAGAAACACCCATAATTCCTCCTGGAGCTTTGCAGTGTATGAGGGAACAAGTATTTCCATGAATACCAGAATTATTCCGGAAGCCTAGTTTCCAATGGAGTCAGTGTTTCATGGCTGACTGACATTTTGAATGAATTATACTATCGCTGCAATGTGAATTCTGCCCTTCTCAGACACTGGAGAATCCATAGGGCAGAGAAGCCTTAGCTGCGGAGTGGATTTCCTTATATCTAATAAGGTATAAGCTCTGACTGAAGCTTTCCTTCACATACATCCAGTCTCTCTCCCAGGTGGATTCGCTCCATGTCAGACGAGAACTGAGCGTGGGCTGCAGCCTTTCCGTCAGTAGGAGAACTCTTCAGCTTTCTATTTTCACAAAAACTTATGAACTTGTTTATCTCTGAAACCTCTCCCTTTCTGCCAGGTTTAGCTACAATTGGCCAATGGGTTCAAAAGTTATTAGACAAACATGTGCACAAGCACACACACACTGCAATTATATGAGCTGTGCTTCCTTATGGAGCCAGGCTAAAAACACCCACTGCTAAACTCTAAATGACTGCAGCCTGCTGTGTCTATGAGTGAGTTGGGGAGGCTGTAATAAAGGACTGAGTGGAAAGAGAAATAAATTATTCCATATCTCCTGTCCCGTATAGCAATCAGTCACATGACTCCCTCCATCCCTAGCCATAGGGTCTCCCCGTCAGACGCGACCGCTGCGGAGCCCCTTTGGCGTGGAGCACGCTGCGGGGGCAGTCAGGGGAGCTGGAAGCGTTCCTGGCCGGTCTGCCAGTGTGAAGGATTGGCAGTGCTTCTTGCAGTTTCCTTTCCCATGAGCAACTAGCAGCAATCAAATACAATCTAGCCCTCATTATTTGCCGTTAGTTTCTTTGATTGTGATTTGGAAATACGTTGCTAAGGAAAGCAAAAACCATGGTTAACTGATTGATAGAAAATAAGAGTCATAGAAAACATCTGGAGAGCCAGATGAGTACAAGCTATTGTTTAGTTTAATACCCTTATAATATTTGCTGCAAACAGCCAAGCTGAAGGGTGGATTCTTCATCATTTTTATTATATGCTTATTCCAAAATATTAGTGAATGGGCTTTGATAGCAATGTTTGATCCATGCCCTTTTGCCCCAATATTACCATGTCTTGGCTTCCTGAGGCTGTGTAAGGCCAAATTATCAGAACATAATATAAAAATGTAAGAATGGTCATGCTGGATCATACCAACGTCCCTCTAGACTCTTGCCTCTGATGGTGACTAATAGCAGATGTTTAAGGAAAAATACAAAGCCAAAAAATGCAGCCGTTGTTCTCCGATACACCCTCCTAGCTTCTAGTGATTAGCAGCTAGAGAACAAGCTGAGCCAGAGGTGGTATCTTTGTATTTAATATGGCTAGATGGATTTTTTTCTTCTGGGATTCTCCCCCTCAGCCTTTAAAGGTAGAAATAATGAAGAGCTTATGTTTCATTTAGGGAAAAATGATGAAGAGGGAAATCCTACAGCTGGAAACTTTCAGAGTTACCCCTAGGAAATGGGCTCCATCAAGCTGCAGGGGCATGTCTAACCCTACGTTAAAGAAAGAGAGACTCAGCCTCCGATTTGAACTTTCGGTGTTCACTCTTCAGCTAACCGTACAGTTGTTGGGCAGCAGAAAGCAGCGGGGGGAAACAGGGTGGAAGCAGACTGCAGCTGCCCAGAGCCTCCCTCCAGATGGACAGGAGGAGAGGAGACCAGCACATCGCCTGGCTGACCACAGAGCCCACCAGCTGCAGCCCTGGGAGCCAACACCCTGGTTGAAACGTGCTCCTCAGACACCTTTAAGCAGGGGGGTCTCCGAGTACATACAGATAGCTGGCAGAAATGTGGTTAATGGCCAACTTTCTTCAAGTCTTCCTGGGTCCATTCCTATGCTGATCATAGTTATTCAACAACTGTGCTTTACACCTACGTCAGTATGTTGCAGATTTGTTAAGGAACCCTCTGCGGGCCCAGAAGGACAGATAAATATTAGCACATTTCTGATTTTACAGACACTGAAAATGAGACAAAGAGCTGAAATCCCTTGCCTAAAGGCCACAGAGTGAACTGGGAACTGAACCAGGTGTGGAAAGTACACACTCCCAATTCTCTGTTTTCAATGGCTTGCCAGGACTTCCTTTCACCTAATTTACTGTTATATCTACAGGCATAATCCACAGATATATATACCAAGGGGGCTGTTTCCTCACAGAACTTTATTCAATATTTATAGTATGTGCTTCTGATGGTGATCATCTACAAAATTACATTGTTTTGACTCCATAAGTGATATTTTAACTAACAAGGATTGTTGCATTAAAAAAATGGGCTGGCATTTCCAGAAATACCACGGTTTTTTCCGAATTCACACATCAGTTCTGAATTCATTACAATACAAAGCTGTTTGTAGTGCCAATACATTTTTGCACTTCATTCAGTCAAATTTTACTGTGAGTTTAGATCAGCAGTGTCATCTCACATTCCACAGAAATATAAGCCTTTTAAGGAAGAGAAGAGAGAGGAGAGGAGAGGAGAGGAGAGGAGAGGAGAGGAGAGGAGAGGAGAGGAGAGGAGAGGAGAGGAGAGGAGAG
>JAVKLA010000057.1:5339021-5382372 GCA_034782735.1 Sagittarius serpentarius
CCCCCCCTTCTGCGGTTAATTTGCATTTGAGGTCTAATTCATATTTCAAAATCCTGGCGTTTGAGGACCATATAGAAACAGGGCATTCATTTCTGTTTCTGAGGAGGAGACTCTCCTGTATTCGCTCTTCTCCATATAATTTCATTGTGTTCACAAGTGACAGGGATTTGCATCAGTTATTTTGCAATTTATTATTTTAAAGAGTTGGATCAAATTTAAAGAAAAAACCCCACCCTTATTTTTTAAATTGCAGAGGGAGCAAATACCAGGCATTAAAAAAGGAGCATTCATTATTAGCAATGTTGCCAACTTAAAGTTTAAGGCACAGAGTATATGTTCACATAAACGTATTAATCTGCGTTCCCTGGAGTTGGATTTCTGGTTCCTGAATATCTGATTTTGATGACAGTCAGAGAAAGTCGACTATACAAATACTGAGGTATATTTATAGTTCCTTACATCTATTTACAGGTGATTTTACTGCTGTTTGCTACTCTTGCTCCAGCGCTTTGTAATTATTTCACTCCTGAAAGGCATTCTGTAGGATTTACTCATTAAAGATTTTCAGCCTGTCCAGGTATAACTTCCATCCACGTCTCTGGGAATAGTTATGTGGCCATGTGGACTTTATGGAAAGATTATAAAAGATACATGGTCATATAAAAAGATTCTGTTTTATATCCACGGTTCTTTCAGTTCTCTGAATGTGATGAAGAATCTGTCTACGTGTAGGCCTTTATAGGTCCTTTAAGGACTTCCTTCATATATTTTATTTGTATCTATAAAATGAATTTTATTTATATATATAACGATTACATGAATGGCATATGTTGCATAATATGCATATGAGGCATTTTAAGTATTTCTACACGCACACAAATTTATTTTTCACAAATGTGTATGTGTGCATACATGCGTGTTTATACACGTGTGTGATGAAATACATACTGGAAGAGAAAACTACCCCAAATAAAAAATGTTCTTAAAGGAAAAGCTGTTAAGGTGGTTCGCTGGGAGTTTGCATCTGGTGCCTTGCAGAAGTCACTTAAGTTACAGACTTTACTGTAAATATCTACATACACCCCCATCTCAGCATAAAAATATTTGTGCATATATTTGTCCTTCTAGAACTAACTGAACAGGGCTATGAATTATGCCTAAAAAGATGCCACTGAGATAAAAAACTTATAAAATAGTAATGGAATATGGAATTTTATATAATGCCAACAACTTTAGCATGGTTCTTGGCATAAGCAATTTAGTGCAATTTCATTTGTCTGAACCAGAATGATATTACAAAGTGGATTAATAGAACATTAATACTGAAAAAAAGAAACACTTCTTCCTTTGAAATATGAAGTGCCACTAACTTGAGATGAAACCTGAAAGTCAGTGAATAATATATGGGAAATATTAATATTTTAAACATATCATATTTAAAATTGCTGTGAACTTAAACAAGGTTTCATATCAAGAAAAAACAAGTAATTCATTTTAGGTTCCAATTTTTTATGCAACATCTTACGAATGAAGCAATTCACTAAAGAAGTGGAGTAAGGTATGTGAGCATACTTTGTTATTTTGCACGTGAAATACGGTCATTACAGAATATGAATTTAATTTGGGAAATGATAAAAAAGAACATTTATTTTATTTTTCTACTGCTCTGCAAGGAAAACATTTTTAAGTAGCTGATTAACGAGATGAAATGAACTGATATGCCCGTAATACCTGCATGGGCTTTTATACCTCGTGAAACCGCACCACAGCGGCACCTTTATAAAAAATATGAAGTCAAGTAATGCAATCGTATTTTAAATTTAGAATGGGAGTTGATATGATTCAGCTTGGTGTTGTAAAAAGCGAGCCCCCTGGCACCTGGCATTACATTATTTAAAAATCGCTCCTGCAAGGAAAGTTAGGAGAAAGAGTGTAGCAGGGCTGGATCCCAGCACAAAAGCTCAGGGGCAAATCGCGGTGCCAGCGCCTGCCTTGCCCTTGGTTTTAGGCGGGGAGAAAGTGTAGCCCTTGGTCCTCCCCTCAGTACAAGGTCTATTGACTCCAGGGTGTCACTGCCCCGCTCCAGTGAGCAGGTACGGCTCGGCCTCTGGCAGCCAAACCTTGTGCTCCTCGAGATGGGCCAAATCCTGCTTGTCCCCTTCATTGAAGCCACCTTGAGTTTTGCCTCGTTGGAATGAGCGGGATCCCGCTCGTTGGAATGAGCGGGGTCCGCTCCCCGGTGTATCTCCGCTGGTCCTTAATATCAACGGAGGGGATTATTTTTGCATTTATTTGATGTGGATGGGGCTAGGTCTGAGGGCCCCGTTGACCTTGCCCTTACGCCCAAGCCGTCCGAGGGTCAGATCCTACCCGCTTTGGCTCTGCTGAACCCGGCCAGCAATAATTGCGGTCCCTACGTGTGATACGTAGGGTACACATGACTGGGCGTTTGGAACGGTTGGGCAGAAAAACGTGTCTTTGCACCGATGGAAAGTGCTGGATGCGTATGAGCTTCGTGAAAAGGGCCGTTGAATGTTCTGGGAGGGGCCCAGGCCGCCACGAGGACTGTACGCACTTAGGAACGGTCCCGCTGAAGGACAGCAGAAGTCCCGTCAGTCCGTAACCTGGTCCCCACCAGGAGCAAGTCGCAGGTGCCACAGAAGAAGGCAGGTTGGGGGTGGTGGGGAGGGGACACGCTTGTCACCTGCCACACGGCAGAGCTCTCTCCGGCCACTTTTGCCCAAAGCCCCGGGACATTTGCTATACTTCCCTCAATATCCCCCATTAATTTCGGTAGCTCGTGTTTTCATTACAAATGCCCAGCGCCCTTCTGAAACTCACTACAGATATCTTAAATTCAGAATAACTGTGATGGGGGGAAAAAAACCCCACCTGCTTTTCCTTTTTAAACAGTTTTACCATTTTATCACAATCTGTTTAAATATACGTTTCTCTGCTGTGAAATAACCTTTCTTTCCACACTTATACCCATATGCACAATGCTAACTCATAGCAAAACCAACGTTTTAAAACAGTGTCATGCTTATAGGATAATTATTAATCTTGTCAGAATATAAAAGCATACTAAAAGTACTCCATACAAAGGTTTGTGCCTTAACGTTTTTGCAAGTTTTTTTTTTTTTAAGGAATCAGAGATGTCATAACAGAGGGAGAAACTATACAATATATAGCGCGTAGTAAAAGTATACGACTCCTACAGGACTATTTAGAAATATACAAAGATTATTTTTTCTCCTTTTGGTTAGCAGACTACTTGATGAAAAGGTATGTTTTTATTTTTATTCCTGCTTATGTCTTACAGTTCTAGGAAGACGATGTGAAACTACAAATTCGAAATTTTAGTAGCTATAAATGATATAAAAATAAGGAAGAGAAATGTTCACGATATGTATCTGGAGGGATAAATACACAATAATCATGCAGTCTGATAGCAGAAAGAATAACTATTTCACAATAAAACCAACACTAAATACAAACAGAATAATACTGTTCTAGTGAGCAATATAGCAAATAAAATGGTACAACAAAAAGACACTTTTGAAACTCTCTTTATGTTTCGATCTTTTCCAGTTGAATGTTAATTTTTAATATTTTGTGACCATCGAGATACGGTTAGTGAACAAGTTAGTCAAAACTTGTGTGTCTTGATTTTCGTATCCCATATTTACGAATCCAAAAACGTAACCTGTAGCAGCCCCACTTCACGGTAGGAAGGTGGTTTTGCTGTTCGTTGCTTGGGTTTTGCTTGAGACCTGATTTTGCATGCTGTGACTCGTGTGCTGAAATTGGTGGGGCGTGTGAGCAGCGTTTGTAGGGTCCTCTACTTATTCTGTGCAGGAGGGCCAGCTTTTTCATACTGGGGGTTCATACAGGCACAGGAAAGGGGTACTGCAGGAAAGGGACTATTTTTCAAGGGCATTGGGCATTTACCCCTTCATTAGATTTCAGCGAGAACTGTGAAAACTCAGAATTTAGAAAAGAAAAAAAGTGGCCACTTTTCTTTAGAAAGTCAAACGTGGCTGTAGAAATCTGACTTCTGGTATCTCTGGGTGAAAAAAAAAAAGTAAAATGCTATCGCTGGAAATTTCTGGTTTTATCTTTGTATAGGTTTAGCATCAGCCCTATGGATATAAAGCACAAACCTACCTTTCCCCATGCCATAACTATTTGCTTTGCCTTTTCCTTCAGAGAGGTAGGAGAAAGGGTTAAACCACTACCGCTCTGAAAAAAAAGAGACGTCAATAATAGAAATTATTGTTCGTTACTCAATTAAGAAAATAAGAAGTCTGGAATCTGCATAGGGTGAATTATGATTTTAAATGCTGGTGTTTTGACTTTCTGAAATTAGGATCTTAGCACTGAACCCTTCCAGCTATTTCTTACCACCTTCAGGAAAGAATCAGATGCAAATTTTAAAGACCTGTTAGAGGGACAGCTTTCTGCACTGTGACGTGCTGAAACCTAAGGAAAAATACAGGAAATGTTTTGAGGAGCCGCCAGTGGCTGGGGAGAGGAGAACATGCCTCTGTGCCAGCGAACCCCGCAGCAGTCGTGTGCTCCTGGGGTGACGGGCTCCTCTTCAGAAGAGGAGAAGCTGGAGAACCAAAACCCATGACCGGCTATCTGTCAAAGTCCCCGCAGTGCAGCACCATCGAGTTTTGGGATCAATTTTGGCCGGATGGTGTTGAACCGAAAGTGGGAAAAGGGCCCAGTCCGAAGCTCTGCGCACCCCCGGCGCCCATACTTGGGGGATAATTTCTTTGTCCGCAAGTGGTGGGTGAAGTCACGACCCCTCCTCCCAGCAAAACCAGGGACACGGTGGCCCCACGGCCCACGGCAGGAGCTGGGGTCCCCGGGGCGGGAGCGGTGCCCCTCTTTGTTGTGCCGAACCCGTAAAGATGGGGCTCCCCTCCGCATCCCGGCCCCAACTTTGCTCTGCGGTTTCATCTCTAACCGCGCTGCCAGGTTTTTATTTTATTTTAAATCCTGGCTTCGTGCAGAAATGATTGGGCTGTGTTCAGCACCGGCTGTCTTGATAGGTTCGGAATTCCTGGGAAACCTCAGTACTGGCATTTTATAAACACAGTAAGCAAAGCACGCTGGAATATTAATGGGTGAAACACATTTTAAAGGGGCACCATCACTTTGTAATTTTGTCTGTTAAAATATGACGGCTAGGGGCAGTTTGGGGGAGTCGCAGCAAAGCCACAAGTGTTCTTCGCTATTTAAAGCTTTTGCGTTTTAATTATTTCTTTTTTCTGCCACTGTGAAAGATCCCTGGAGACAATGGGGGCTGTGACACTGAGGAACAGGTTATCCTGACTGTGCAGGGACCGCCATAAAAACCACAAAACGGACACGCAGAATAAAATACAAACACCCCCCCCTCCCCTTTCCCAGTTTCTTTAATTTCTGGTGTTTATAGTAGTTATGTTACATCAGCAGCGTGTAAAAAAGAAAAAAAAGCAGACGGAAACGTGGTCCTTAAACTGACAGAGCCTCTTTAAATTTGCTTGAAGAACCATCTCAGGAAAAAAAAAAGATAAAAAAAAAAAGACATACTGCACTGTTCTGGATTTTATTTGTTTAAATGCAAATTTATGGAGCTGGCCACACACCAAAAATTGGAGAGTTTGGTACTGCAGTTGCTTTGGTGTATTTTTCAGCATTGTAACGGGCTACAGGGAGACAAAGGAGAATATGAATATATGGCAGTTGATATTTAGATTTGGGTGACATTTTTGCTTGTTGTAACTGTCATTTTTAAAAATCCATTTTCCTTCTATCACGCTATTGAATCGCAGCAGACGTTGATACAGAAAAGCTGGAATTATTTAATAACCAAAATTAGGAGTGATTTTTGTGCTGTATTTCTCATTACCGACCTCTCGCCTAATGAGGAATCCTGAGGTCCAGGCTAAACTTGCCCATGGGGTAGGATGGGTAGTTAAAGAGTGAGGTGATAGACAAACCTATTCCTCCTGTCCCCCCCCCCCCCAACTGGTTTCTTTATAAAGCGCTAGAAAACAAACCCTTTCATAGAGCATTGAAAAGCAAACTCAAGCACGACACTACTATCACACCTTTCACAGTATTTTTTTTTCAGGAGGCTGCCCCCGCTTTCAGTCCGAAGGAGCTGCTTTTGGGAATTGGGTGTCCGGCTCTGGTGTTTGCCTGCTGAGGAAGAGGTATGGCCTTTATCCCTCACCTGCAGATGGCTTGGGTGCTTTTTACTTTTCCGAGGCGAGCACTTCCCAGTGGGCTGCAGGCAGAAAGTGCTTTTCATAGCATTAGTGCAGAACCAAGTTACAAAAGAATATTAATCTAATACATTCCAAAATTCAAATATGTGTGATTAATAAGCATTATTATCTATAAATAAGGCTCTAATGATACTTTGGCAGTGTTGTAAACACAAGAATCAGAAGCAATTATTGTCATTACTGTTCTGCAAGTACTTTCCATGAATACCAAATGGATATTACTGTCCAGCTCCTTGGCACACAGAAATCCTGTAAAGAAACAGTTGTCAGTCAGTAAGGTCTGGCCGGCCGCCGTTAACTACGTTTGTCTAAAATGCAGCGTACCTAAGGACAAAGCCTGCAAGTTATTGAAAGCAAGACGATCGTTGATTTAAAAAATTCTTCTTTGTCTTTTGCAACCCCCCAAATGATGTTAAATAAAGCCTATGGGAAAGTTTTCACATCCTGTGAGATGAACTGTTTGTGTGACGGCTGCGATTAAAAATGGAAACGGATTCTCTGCCAAAAAAGCTGCCCTTCTTTGTGTGAAACCCACAAAGGTGAGAACGTCCCAGCTGAAAGGTGGTGTGAAAATAATGACAAAGCCCCCCCCGCCCCTGCCTCGGCCAGCCGTTAGAGGTAACCCACGGCTAGTTTTCAAGGATGTGGGATGAAAGGGGCATTCATCCCCGTCACGTTTACCTCTCCCCGGTCTGTACAGGTCCCGTAGACTCCAGTCACGCTGGTGGCCGGGTCCCTCTCGCTGTGACACCCCCGCTCGCCTGCCTTTGGCAGTCTCACCTCCCTCACCAAACCTCACCGCTTTAGACGGCGCCAGCCAACAGCAGCATTTTGTGGTGGGTGTCATGTTGTTCTTCAGATGCCAGGGTGTCATCGCGAGCGGGAACAGTGTGGGTCTGACTCTCCGAATCTGCAGAAAGAAGAAGAAAAAAAACAACAAACCCCAAACAGTAGGCTTTACTTTCCAAATGTGTTCAATTCTTCTTTCCTCTCCTTGATATTTGGGGCGTGCAGCACCCTATACCATGTGGTTTAACATTTTGTTCTCTATTTGTAGGTCAACATTTCCATGATTAAACTTCATCCTTTATTCAGCCTGTTCTGGCTAGGCTTTGCAGCACATGTGATATAAGCTGTTTTCACAGCTAGTAGGCCAAATCTTACTCTGGATAAGGGAGCCAAACATATGTGACTGAGTCAGACACTTAAATCAGCTCCCTGGTAAATGGGAGATAACTCCAGGTGCAGTGTTGAACACTGAGAACCAAAAAAGTGGGAAGGGTGGCCAGCATTCCTCCGTGTGGGAAAGGAGACATCCTATGCACACAGACAGTGAAATCATAGCCCTGCCCGAATTCCGCTCTCCCACGTTTGCCTGAGGGTACGGAGCCCTCTTCACTGAAGTCCCTGGGAATCTTTCCATGGACTTTGGTGGGCTCGGGATCAGGCCAGCCTGGGGCAAGCTCAGCTGCAGGTGGGCACGGGACGGGCTTGCGCAGGAGAGGGACGAGGTGGGAGGGAGCGAGGCCCTTCTTGGAGAGCCCACCTTGCACTTGCAGCGTGCACAAGGGGGTTGCTGGGGGCACATGGAGCATCCCGCCTACGGCACCACGTTTCTTTCACTCGCCCGTACGTATCTGGCTCATTTACTGACCGAGACCGGTGACTCTGCTTTCGCCTGGTGGCAGGTATCGGTTGCTCTAATGCGGGGTTGGACTGGGCGCCCGCTCCCCACTAATCAGTGGAACAATTCCTGGGAGTGCTGGCCGCCCGGGGTGAGCGTTACCCAACCCAGTAATCCTCGGTGCGGAGGATTTGTGTTAAAGGACTCTCTTTCTGGCTGTGTGGCCAGCAGCCCTCCTTCTCCTGTCCTTCTTTGCCATTGCCTGGTAACTCCAGTAAGTACAGGGAAGCCTACAGGGCTCGTTAAATGCAAACAGAAGAGCCAGATCAGCAGGCGGGATGTCATATATGATCCAGAGCTGCTATGTCATCGCTGTGTGACGTTCCCGCTCTCACCAGGGCTGGACTGGTCCTGGCTCTTGGGCTGCTACGCAGCAAGTACCAGGGTTGACTAGGGTGAATAGCAAAGGAGAGCTCCTGCAGGAAGGCCGGGGAGGACACGTCTTCCCCAAACAGGCAAGGCTGTACCCATAATGCTGCAGAGAGAGGACTGTGCTTCGTCTATTATTTGGTGATGAACTGCGGTATCACACAAGGGAGCTGGCAATGAACCATTTCCCCCAGAAATAAGCCCTTCCAGAGCTCCACTTGGGCTGACTCCCTCAGCTAAAGGAAGTACTGGCAATGTAGATAGCAGGACTTTCAGTGACTTTTGCTTTTATCTTTTTTTACGGCACCCATCCTTTAGCTTTTGTTCATTTGCTTTGATGTTTTCAATAGCTTTTTTTCCATTTAGAAAAAAACATCTCCTGCCCAAAACTAAATCTGCTTGCTAGATCTGCAGTGGATAAGCTCAAATAATGAATACTGTGGCTACGCGAGCACTGCGTTACCCACTGTTTAGAAAGTCCCGTCCTGATAACGCACGCGGTGGCACGTAGGATGAAGTGGATGCACTACTCTGAGGCTTTGAGGACGTGCCTCAGGGTTGGGCAAATCCCTGGGCACGCAGGTGGGCATCTGATTGACTTCCCTGCCGTTGCACCGGGAAGAAAAGCCTGCTGGCTACAAGAAGAAAGTTGCTGAGGACTTAATAGAGGGCAGGTGCCTTCAGTGCTTGTCATGCGGTTGGGGGATGCTGTCCTGAAGTAAGGCACAGAAGCGAATGATCTGCTCTGCTGTGCCTGGGGGTGCGAAATGGTGCAAGGCAGAAGGAGGATGAACACTCCTGGAAAGCAACAGGGAGAGTACCATGATTCTGCCCTCACTGACGTGAAAGTTAATCAAGAATGTGCTGGAATAAATCCATATGTGCTTCAAAGACGCATCGGTGTCAAATTAGTGGAAAGGAGAGGGCAACTCAGGCCGGCAAGATCTGCTGATAGGGTCAGGTGGCCTCCCTGTCCCTGGGTCTGCCTTTTGGAAACACAAACTGCCCTTTGGTTTCACTTTTAAAAGTGTGAGCCAAATTGTGATGCTTACAGAAAGCAAGAGGAGCGGAAGAAGATGGGAAAGTCCTGTGATCAGGGTGCGAGAGGATCACACCACGGTGTGGTGACATGAAGTTGAGGAAAAGCAAATTAAGCTTTTTCTCCGGGGTTATTTAGACAAAGGAAGTTAAGTCACCATTTTCTTGTGCTTAAATAACAGTGTCCCTCTTCCACGGTATAAAAGATCTCGAGATCACACAGGAATGAATTAAGACAGTGGTGCCAGGCATAATTTCAAGTTAATGAAGAGACAGTGTATTTTGTATTATCTTTCCTCTTGTTTCTGATTGTCTTTTTTGGGGGTTGATATTACTGTAAGTAAATACATTTGTCTTTTGTTTCATTTTCCCCTTGTGACCTATCTCATTTAATTAGAAGGAAATGTATAATAGGAAATGAGTAGCAACACACTGGGCTCCATCCAAAGCCTGTGAAGTCATCAGGAATCTTTCCTGGGCTTTTCACGAGCACCGGATCCAGCCCAGCAGAAAAGAGGGGCTATTTCCACTTTATCTGGAAAAATGTGTGCTGCCAGCATAAAAATATTACAGTCCTCGTTTTAAGATCTGGCCCAGATACTAGGGAAGGATTTTGCTACTGCATATGCCTCTCTGTGCCACATGTTTCACATCTGCGGCAGGACGTTACAGGATAAAGGTTCCTGAAACCTTAACTCCGAATACACATATAAAAAGAAGATACAAATTAAGGAAAAGATAAAAGATATTGATGGAAGTACAGGAGATGCTCTTTAACATGCATGTTATTGACTCAATAGCTTGTTACGGCTTCAGAGCTATTAGGGTCTGCTGTGTCAATGTGTACTCAGGGACTGTTTAATATGCAGATGGTTGACATGACAGACCGAAGCCATTACAGTCTATCATGTCAGGGGGGATACGTGAATACACACTTTGCCAACACTGTAAAAAGTCCCTTTAAAATACAGTTGCTCTGCATACTTAGCTGCTTTTTAAAATAATTTAATACGTTCAGTTCTTCGGATGCCCAGAGACTACAGAGCCTGGATTTATCAGCAACAAAATTTATTTCCAAATTAAGCCATTTTCCATGTGGAATGTGCAGTCAGGAGGACAGGGTGTAATCTCAGATACACAGCTCCTATCAAATCTTGTAAAATTAGCTACCGCACTTGTGCGCGTGTAGAAGAGATCAGAATCTATCTGTTGGCATGTGTCTTTTTGAAGAATATAGTTTTGTCTTTTTGAGGGGTAAGGGAGAATGTTGTCTCTTTTTTCATTCAAATAATCTTCAGTAGCAATTAAATAGCTTATGCTACCTACGAGATCAGTTATTACAAGATAAGCAGCATGACAGTTTGGAAAAACTGAATAAGTCTTTGATTATTTACTAAGTTTTGATATCTGCTATTTGCCTCAAAATGCTAAAAAGTGAAGTATAAGATACAAACATGAAAGGCTCATTTGATCATCATAAGGAAAGGAATCAGTAGTTTTGCTTTTCTTTTCCTCAACAACTTATTTTTTATTAAAATAGCAAAGCCAAGTGTTGTGTTTAATAAGATATATTTTTTTCATTTGAATATCAAATGGAAAAATACAATTAAAATATTTCTGCTTTTACATTAGTTGTAGGCTATATTTCAACAACGCATATATCTAAGACGCTTGGCATACACATTTGGTATATATTAGATGCTTCTAACAGATGCCCAGACCTCTTCCCCTGATTTTTAATGTTCTTTTTTATGGCAGCGATCCAGGGACATTTTAATTTGCAAGCCTGTGAACTTGGAAATAATACTTGTAGTGGGGCATTACATCTAGTCCGTTCCCTCTAAGTTTATTGTCATGTGTCACCTCGCTCTGATTTTAGCTGATTTGCTGGACCGAGGCACACCGTGCACCTTCCAGCACAAAATCCACAGAGCGGGAGAGAAGCACTCTGCCTCGCGTGTGATAGTTACTGCCCAACGTTATAAAGGCCTTTCCTCTTACCTGTGGGACAGCTGGGGGGCAAATCTTGCAAAGGAGAAATGCATTTTCAGGCAAACGCGATGGTTGATTTTCTGACAGCTCCTTTTACTGCCTGGCGCTAACAGGGAGACCGTCGGGGCAGCCGGGATGCGGTGGTGATGGGTAGGGCAAGTGCCGGGAGGTAGAAAGCGCGGAGAGGACATTTCCCACGGCCCGTCACACACGTGCTCCCGGCTCTTCTGTGAGGTTTCTGCAGCGACACAGGAAAGCCAGGAAAAGCCTGGGGGAATAAAAGGGGGCCAGGAAAGCCCAGGAGGTGGCTGCTTCTTACAGCTGCATGAATTCGCCCTGCGCCGCAGGAGAGGTCCCAGCCGGGAGATGCCTCTCCCTGCGCTGGGTTACCTCTGCAGCAAGGAAGGACCAAGCGGCGGGAGCCTGAGCCGCAGGAAAAGGTGTCGTAGCCTCCAGCAGGATCGGTGCCGGTGGGGAAGGTGCGCTTTGCTTCCTCCCTGGCCCTGGGAAGGTGGGCACATCCCTGGGGTTGCCTCTTGGCGATGGGTGACGACTGGGGCTGCGGGCGCAGCAGCCCCCCGCGTTCCTTCCTGCTCCACCTCTGGCTGCCCGGGGTGGGGGGGGCGGGGGGGCACATCTGGCTCTCCAGGGCTCTGCCCTTCTCCTTCCCCGGGGGCAGCCCTGGGAGCTCCACGTCCCTCTCTGGGTACCCACGTGCAGGGAAACATCAGCTGACACGGGCACGTGTGAGGGTGTGATGGGGAGCGCTGCGTTACCTGCTGCTAATCCACAAACCGAAAACGTAGCTTTTGGACAGCACTTGTAATTTTGACTGCTGCAATGGTGCGCCGTTTCTCGGAATGCAGTACGCTTCTGTGCCCCGTTAAAGCATGGCTGGCATCGCTTCCAACCATTCACAAATGCTGAGATGTTGAAAAATGTAACATTTACAAAAGATACATCTGGTGTATATTTACGAGGCTCAGGAATCATTTAAATAGTGCCTGTGCCATCACCATATTAGGAGAAAAGTTAGTCCCAGCCCCATATGTGAAACCAGTAGCCAAACGTGTGCTGGTTGAAATTCCACTGATACGATATAGTATTTTGGGGCATTAAACGTAAACATACCAGACTGGGTGTAATACCCAAACGAGGTAAGTATAGAGCGGTATAACACCTGTGATGATTGCCTATACGCACCTGCTTCAACCTGTGTGGTCAGAAGAGGATTATGGGTTTTGAGGGACAAATGCTCAATTTTTCATTAAAGAAGAATCTTTGGCTTCTCGTTGTCAGAGGTCATCATATTTTTTCCCTTTCTTCAATGGGAATTGTAAGACCTATCCAGGAATCAAGGAAAAAGACGTTAAACAGCTTCCTGTATATCACATAACACGTTGAGGACAAAAAAGTGTTTGTCTCCTCCTGCCAGTGCAGTACCACTTAAGCTACATTTGAAAACTATTTTTTAATTAATGCAATGGGTCATGTTTTCACCACACTACGGCAGGAAATTCAAGGTAAACCAGATACCCCCTTTCTCGGTCACACAAACATGAATTAAGCATGTAGCATCAGACTTAATTTCAATTTCTATGTCTGTAATTGAATCTAGCTCAATGTGAACTTTTTTTTTCTGCACCGTCACATTGATATCTGGATGTTAGTGACATTATTTAAAGCAACAAATCAACCTATAGGACTCTGTTCAGCTATACTTTCTTTACGTCTTTTGGCAGTAAATGGAATAAAAAAATGTTACTTTTCTCTAGGGGCAGATTTGTTAAAGGGTTTTCATCTTTTGTCAAGATATTTAATCTTGGAATGTTACAAAAAAAATGCACAGTTTGTACAAGTGCAGATTTCTGCATGCACAGTTTGCCTGATCGCTAATTTGGATGAACACGCTTAGGCTTAACACAGGCAAATGAGAGAGGAAAGATAATTTTTGCGGATATCCTTCTGAGTCAAGTGTGAGTCCCTGGACTCTAAGGGAAGCAGGTATCCACTTTTGGGGCTGAAGGCTGTCACTCTGGGTCGCCACATGCATCAGTCTCAGTTCATGCGTGCCAGTGAGAACAAATCCTAACAATGAGCTGTTGAGTGATGCCAGCAGAAATGAATGTTTTTGGAAGCTTCGGGGTTTTGGAGAAAGCAGCTGAAGCCGACTGCGCGGCACTCACCACTGTTGACTAACCGAAGGAGGGTGAGATTTTGGCAAAAGCCTCTTAGGTAAAGAACAATTTTGAACACACCTTTGTTTTCCAACGGGCTGAGTAAAACTGCTACGGGACTATCGAATGAAGCCAAAATGCCCAACCATGTTATTTCCTCAGAGGGGTTCACTACAGGACTACCTATCCAAAATTATTAGCACTCCTAGCAATTATTATTATTAATTCCTGTTGGTAGGCCTGTCCCTCCATCACGGTAGCACTCACACGCTGGGATGTCTACTGCTTAGGGCATCATACGCCTTTGGAAGTGGATGATTGTTTAATTGATAGATTGTAAAGATGGGCTGACCTACTGCCTTTCCGTGTTTTGCTTCGCTTCGATTGCCTGGACCCTCGCAGCTCCTTAGTAGCTTTTCTGATCCATCATGTCAGGCTGGCAGCTGTGCCTCTGCACTCTGCCTGCCTGCCCACCGCCAGCCAGATTTTGATCTCAGACTCATGGCATACCCTCCTCCCTCGCTGTCCTCTCACCGGAGAGCTGATTTTGCCCGCACCTCGATTAAACGGCTTGATTTTAATGGGAACAACTGCTTTCTCCCGCGGGTCCTCTCAATCCAGGGCACTAGGTGTGCAAGGACAGCGGAGGGCACATTCCCAGATGTCCCTAGGTGTGTGCTACGCATCCGAGATCAGGCTCCCGCCTGACACCCACGGGCTGAGCTCCCCCCCCACCCCGGCGAATGGTCCCGCTCAGTACCGCGGCCATTTTCATTTGGAGATATTTCCCCCACGCTGTGGAACTTCTGCCCTTACTGTGGACTCCCCGCTTCTCTCAAGCTTAATTTCTCTGTGGCATGCAGGCCCGCAAAGGACAATGCGTCTCAAATGAATAAACTCCATTTTACGTCGATCCACCTGGAAAATTGTCCACAGAGGTTGCCACCCCCTCCCCAACACCAGGAAAAAATGATCGGAAAATGGTTGAAATTTTTATAAGTAGATTTTCAAGAAGGAACAGATTTTTTACTGCCAAGCTGTATAATAGGTGTTTTTGAGAGGCTGTTAACTTAACAGTATAGTCAAAACCAGTGTTACACCCCACACTGCATCCTTCGTTAAGCAATTAAGTTACTGATAGGCTTTTACATTTATTTACCTTGATGGAAAGATATGTTTACTCAACCTGAGTACAAATCAACATGAGGAGGTGGAAGTTCAGAGTAAATTTGACTAATGATGTTGTGTTTTCATCCTTTAAAGAAAGAAAAAAACCCCTCTTTGCTTTTGATGCTATTTTATCTTCATTGGAAGGGATCCGAAATGATCCCAACTGTCATGTGAGCGCTCAGTTAGGCTCAGATCCTCTTTGATTGGAGCCGAACATCTCTCTCCGTTGGCTCATACCTTCGCTTATATGAATACAGCGTACAGCACTTCAGGTTGTTTATTGAACAGCGCTTTAACTCTTCCTCTGTGGGTGCTCTCACGATTATATCTTTAAGCAAAATATGGGCTGCGGCCGCCTTTGCCCGGGGAGACGTTAATGTGGCCGCATCGCTGATGCGGAGGAAGAATTTCCTCCCGGTTTCGGAATAACTTCTAAAATACAAACCTGACTGGTACAAGTCATATTTCTTTCAGTGAACCTTAATTATCTTTCCTCTTCTTTCAGGCTCACTCTGTTCTCCACTCTTGTTACGTGGATTTGTCTCCAAGTAATTTCTCAGCATCCCCTTGAATGGCATCTACTGCACGTGAGCATCCTCCACCGTCTCTAAGATACTTTTGTTGGTTTTCTTTTTTGAACATTTGTTTTTTTGGGATGACATTGATAGACATGAGGCCTAAGTCTGGAGATGTTCTGTGGGTAGAGCTCACATTTATTTCAGTATGTCGAGCAGTTTTAGGATCTGATCCATATTGAAGACTAGCACGGCGTAATGAGGCCCGGGCATAGAAAACAATATGTATTCTAACACAGCTCACTCAAAACAAATATGTTGCCTCCTCTTCAGCTGGTATAAACAAACAATCTCCATTGTGTTCGGGACGGCTCTGCTGCGCCGCCTCGCACACGGCGAGAGCTTGGCTTCCCAGTTCACGGCAGAGCATCTCCATCCTGCGACACGGGTCTTCCCACTGCACGCCCAGACAACCCGGTGACTTAGGATGCCGGCCCCAAAAGGTGACGTTAGGTCTGGTGTTAAGTCCTAAGTGCTTTATAGGGAGAACTTTTCTTGCTACAGATATACTTAAAGGGGTCTCGTTTCTAAGTTCTGCGCTCTTCAGTCAGACAAAACTGGCTCTGGGTTGCAGGACAGTTTTGCACAGTGGGAAAGCAGTGAATCGGTGTAATAGTTGTCACAAGATACCCTTGCGCTGACCCGCAAAACCTTCTCCTCTGATGTCTAAATTTCCTTGCGATAAAAATTGGCAGCAGCATGAAAAATTCGTGATGACTCGAGGTGGAAACCTTAGCAGGGGCTAGCTGAAAACTCACGTGCGGGATTCATTGTCTGTGTGAAGTGCAGCGAGCTTGAACCCAGGTGTTCCTTCTGCGACTGAACTCAGACTTTCATGCCGTTCTGCAAAACCATTACCCTCTCCTGTAACTTGTGCTGGAAGCGGAGTGAGCTGTTTTGGCGCTGAAATGATTTCATTGTTAGGCTAAGTGTTACACAGATGGCATTCTTAAATGTAAAATTCTTTTTATGATTCTTTCGATTTCATATTTATTTCATTAGATCATTATTTATGTTAAAGAGACACCATTAATATGAAATGTGCTCAGCTTGAAAGAAAATGTTGAGAGGAGTTTCAGGTATCTGATCCTCAGTCCTTTAGTTTTTGTGTTTTGCATTTTCCTATTTAAAATGTTTTTTTGTGTCTCTAGGTGCTATGTGACAGATCCACACAAACAACAGAGGGGAAAGAACCTCACTTAACTGATTAGAGGAGAGAAGCAGTGAAAGGGAATATGCACAAAGCGCTGCCAAGTTCACAGAGCAAAGGAAAAAGATAAAAAATAGAATCATTTCACCAACCTTTTTTTATTTTACTTAGAGTAATGTGAGGTATTTCTTATACTAGCAGCAGGGAAACAATTTTCAGACAAAAAAGTGATTTCTTAATCAAGGGTCTCTAATTCAAAATATATTTATTTAATAAACAGTAATTATGATAGCTCCAACTACTCATTCATATCAATAATTCATTCAGAAGTAAACCATATCAACATATTAGCATTTATTTTTCCATTTAATAGGCTGTGATTTAAAATAAATGTAAATCGTCATAATCATTCAGCTCCATATGCTGGGAAAGGAAAAGTCACCTTAAACCAGATGCATATTGTGAAAAAAAAAAAGGGGAAGACAAGTTGTTCTAAAGCAGCAGCATATGGGGGCAGATCTTAAGCTGGGGTAAAGATGCTCTGCTTTGTAGACGTCAACATGGCGAGGCTGAGTTACACCAGACGAGATTCTGGTCAGTAATTTTGGAGAACTGGATGTTTTAGAGAGTTTTCCACTGAGTCATATACTGATTTCTTTCTTTAAGAGAAGAGATAAATACGATTTCTTCCAGCTTGAATTGGGAAAAGGCAATAAATATGATCAAGAAAATTCTCGTTTGAAGATGTTTGTGTGGAAACAATAGGCTGTTTGCAAGTCGTAGGTTGGCTCTGCAGGTGTACGTGCTTGTGTGTGTGGAGCCGTATTTCTATTTTCCTGTCGCTAGTTAGTTAGCCAAACCCTCTCCTAATCTGTATCCCTAACTACCCACCTTGTTTTGGCAGCTGACAGCTCCTTTTAAGCTCCCTAACCCATCAGCACTCCTGCAGCAAGCTCTGTTGAAAATCTTGCTTTCTGTCCCCTGTCTGAGGTCCAGAACGCGGCGTTTGGGGGCTGCGGAGCACGATTGCCCTTGTTAGAAAAATCTCTTTTTTTGCCTTGGGCACAGGGAAAAAGCGATGAAGGGCTCGTGCCCCGGTCAGCATCTGCTAGTGCTGCCCGAGCATCTCGGGCGCTTGGTGCAGACCTCGTCTTGCAGCTTCTTCTCTTGCTTTTGCTTTCGGTAGGCGAGGCCAGAGCCCGCGGTGGGGAGCGGGGTGTCACCGCGCCCCCCGTTCTGCTCCCAGGGCCCAGCCAGCGCCGATGGCACACCCTTCGGGCCTGGCCACAGCCATAGGGCCCTCTTGTCCTCTGATGAGCTCAGCAAAGCCCTTTTCCTCCCTCAGACAGAGCGCCCTGTGTTCTGGCTGGGCAAATAAGGCCGCACACCCCTTCTTCCCCCGAACTCTGGCAGGGATGCTTTCAGGGGACGTCTCCAGGCGGTGGCTGCAGCCACAGTGCTGTGAGCACGGTGCGGGTTAACGCCGCAAAAAGGTGTCTTCACAGCCTTGCAGGTGCGTTTTGCCACCCCTGCAGTTATCCTGTCACTTTTCCAAGGCTGCCGGTGCTGTGCCAGCGGTGACTGCCCTGCACGTGTAGCCTGCAGTGCGCGGGGACGTACGGCCGCGGGGCAGGCAAGTTAAGGCGGTACCTGACTTTTGATTTTCCCGGTCCCTGCCATGCTTTGTGCTGTTAACATTCCTCTAATCATTTTTAAGGAGAAAAGTGAGTCATGTTGTTTCGTTTTCCCCATCCTAATAGAGAGGAGCCGTGCTTTTTCCGCAAGTTATTGCATTATTCCTCTCTCCGGTGTGGCTCTGATTTAGTGCTGGATGAAGCTCAAAAGGAGGATTAGAGTAGATATACTCCCATATGCTTGGATGCATTTCTGAGCTGTGTCTGTACCATCCTCACTGCTTTTGATGGAAAAAGCTGGGCTATAAACCTGATGAGAACAGGCTTCCATGCAAGATGTTTAGTATTTCCTGCTTCCATTTGGGCCAGGAATACAGCACATCCACCCCCTTTTGGCCCTGCAGCTCTCGGTCACGGGCTTGCCTGAAGTTCAGAAAAATCACAGCGGCAGAAAATGAACAGGGGAATAAAAGGAAGTTGATTTTTCTCCACTTTAATAAAGGCTAGATTAGGGTTTAGTTCCAGCTTTGGCAGAAACTTTGCTGGGGGGTGGGCACAGGTAGAATGTTTTTATTTTAATGGAATTGGTTCATCCACCTTTTTAGATGGTCGCACTGGAGCACGAGTCCATTTTTATGGTCCTGAGTAAAAGAACCTGTGCCACTTTTTAAGAGCTGAACCTTCTGGGAAAATTAGGGCTGGCTGTGAAACCCTGACTGTATTGTAGTCAAGCAAACGGGGAGCACAAGAAGAGAAAGAAGAAGAGAAAGAAAGAGGGAAAGAGGGAGAGAAGGGGGCTTTCCCAAAGGTAGGCGGCTGCAGTGAGTTGTGCTACTCCTTGGTGTCACACACGGGGGCTTCACTATGCCTAATACCTGGTCATTTTTCCAGCTGGTGATCAAATCGTTACACAGTCAGACCCCGAGCCGCATTGAAATTGATCCTAAACCTGCTGTTCTACTGTCATTTGGGGACTTTCTCCTTTAGCGCTTACTTTTTTAAAGAATTTCCCACTACTACTGTAATCAGCTGATCATTTTTGCTGATTCTCCTTTCTCCATTACAAGGGTGTCTGAGTTTATGAATGAAAGGCTATGTTTTCTCAACCAAATCCTTCACTCCTCGGTCTGTTAGTAAACTAATGTTAACTTACAAGATTCGACTGAAACCTCAGGCTCTGCCAGCTGGATGCTCGAGGCATCCAAGCTGACTAGGTAAAGAAACACCTTTCCCACATGCCCTGGCCCGGCTCCCGCACTGCCCCACAAGTTTCTGTTAGTACAAAGGCTGACATTGTCTGGAAGGAGGACCTCGGATGACGGCCCCTTCCAGCTGCGTTGCCCCTGACCCCGATCCTGCCCCAGGCTGCCCACGCTCTGCCCTCCCCGCACGCACGGAGACTTCGGCTGCAGCCCGCTCCCTGCCAGCGTTGAGTCTGGTCTTGAGGGTGGCCTTGGATGCGTTTGAAAAGGCAGTGCAGAGGCTCCGCGGGGATAACATGGAATGATTATTTTAGGGCAGATTTTCCCCTAAAAAAAAATAATAGTTCTACATGCACGCAGTTTGATCTTCACACAAAGGATTTATATAAGAACTCACTTCCCTCTGTCAGTTACAAAAAAAAAGCGTGCTGGAGGGATTTAGGGAAGTGTGCGGGCTAGAGGATAGTGGCAGACAAAAGGGAGTTTTTCTTCTAAGAACATCTGCACAGCTGGAGCTCTGGCAGCGCTGCGGCTAGAAAGCCTAGGTGTTGCCTGGCTGGGGCACGGGACAATGTGTTTGGCACCCTCCTGGCAGGCGAATTTGGCCAGCGGTTCTTAGAGCAGTCTTCAGCCCCGTCCCCCGCCCCGGACACACAGACGTACAGATGTTGTTTTGCCATCAAACGCCTGTTTTGGGGAATCTGCCACCCTGGAGGTAAACTGTACGTAAATGATCTAAGGGTAAGGGTGGAGGAAGAAACTGTGATTCCTTTACATGCTAAAGCAGATGTAAAACAGGCACAAAGTTCACCTGGTCTCTCAGGAGTGGAATCGCTGCCGTGGCTCTAGACCAGCACAAACCCAACATCCCGACTCCTAGATGCCCTGTAAAAATGTGCCTATAGCTCAGGGTGGAGGGACTTAACAACTGGTCTGCTAGAGAAACAGCCCTGGCAGCCTGGCAAGGACCCAGCAGGACAGGAAAGATCCTCCCTTTTGGCACCTGCACCCCCAAAAGTCTTTCTAAGGTCAGGTCAGCGCCTACGAGTGGAGCACTGGCTAACTCGGCCTGATCTGCGTTGTGGCATGAAGGAAACATGCGTGTGAGTCTGAAGTTGCTCGGATTTTTTTGTCTGTCTCAGGCTGGCCCTTCAGCCATCATCTCTGCCCTTCCTGGGGAACGAGTCCCCAAATCCAAAGACGATCCTAACAATACAACCTGCGTGCTTGCCTTTAATAGAGCATGTACTTAAAACTGAATATAAGCAGGGATGAGGCTTTAGATCTTCCTCCAATCTCAGTGTAACTTTGAGGTTGTCAGACAGTACTGAAGTGAGAGATCTGCAGTAGGAAAATTAGTGAACACAAAAGTCATGATATTTACTCAGTTTATGCATTTTCTCTCTTTTTTTCATAAAACCTGCATAACTGGCGTGTAATTGTTTTGCTAAGTGAGCCTTGAAAGCGAAAGTCTTGATAGCTGTCACATATCTTCTTTGTAGTACAGTGTGTTGTCCTTAGCAGCTAATCAGTAGAACTTGCTCAGAAGAACTTAATCAGCAGAACTGAGCACATTGTCAGTGCTTAACAAATAATAAATTATAATGATAACAGCAGTTCCTTTTGACACAACCTATCAAACTTCTGCTTTATTTTCAGGAGTGTCTTACTCGCCTCTAGTTAGGATTTAATACCTACTACAGCTCTGCTTACTGTGGTTGAGAGGACTGGTGATATGATCTACAGGGCAGAAGTATTGATTGAAATGAAGTTTTGACAAATGGCAGAAAAAGAAACCTGAGAAAGTTCTCGGGCTGTTCCTTTTCACTTACCGGTGTTGCTTGTAAGACTTAAAAATTGAATTCAAGAATAGATTTGATCTGTTCAGTTGTTAAAATGTAAACCGCTACGCTTACAAGTTAATAGAATCACATTTGAATTTCCTGATAGTCTCTTTTTTAAAAGACAGACTCATTAGGTTTTCCTTACAGAAAGGTGAATGTATCCAGAAGCACGTCTATTATTATTAATTATTTTTATTATAAGGAGCGTGGATAGCTCAGAGAATTGTTAACGTATCTGGGGCTACCACTTCTTTGTCACTGCTGTAATTTGGCCCGGGCTGGGAGTTACACGCAATCATTTAATTTTCTGAGTGTTTGGTAGTTTATATGCAATTAGTTGGTGGGTTTTATTCACTTTCAACACAACGTATATCCACATTATAAAGAAAACCACCAGGTCAGCTCTGAGCTGCCGCTAATTGTCACAGGCTTAAATGGAACCGTGTCAAGTTATCCCAGCTGAGGATCTGGCCAATGATCACAGCTGGCATTAATGAGCAGAAGTGTTATCAGACTCCGCGGAGATGCCCCGGGTTGAGTGACAACGGAGGTGCTCAGCCGCCGCGGCCGGTGGAGCCGTGCCAGTTCGGCAGCTGATGGCGCAGCACCGGACGCCGGCAGGCAGAAAGTCCAGGTCACCCCGGACGGAGGCACGGCGGTGGCTTCTGCCACCAGCCCCCATGCAGAAGGAGCCCCAGAGCATGAAGTGGTCAGTTGTATTAAAACACAAGCAACGCAAGGGACTTGGGAGGGGGAAGGCGGGGGGGGGGGGAAGAGGAGGAGGATGCTCCAGCGCTGAACTGAGTCATCCCTGGAGCCAAGTATGCTGCTAGTGTGATGCAAAAGCCACTGGGAAATGCGTTGGGGCTCTGTCTTTCTGGGTTTATGTGTGCACTGTCTGAGCTGGCACTGTAATGCCAGTTGCACGTGGGGGACACACCTCTAAAAAGGGGGGGGTCCTAAAAAGCAGTAGCATTTCACAGGGGCAGCTACCGACACCTGCAGCACTGTTATAGCTATAAACTAGGGGTTTGGACCATGACCCGAGAAGTGCCTTGAGCAGGTTGTGTGGGTGAACGAAGAGCAGGAACGTGACAAACTTGAGAGGCTGCACCCTTACCAGGAGAAAGGCAGAATGTACCACCCTCCCTTTGCATTTATCCGAGTGCTGCGTGGGTTAAAAGCAAGGCAATAACCTATGCAGGCACTCCTTGCTCAGCAGCAGCCACCTCCTTTCTCATGCCCGCCCGCCACCACGGGATGGTGGAAAGGAACAAGCTGCCAAGTTAACGGTGTGGGGCCTTTGTAAAGGTTTCTGGTCTCTCACAGTTCACAGGACAAACCTGGACCTCGGGTAGCTCGGGGAGCAATGTTTTCAGCTACTGACGCAGCTTCAAAATTGGTTCAAACTAACTGGCCCCATGATTTTTGGTGCAATGGGAAAAAAAAATCCTTTTCGCTGTGAGATCTTTTTGTTGTAACCCAGGAAAGAAAAACAGCAGGAGAGTGAGAGTTAAACAGTATTGGGAACGGAGATGTCTTTAGGCTGGTTCCAGGCCTGTGACCCAGCTGATGGGAAGATGCAGAATATCCGAGGAAGGCGCAACAGTAACCACCACCTGCGAATCCTCTGTCACCCTTTCTGCCCGCTCCTCCCTCCATTTTAAGCAAGAGATGAAAAGATCTTTAGGCACCTGTTTGCTGTGACAAATCTGGGTCCTTCTCTGAATAGCCATCTCTGGGCCCAAAGCCACAACAGCAGATCACTGAGACTCGTGTGGGATACAGATGTTCAAGTCCAGGACGGCAATCCACACCCGCCAAGTTCAACACCCTCCTTTTTGCTAATAAAGATCTTAGGACGTCGAAAATCCTTCTTCTGCTCGTGCCTCCCGGCCAGACAGTCACCAGCTCAGCTGAACTGAACTTCTCAGCAGCTAATGCTGATTCACCTCCTCAAACTGTGCGTTGCTTTGCTCACGCGCCTACAAAGAGCGACCCGGCAAAGCACGTGTCACACATGATGGGGAATGAGCAGTACACAAAGTACAGCAGGGGCCTTCACTGTCCTTCAAAGCAAATACCTTCAAAGTCCACCTGAGCTTCAGGGGGTTCAAGCCTTTATCTCTTATCTGCAAAGAGAGCAGGAACTCTAGCCAGGAAGCTACAAGCTAAATATTCATGGGGGAAGATATTTTCCATACTTCCTGCAGAAGTGGTGCTGATACGCATACGGTTCTCTGGGAGGAGTTTAAGGCAATAAGGTGGAGAGTAAGATACCTTCTCCAGCCCTCCTTTGCTGAATTAGCTTGCTCTACACCTAGCTGTTTTGGATTGGTACAAGATAGAGGATCTTGTTCGGTGTACTCATTGCTGCGTAAGGTGTTTCTAAACTATTGGCTTCACAGCCTAATGAAAATACAGTGATTTTTCAGAAAAATCAGTAGAACATGTCCTCAAAGGATATATAGTCGTGATGATTATTGGAGTTTTAATTAAAGTAGCAGGTAAAATAAGTATTACGGTGTGTTATTATTTGTAAGATAACAACAGAATAAAGGTGCCCATTTCTTTCTTGAGTGCAATTTTCTAAATGAAAAAGTAAACATTAATATCTTCAGAGATCTTACTGATCTTGTACGATAATTTAGAAAAATATCTCTATTAGGGATAGTTATATATGCTTTTTGTTGGAAATGCAATCACAGGATATGCACATAGCTGCAATCTGTAGACAGATTAAGTAAATTAAATCACTCAATGTCTTTTTTCAATAGCTCTAAAGTTAAAAGTAATTTGCAAAGAAAATACTCCGTTTCAATTGGTTTGTAATATCTGTTAATGATCTTTGGAAAAATTTCTGATAACGCGCAGGAATTCCCTCAGGGACAGGGTTGTGAATAAGTGGATTTTTTTAAGTTTGAGATGTCATTAGCTAGTGATTTCTTTGAAGTAAAAAGCTGTTACAGAATAAATTGCAGAGGTATACAAGTGAACAGGACAATCATTTTTATGAATAATATACATTTTTTCCACTGTGCTTTCTGTCCCCCAAAGAAATAATTTACAATCTAACTTGCCATTACAAACATCCTGGAACCACAACTGCATGTGCATTTCGTGCTTTACGTATGTGCTCTATCTTTGTACAGAAGTACAGACTGCTGGTGTAAACCTGCTAGTGTAAGGCGCCGATTCGCTCCTTTTAATTATTTTTTTTTTCCTTTTCCTTTTTCCCCCTGTAGATAACTTTTCCAGCCCACAAGGCTGAAACAACTTCCCATAACTGAAATGACTCCAGCACAGCTATTCCCTAGAAGACATCCTCCCTGATTTCTTGTGGGGCTTGTGAGTTGCCTGAGGCTGTAGGTAAGTGCAATCACGGAAAAAAGGGCCTCTACTCTCTTGGTACCCTGTCAGCATTAACGCCTTTTTAACAGTTCGGAGATGAACCAGATATCTATCATGCATCGCCTCAATAAGGTAACATTTCTCAGGACAAATGAGGTCTCCTGCTCTCGGCCCCCATCCGAGGATATCCGAAGCAGAAAAGGGTGCCAGAGGCACCACAGGCTGCACCTGCCGATGGGAACATTGTCCTGTACGATTCAGCCCGTCCTCCGCTGCCCTGATGTCTCTATAGGCTCCTGTGGGTGGGTCTGGGTTTGGGCAGGGACTGGGGACGCCCTGAAGGGATGCTGGTCTGGGTGAGGGGGCCCTAGCACTCCAGGGTGTGCTGTCACATAGATCAAAAGATAAGGCTAGTGGCAGGCGCTGAGCCTTTGGTTTCCTCGCCTTCCTCCAAACCTCTTTTGCCCAAGACCTTACTGATCTTGGTCTGTTTTTTCCTGATCTGCAGACAGGGCTGTAAGGCACACCACGCTGGCGTGGATATGACCGCTGCCTCCAGGGCTCCCACACAGGGCTGGAGGAGAAAGGATTTGTCCAGCTCTAGAAAGAGACGTGAACAGCCACCAGTCCGAAAAGCCTCCTAGTCTTTCCTGATCCTCTGAAGGCCCAGTGTAGGACTCCGTACCTACCCTGATAACCAGACCGCCCCTCGCTTCCCATATGTAGACGTTCAATGATGCTCTGCAGTTACTCTGGGAGCAGCGGGACTCCCTCCTGGCTGCTCCTTAGCGGTCACTGGCACTGGTCGATCCTAAGACGCCTTGACGTTGACAGAGGCCGATACCAGACAATATGGAAGGAGACTCTCCCTCCTCACCACGTGTTTGACAGTGTAACAGTTTACCATGGATGAAGATGCCTTCCTGACCCTGTCTATTGACTGGCATATGCCAAGCACCACTGGGATGATTAGACATTATTACGTAACACCAGCTAGTAAAATTCTCACAGATTATTTTTTTAAGGCTGGGAGCAACCATTATTATCAGCTAATCTGATCTTCTGCATAATACATGCTACTGAATTTAACCCAATCTGAACTTTGTGTGAAGGTTTGCTTTTATGCCTGAAAATGCCTCCTCATTTATAAATATGATGCTGTTTCTCTCAGTACTGTCCGTGCAGCAGCAAGTTCCATTAATTAACTGTACATTGTTTGGAAAAGCAATACCTCTCAGCCGTTTGAAATTTGATACCTCTTCGTTTCACCTTGCCGGGTAGGAAAGGTTTTTTTTTTTCCCTTTGCTGCTAATTAGGTTGGAAGACCGTGAGGATGAAATGTTATTTATATTACAGTCATATTTAAGTAGAGCTCTGACAAAGCCTGGGGATCCCATTGCACAAAGTGAGGGAGACTGTGCCAGTCCTTCAGGGTTGAGACTATTTGAATAGAAAAATCGCACGTGTCCGAGGAAGCTAAGTGATTCAACTGAAAAGACTGCCAGGCAAGTCAAAGGATTTGTACCTCTGAATCACCTATGCTTTTCTGAAAAACTCATCCAAGGTTTGAAGAAAGCTATGGAAAAGTGAAGTTTCTAAAACTGAGACCAAAAAATGAGTTTGGGATATAGTCAGCAAAGGAAAAAAGGCGTTGCTAATACATAGCTCTGTGTCCTGTCCACTGTCCGTAGGTCACATTGGCCTCCAGTGACTGAAAGTCGTCTAAGAGAACCGGGTGCACTGAGGAAAATATCCGCAGTGTCTGCTTCATGGAAGGGCCCAAAGCCTTCCAGAAGAACTGCTAGGGTCCAAGGACATCTCCCAGACTATCTCAGGCAACAGCGTTGTTCCGAGTTTATGGAGAGGGTTCATGTATGATTGCAGTCCCATGAGGGTGAATCTCCCCTGAGAGACAAGCTGGTGCTTGTGTTCTTTATCTCTTCTCAAGAAATTTCCCATCCTTTTGACTTTTATCATTTTTATTGCCATTCTCTGGACTTGTTCTATTTCTACTTTCTTTTTTCAGGGATGTGGTGACCAAATTTGAAGACAGTATTCAAAGTGAGGATGTGCCACTGATTTATATAATAGCATTATAATATTTTCCATATTATTCTCTAAAACTCTTTTCTTCGTACAAACCCCATAAGATTCTTTTTAATTCTTTGAACTACAGTGCCTTTTAACATCTGTAGTTTACTCTGATCAGATTTTGACAAAGGAATAAAAGGCTCCATTTTTCACATAGAATTTTATTTATTATTTGAACTTTAGAAGAGAAATTGGTTAACTTACAATTTAAAATTCTTGGCAATGTAGACCATTGGGCAAGGATTTCATTATCAGCCCTTCTATACTTTCCGTAGAAATGTGTGAGGCTGAAAGCTGGTGTACAAGGTCTTGGCTCAGTAGACTTGTCTTTTCTTATATAAACACAGCCAAAGACTTAATTTGGAGCTGTCAGTGGCCCCAAAGATGTCAGAAATGTCGTTCACCTGTACCCCCTTCCTGACGAAACATGCTGGGACCGTGCATTTACATGCCGTTCAACCAGGACCACGCACACGTGCAAGCGGTACCCAAGTTCTGCGGTCTTCTGTTTACTGTACTGCACACCTCCACCCCAGGTCAGGGGAAGACCCCTCTGAAAATGAGGCACTTGATGACTGCAGAAGGTGAGGATCTTGCTCTCGTGTCGCAGCTGGGCGTTATGCCTTCATCGGGGTCTTAGAAAAGGCTCAGGGAAAACAGTTACATCTATTCTATTGCCTGAGACGCTTCCTGCAGCTACTGCCTTTCCTGAGAGTTACCAATCCAAGTGCTGACCCTGCCTGACCCTGCTTATCTTGTAAAAGCTGACAAGATCACAGCCTGAAGCAGTATAGCCACAGGCTCAATACTGGCTACCAAAATGTCTGTTTAGTATTTTCAAGAAATGCTGCTCTAAAGATTTACAATACCAGCTGCTAGATATATGGACAACACCAACACACAGCCCTGACCCCTGAACATTCAGCCCCACTTACACAGAAATCTGTGCCTCTCAAGGGGCCAACACTGAGCTGCCACAAAATAGTGATTCCCTACCTGCAAGGGAGCTGGAATTTAAGCATCATGCGATTATATACACTCAGATATTGGCTAAAAGTATTCGAAAACTACAGTCTTGTGTTCAGAATTCATTGTTAGCTTCCTTCATCAGTTGCATTACCACTTTAGCAATATAAAGAGCTCTGCCATTTTTGTGTAATATAATTTTTTTTTTAGTTTAGTATAGAGAATTGTCTTAATTCTTCCGTGACCAAAACAGTTTTTCATCAGAAGTTATTTTTAGATGAACTGTAAGTTTCTTCCCTAGCAAACATTTTAGCTCCACTGTGTGAAATCAAATGTACATTTTCCCAGATATCTCTAAGGATAAACACAGGTTTAAATATCCCAGAAATATTAAGAAACCAAGCTACTTTAGTTGTATGTACATTCATACACAATATACATTAATACTTCTTGCAGAGTAGTGTGGGTTTTTTTTTTTCCTTTTCTTTTTAGAACAGCAAAGACTTGGAAAAAGCATTGAGGTCCTATTGCTCCTGTCGGAAACTTCTGCTGACTACAGCATGAGTTGGATTGGGCCCAGAGAAACCAAATACACACAAGTAACAATGAGTTGGCCGTATAAGCAAGGAAAATCACAGATAACAGGCACACACAAATTAGCAATGTACCTTTTAGGTCATCCAGTACAGCTCCCTGACACCGTGAGATTGTTTCCTACGGCATATTTTTGGTTGTTTTGTGTGCCTAGATTAAATGTCCTAAGTGATGCCATGTCCCTAGGGAGAGATTGCGCTGCCTAGAGTATCTCGTTGCCAGAAGTTTTTTTTTCCTTTCTTAACATCATCATATTTCTCCTAGTTAAGTCCCTTTGCAAATGTCCTTTTTCGTCACTGATGCTATTTTCCTCCAGTATCTTTTAACTAGGGTCGTGTTGTGTTTAGTTAGCATTAAGCCAGCCCATAGCTATTTAGCTCACTTAATCTTCCCTAACAAATCAGTCTTTTCAGTCTCCTGGTTATTCTTCCTCTCCTCTTGTCACACCCCTTCTTGTAAGCATCTTTTTTAGTTATGAGATTTTAAAGATGTGATGCATTTCTCTGAATTAATGACAGATCTGGTATAGAGCTGAGCACCCTCAGTGTCTTCTCACTGAAAAACCCTCCTGATGTGCCCAGGGGAAAGCTGCCAGCATTCTGGACAGACACACAGGTAGAGTACCCTGTTCAAACCACTTCCTTGGTGCCGTTTATTCTATTGGCCCACAACAACCTGTTAAAACAGTTAACCTAGTAGTTAAAAAACCAAACACATGTCATTATGGATTTATTTTATTTCTTGCAATGTTAGGAGATAGAGTAGCACAGATAAAAAGATCTTTGTTGCTGTTGTTGAGATTTTCTAACTCTTGGTCGCTGACATCACAGTCTAAAATTATGGAAGACGTCAACTTCCATAACTGTATCTGAGTGTTAGGAGTAGAAAGTAATTATATACGTAGTCACAAGCCTAGCTGTTCACTTCAGGCAATAAATTCTGATCACAAACAACACTCCTTTAGTGCTAAATGAGATCTTGGTTGTAATTGAATGTCTTTACCTTTGTGTTCTGTTGGACTGGAGGAATATCATAATCTGCTCTCTTTAAATTTTCATTAAGGAACGTTTCAGCTACCTGCAGCCTCATCTGATGATATTTAATGATACCAGCTAGCTCGGTCTTCCATGCACCAGCAGGGGCTTCTTTAAATCGGTTAACTGTATGGAACATTGTTTTTAAGTTTAATGTACTTGGAATCACCCTTTTTAAAAAATGGCATCTCTAAAGACAGTTCATATACAGAGTGCACACGCATGCATTTATAAGTGCATGTGTGTGTACGCGTATATATATGTGCGTGTCAGTGCACACATGTACAGAAACACTGATCCTATTCACCTTCTTGAAACCGTTTCAGCTAGTATTAACATAAATGTGCTGTTAAATTGGCAGTGTTATACATTTTTGTTGGAGTTTACTTCTGTAACATAAAATCAGAAAGATAAGCTGTGAAACTCATGCAGCTGATGACATAATGCTAGGATCTCGTGATGCTGAATCTCGTATTTCTAGGAGTGTGGGATGGATGTTCCTTGCTGAAATAATTATACTGCCTATTGCAATATATGTTTCCTTGTTTTCATGTGGGCACTGAGATGTCCAACCCATTAAATGTATATGGTATAATAAGTCCTGTGTTCCTTATTTATTCTAAAGAAGGTATTAACTTTCTATGGTTGTTTTATTGTGTAATAAAGCCAACTACTCTTAGAATCTGTGATGAACATAGCAATAATCTGTGACAATATGCATATTTACATTTAATAATGATGTCCAAATGTACATATGTGCATATAAATATGCATATATATATACACACAAACACACAGAGACACATATACACAAATTAAATGGAACCAATTAGAATGTGGCATAAATAGATTCAAAGCTTACCTGTTATGGCTGTGTGAAGGGATAATTTGAGCATGCAAGAAAGCATAGCTCAGTACACTCCATTGGCTCGTTCCCATTATACTCAACAGCGACAGGCTGTATGCTAAGACCGGGTACCAGCAGACAGTCGTAATGACAGCTGGTTCAAAACAGACATTTCAAAATAGTGCAACACCCCTAACTTCCTTCCAAATCTTGGTGTTTGCCAGCACTTAACTGAGGCTGGTTCTTAAGGTCAGATGTTCAGATAAAAGTTACTCGGAAAGAATCTGGTTCTTTATGTTTGAACTGTATATGTATTCAACATATAGGCTCTTTGTTGCCCATGAATTTGCATTTACACTCACACATGGATTATGTTTGGGTACTACCTGCAAAAATGATGGATGTCTTTCCCTGATACTATGCCCTGTTTGCCTGAGATTGTCCTCTATCGAGTTCTCTACTCTCTGGTGGGCTACATAAACCAAGATCCAGAGAGTAGCTCTTTCTTTTTGCCGGGAGAAAAAAAATCCCTCAGCCTTTCTGTTGAGAAATGGAGGAAAAGCGGCTTCCCTTTAACATCACCCACATCACACCCACTATGCTCAGCCAACTAGGAACACAGCAAAACAAATACTTCAGTTGTCCTGTGTGACTCTTCCTGGTGGATGCGTATAGAATCTGGAAGTAAAGACGTTCCTCCTTTGGAAGGAAATGCAAACAGGGTTTATCTATTTGCATTTGAACTCAGTGGAAAATAACCAGGCACAGAAAGAGAGCTTGAAGATAAGGCATGAATATAAGTAAAGCTAAATTTCACTAAGCTAAATTCAAGTGAAATATGCCACATGGTTGTAATTACTACGCAGAACATGTGCTAATTAATTGTTATGCTGTACTGGTGAAATAGTGAAGTATTACATATGGGGCAAGTAGAGGAGCTTACCCTGGGATGCTATCGACTTTGCTGAGAAGTCGGTATGCGGGGAGCATGCCATGAACAACCTTGTGAAAATGAGGCTGGTGAACTGATTTGGTCTTAGAAATGACTTTTCAGGGTGGTTAGAAAAATATTTTAAATCTATGATAAAATTTAGTTGTAGCACTGGACTGCTAAGTGTGTGCAGTGTGTTCAAAAGCAGTTTTTTATTTACCGTATCACCTGGGGACACCAAACGCTAAGCGTCAGACCTTCAGAGGAGTTCAGACAGCTGAAAGTGCTGCTGTTTGGGGATCTTCAGAACCGCCCGGACGCTCCTCTGCAAATGAGATCAAGGAGAAGCGGGCGTCGGGGCGCTGACCCGGTGCCTATCCGTCTCTTGGGAAGCGGTACTCCTTTCAGGAGTATTGACCCTGCTTCAGCTGGAGGTGCCTCTGGGGAGATGCTGAGGGGAACAGGATGAGTCTGGGCTCATTTCTGGAGGAGGTATGGCTTTCTTGCAAACCAGAGGCTTCTGCAGGGCTGCTTCTCTGCGGCAGGCTTGCTTGGCTTACTGACACCCATCCTGCTAGCTCCAGCACGGTGCATGCGAGCAGCGTTGGCCACGCACTCTGGCTGGCGATGCTCCTGTTTGCCATCAGCCTTTCCCCCTGGATCAGGGCCGCTACCCGTTGCGGAGGGGTGGCCAGGAGCAGCTCCCCCTGGTGAACCTCTTTCGTGCTTTTCGCTCCCTCTTGGCAGTAAGCTGCCACTGGCTCCCAGCCATGGCCCTCTCGCCCTCCCCAGTGCCCAGCTTGCATGCTCAGCCAGTGCCTACATCTCTTCCAGCAGCTGGCCCTCCTTCTCCTCCACAGCTGGCTGCTGCCCCCTACTGTGGTAATTATTATTTATTATGGATATTCAGTGTACATTATGTGTCCAGAGTCCAGTGCTCTCTGAGCAGCTACCAGGGTCCCACTGCGTGGGCAGAAGCACGCAGCAATACCCAGTCGTTCCGCATCGATATTCACCGGACCCTCACGCAGGGAGAGACTGAGGAGTGAAGGTGGCTGTCGGCGCCTGTTAGCGCTATCTGATGTGACACGTACTCTCTGTCCTGTGTTACGTGACCCCAGCAACAGCACAGCTGAGTGCAGAACTGCTTTTTCTCCACCATGCTATCGATAGCAGGCCTCCCGCTATTCCCGCTACCTAGCAGGAAACACCCGAGGTGCTTTCCAAAAGTCGTGGTTGCTGCTCAGTCACAGTTAAACTCCCTGTTGCTGTGAATGCAGATATTGCTCCGTTTTCAGTTGCTGTCAAGAAGTAATGCCCTTAGACCACAGCATGGCTCTGCGGGACATCATTTTCTGTCCTGTTTCTCTCCCTCACCTTCTTCTCTGGGATTCTCTGTTCGCACCGGTTCCTTTGCGCTTGCGTCCTTCCTCTTGCACTTCAGCCTTCCTCCTCACCCTGCCTCCCTGGAGACACCACCTGCAGTTAAAAACAAAGAAGCTTTAACTCCCACAGCTTGGTGCACAGGCAAAAGCACCCGGAGGAAGAAGCAGCTTCTGTACATTCGGAAAAATACAGGATCCTAAACATATTTCACATATATATGTACAGGCGTGAGAGGCAGGTTCTCAGCTGTGGTGGTTAGGGTTAGCTCTGTTCAAGTAGATGGAGCAATATTGCTCCATGGCAGATGAGGATCTGTCCCAGTATGTAAATGTAAATATCTATTTTTACAAGCCCTCCTACAGTTTGCTTAAAAAAAAACCCCTTTTCTTTTTAGACACTGAAAGCATACAAGCCAGTCAGAAATGTCCCACTTTCTATATTTTGTCTAATTCCTACCTCTGACTTCCTTTGAAAGCTTTCAAAATCTAATGAATTCAAAAGAGACCGAGTGAATTAAAACTGAAGTAGCTTTGCCTTCAGTGCACTGGGCCTGCAGGAACCAAAAAAACCAGGAGAGAAACTGAAAGGGTACGAAGCCATGTAAATCCAGATAATTCGAAATGTTTGGTTGTAAGCAGGCTCACCAAACCCAGCAAAATTCCCACTGTCACGTTACTCGTAATCTTCTGCCCTTTCAGCTAGCTGCAGCAAGTTAATGTCAAGAGCAAATACTCACATAATGCAATCTCTACATCAGAGCACTTTCTGCCATGAATCACGCTCTAAATTGTTTTGAATTTACATTTAATTGCTTCCTTTGCATGCTATGTGTACACACGCACTCCTCCCGCCCCCCCATATTTCGTACGTAACAGTCATGTAGGCTGGAGATATAGTCTTTGGATACGGAGTATTCAGACCTCAGAGCTCAAGGAGATGGAATCCAGGAACTGATTCGGCCTCTTTTAAGATGGGAACCACATGTGTGACTTGGATCCAGATCTGGGGTGGATTCTGGATACGCTAATTTGAATGCATTAGGATTTGGGATTCAGACTCGTTGACTCGTTTACACTAGTCCTAATACCCACTACTGGGTGTTCACCTTTCCTTGCTCAGAAAGAGAAATGCTTCGCATATTCAATTCTTCTGGACTGATTTGTAGTTCATTCCAGGAACAAATCATCTTCAGGATATTTTTCTCAGTTTTCTTTCTTAATATCCTCTATGACAATTGCTTACCAGTGACCTCTGCAAAAAGTTCTGAACGTTCGGATCACTTGGTCACCTTCCTCTGAGAAGTCCCTATTATCCCACTCTCCCTCTGAAGGCTGCTCCGCTGGTTTTTCAAAGTACACTGATCCTACAGGGAGGTACTTTTCTCCCTCATAACAGCCTCAGTGGTTTGAGAGACTGAAGAACACTCTCATGGGATGTTCCTGTCCACCAAACTCTCTCTTGAACTGCTGTTCAGAACCGGTTTCTTGGGCTCCCTAAAACTGTGGTAAACTTGAAAGCTCAGCAATTCCCAGGATTTTCCTCATCTCCTTTTGAAGACAGGCGACATCATAGGGCTTCCCAGCCTTCTTGTGCTGCTGCATTTTTCAAGGGAAGCAGGCATCCCCTTGTCAGTATCTTGGCTTTTTCTCACTTTATTTCCCCTCAGAACTCCCAGATGAACACCATCCGGTTGTGGTGATTTACTGCACTTGAGTTTCTCAAGTTACTCTACAACTTCCTCCTTAGAGACTTCAATCTGTATAAAGGCCACACTCTGATTTTCTTTGCAAAGTGCCTTTGGCACAGGAATTTCTACACGACTCTCAGCAGCAGACATGATGCGACAGATTCATTTCACTCTTCTGCTGGCTTGTTGCACTCTTCTCCTGTCCCACTTTATACGGATTTGTGGGGATCTCTGGGGCGTTTTAGTGCATAACCCAGACTGAGATTCATATTTACCAACAGGTGAGGCGGCTCTCGGCCGGCATATTCTCTCGCTGCTCCACTGAAGGATATTTCTGTGCCTTACTGCAGCCACTCCCATCACATCTCATTTGGCTGGTTCATTGAGCCCCATACCATTCCTCTGCCCTACATCTGTCACAGGTGGGTTAAATCCTCGCTGATGCAAACTGGCACTGTCCCTAGGAAGATGTTGGGGTGAGGAGCCGGTCCTGAAGGAGCCCCCTCCTCTAGCGTTACGGCAAGTGACCCCCCGGCGTGGCACGGCAGAGGGGCAGGCTGAGTGCTCAGCACCACAACCCCGGAGGAGCAGGACCCACATCCTAGCCCACGGCCTGGCCCTCAGCCCAGTGAACAGCCCTTTGGTCTTTTACCTTTGCTAAAGGGAAGCCGGAGGGCTGCAGCAATCCTTTATTTTTTCCCCTCTTTCTTTTGTATATCTTTATTTCTGTTTCTTCCCACTCCCGTTCTGTTTTAAGAAAGACAGAAGCTGCCGTACGGCCAATCCAGCCTTTAATGATTGTGAAGGACACAACTAGAACATCAGAAATGGGGCAAGTATTCTCCATGTCCTGTTTTATTCTCTCGCCATTGTAGGCTGGCCTTCAGTCCAGATGTTTCAAAAGAAGGTCAGTTTGATGAAAACACGTGTTTGGAAACACTACTGAGCTTTGTGACACAAAACTTACTTCAATGAACTTTGATGACCATTACTTGGTCTGTTTATAGACTCAGACCTCAGATAGTAAGTTAATTTGTATCACGGTCACTAAAGATATATATACCTGATTTGAGACACAGACAAACATCCCTTTGATATGGGATGGATATGAGATCGACATTAACTATAATTGCCTAAGGCACAAATATAGAAACTACATCTGAAACCGGTTCCATGGCTTCATCCATCAATGAGAAAAGTATTTCTGCTGTTGTTGAGGTTGTCCTACCTTTCAGAAAGGGTGGTAGGTATCCTTATTTCACTAACTTTCTTATTTCAAGTGAAGAAGAAAAATCTGACACCAAACAGTTCTACTTTCTCATTGGCTTTTGGGAGTAGCTAAAAGACCCCGAACTTCCTAAGCTTTCTAGGCTGATGTTAAACATGCCTCAAGATCCGTAATTCCAGAGCTGTCAGTCGAAGTCCAGTCTATGAAATCTATGTCAACATACAAACAAGCATGCTCATCCCTGGCACATCTGTTTAAATAAATGAAAAAACCCTTAGAAATTAATTGGGTCCTTAATTCCCTAAAGTCTACGCATTCACATACAGGGCAGGTTTCATTACAACTTGCTGTAGCTGTCTTAGAATTAGCTGTCTAGTCTCAGGTGACTCTTTTTTTTCTCTGTGCACTCCAGGTGGCACCTCCAGATCTCACTTAGTTCAACTATTTCTTGTGGCCATTTTGGGACGGTATCTCAGATGGCCGTAGTAAAATAGGTCTCTCTTACTGGTGGAGTCTCTGTGTCTCTCTCTTGACTACAGAAGGAGTGTAGGCAATTGCCTTAGACCAAACCACTAAGGTGACATAATCTCATTGTTAAATGTCTTGGTTCATTGCCATTTTTAATCTAAGTTAATTTAGTGTTATTCTGATTTGATACATTTTTTTTTCTTTCACTGTAGTCCACAATAATGACGATGCCTCCCAAACATCCCACTTCTAATCTGTTTTTGCTGAAATGATTTTCAGATTTTCTGCTTGACATGGTGTAAAGAAAAATTCTACTTTCCTGGTCTCATTTTCATCACCAATAGGTGTTCTCATTTTATCTTTCAATATTTTGACTGAATGTAGTGATATGCTAGGATCCCACTTAACAGTGCATGAGCAAAATCTCAGCAAACGGCCTTGTAGTGCAGTACAAAGTTAAGATACAGAGAATAAACTGTAGAGAGGCAGCTTTTAAGATGTTTCTTCTAACTGATCTAACCAATTTTGTACAGTTATAATAATACATTGACAAAATATATCACAATACATTTTCCAGTTGGTTTGAAAGTATCATCTCAATGGCCAGACCAAATATAATGCGTGGTTATTTATAAAATATGGTTAGCAATAACTAAGTGAAGTAACTGAAATCATACTACACAGCACTTAAGGCAATTTCTATTACTCCATTTTTGCACCCTGCCTTCTCACAAGACAAGTAGGTTACACAACCCCGTAAAAAGTAAGTTTCTGAGAGATCAGAAATCTTTCAGAGACCTTTAGGAAGGGACACCTAAAGGTATACAAAACACAGAAAGAAAAGTATCTGTTCGTATTAGTAAAAGGAAGACAGCAATCCTAATAAAAAGCAAGGCAAGTCTTGGCCCTTTATTTTCCTCATGCTTCCAGAGTTTGAAAAGCCAGTTACATGGCCCTACCGCTGACAGAAGAACACCCCTCTTTTTGCTAATGCTGTGGGCAAGGTGCAAAAAGTAGCAAAGCTTAGCCTTGGGTTTTGGGTTACCTTTGGAGTCTGCTCAACCTGTGGAAGGTGTGCACTGTCTGGACACAGGCTGGTCCCTTCTCAAAAACTCTGCATCACCTCCCTCCGTCTTTGAGATACTGAAGCCATTGCTGCTGGCTCAGGTTCTGGTTCACCTGTTGATGGCCTGATCACTCTCAAAAGCAGCTTTCTGAATACCATTGCATCACCTCTCCTTCTTACTACACTTTATCCAGGAACGTGCACCACCTTCCTCTGCTCTTTGTGGGATTTTTGCCAGGACTTTAAAAAGTCTTGCCTGCCCACAGGGCAAGGCAGATAGTGTCTGGAAGCACTGCCTCCTGTGTCAATCAGGCTTCTAGTCTACCTTCTCTACCATTCCTCCATGCCCCCATACGGCTTACTGCATGGAACTATAAGAAAGCCAAACCGGACATTTTTGGGAGAGTGACTTCTTTGCACTGCCGTCCTTGCGCATGTCTGCATAGTCCCATGCAGTAATTCGTATTTTTGTTTGGGATGCATGGAAAGTATCCATAGGCAAATAACAAATAACCACGACCATCATCTTTGTGGATATCAAACAGTGTTGTGTAGGTGAACCAGGAGAGAAAGCTTATTGTAAAGTGATGGGGGTTCCTTTCAAATCGAGTAAAGACTGTGTTGAAACATGCCACAACTGAGGACATTTTCAGGGGCGATTACCCCTCCACTTCACAGTACTCAATATGCTGCTCACTTCTGTCAGTAGGAGCTACTTTCTGAGGGAATACTACCAAGTGGAAGAAATCTCCTGTGGCGTAAGCATGACTGTTGATGCAAAATGAGTGATTAGCAGACATCTTTCAGTTGGTGCTGAAAACAGAGATGTGCAAAAAACGAACCTTGAACACAAAAAAAATTGTTTGGTTAGCGTCCATTCTACCCATGGGGTGATTCATGGTTGCCACATGTCTGCAGAATTTTCATCGACACTGGAAAATTTTGCCAAAACTAAGATGATGTCAGGACCTTGGCAGAAATCTGTTACTTGCTCATGCATTTGACTCTGGACAACAGTTTCTCATTTGGTCAGAAAACATTTCCTAATTTATCTATTACCTCTGGACTCTTTCAGATTTAGGAAAGTTCCGACACAAATTTGGATGTGAAAATGAGATCTTAATGACAGACGTACATACCTCTGTGAAGAGTTACGATTCAACCTCAGCTGGCAATTCTCTGTTCTAGGAGGAATTTTGATTGAACTTCAGATGTGAATGTCACAGTTTAGGGCCATTTATAAAATCTATGAGTCTTGCAACTGGCTCTGAACATTAGTGTACTTCGGGGGACCCGTGACACTCTGTGTGATCTCAAAGTGGCATCTTGGAAGAGCAGTTTTTGTTCTTCTTTTTCTCCCTGCAGATCCTTAAAAATATGCAAATCTATGTGATCTGCTTCTCATACAAAGAGTTGCAAATTCAGCTACGGATCAAAGATTAGAGCATACGCCTGTTATTGTGGCTGCCAGTTAACCAATCCAAATGTTTAACTCTTTAAAGAAATAGAGGGTCAGCAGCTTTCTGAATAATTGTTTCCAGACAGTCTTCTGTTGGTTGGATTTCTATATCACATTCAACTTCAATTGCTGCTGTAATTTATCTCCACTCCGCAGACTCTAACTTTACTAAATTCACATGTTAGTATTTGAGTCACTTATGCTTAGACAAATCCAGAGCATGGTCCATGATCATTGATTGTTTTTTACGGTGCCTCACAGATTAAATGAGAGAAACCAGTGCCATCCCAACACCTGCCTCTGGCCTTTTGTTGTTCTAGGAAGTGTGGAGAGGAAGGAACTGGGCCAAAAATGACTCAAAAATAAATCGAGTCAGGATGTGTACTAACCTTTTTGTAAGCTTATCTTCACTTGGGTTTCGACAGTCAGAACAGGGGTGTGTTTTGCTGACAGCCACAGTTGCCAGCATAGTGCCACGTTTTGAGACTACGCTTCTTCATGGGGTCGCACTTCCTTGTCTTCCAGTCTTGCCTTGTCTTCATGAAGAAAAGCACCTTAGAGGTGCTCTGATCATGTCCTTTGTCCCACTCCGGTGGGCACCACCTCTCCCTCAAGCCTCCCAGAGAAGGGACCTTGTGTTGAGGTCCGCAGAACCAGCCCCACCTTCAGTGCTTCCCCCGGGAGGGTCACCCACTGCCGTCTGCTGCATGCTCCCCCGCTGGGCCAGGCTGCTTCACCAACCTCCTCCCGGCTCGGTGCAGTCACAAACCAACCAGTCGTTATCTAAAATGATGGCAAAAATGGTGTAGGGACTTTACTTTTCGCCGACGTTAAACTGAAAAATAATGCACACTGCAACTTCCTTCATATTCCAGTTTTGGTCTGAGCTGTTCAATGCCAGTGGGCCCTACTTCAACAAATGACCAAGCCTCAAGGTAAATATCTCCTTCAAAGGGCGCTTGGTTTTGATGAAGAGAGCAATCTGTGAGTTTAGACTAAAAAGGGCTGAGGAGACAAAATGGTTAAGGACATGCTCTAGACCCTTAGCCTCTCCTCAGAAGGAATGATAAACACCTCTCCTTGGCCAGGTCTACTTTCCTACACCTTTCTGAGGAGAAGTAATGGAGAGTGCTATTTATTATGTGTTGGGATGAAGGTAGGGAATGTTTTCCACCATTTAAAAAAATAAAATCCAGAATTTATGGGAGTTTGAAAAGCAATTTCCTTTTAAGGTGCAAATTCCTAATTTGCCACATAAAAGTACAGGAATTAAGTGCTAAATCCTTCTTTGCCAGTGAGACCTGTGAAAGGAGGTATGAAAAAAGAGTTACTGTTAGGTTTCTATTCATGTTTCCTGAAAGCCAATGTATGCAAAAGTGCACTGAAACAGCCCTGATTTTTTCAAAGCCTTCCTGCCGTTCTGACTGACTTTTAAAAAATGAACCCTTGTCCGGTTTTATTTGTGTGGTGGGTTCTGATTTTGTTCTGCCTGTACTGTATCACTTTTCTCTCCTCACCATTAATCTTCCATGAATGTTCCCCAGGGCACAGTTCTCCCTTTTCTGCATGGAGAGTTTCTATTGAAATTAATGGACATTCTTCTCGTGGGTGGAGGGAAGAATACACCCTTATATCAGCCCTGCTGTAAAAGAAGATTATTCATTGAAAGGAAGCGTTAGTCTCACTCCTGAAAGCCCAAGGTCTAGTCAGGCAGATTATAGTGGGAGATCCCAACAGGAGGTCTGGTACAGAAGCGAGAACTACTTGTGCAACTTGAAAACAAAAGCCAGAACAGAGGACTTTTTAAATGTTGGAACAAAACCCCGTGGAAAGTCAGTAGTTGTACTCTGTGATGAAGTATACTGTCCCAAACCTAGTTTTAGGGCGGATCCATGCAGTGGAATACAGTGCAGCGAAGATATCCATAAGCGACGTGTAGAACCAGGCATGGTCAGGAGAACAGCACGGCCCCAAAGACTAATTTGATCTGCAAAGAGACGCTGCAGATTTGGCCAGGGGTGCTGGGCCACACAAATAAGGGTGTATTGTGCTGTGCAGATGTATCACCTCATCTGGAACTTGGGCTTGGGAGCTTGGGCATCTTTAACACAGTCGTGCATTGCACAATATAGACATGCTAATAAGTCTCATTCCCCTTAGAGGCTTAAATGGAAAAGTCTTATGTTCCTTCACAGAGAACCCTTTAATGAATTAAAGAGGGTGTTAACCTTCAAGCGGAACTGCATAAATTCTCATAGGAAGGATAGTAGCTGCAATGTGAGGTCTTGAAGCAGGCGGATGACCTTATAAAATATACTACAGTATCTAAGTTTAGTAAAACAAACAGACTATATTTAAGTAGGCTATGGAAAGGTAAATACACTCCAGGAATGGCCCCAAGCAGTTTATGTTACAGTAATGCTACTGTCACGTTTTGGATAGATCATTACTGTAGATACTATAATCTAAAGCTAGGAGATAGGATTTAATAAGCATAGAAGAAAGTTAAATAAAGGATAAAAAGCCCTCTTTCCTCAAATGTATTTTCAAGAATGAACCTCTCCTTCACCTTGTACTCCAAAGAAAGAACCAAAATCGTCCAGGGAAGCGTGACATGGATGTGCTAGGCTACTCCAATATATTTAATTCTTTGGGATATTTCATCGGGGAGTCCTTCCACCTTGCAAGGATGACTCCTTCCACCGTGCCTGTTTGCTTCCCGTGATGCCTTGTTCCATGCAGTGCTGGAAAGGCTGTTAAAAGTTAGAGAATGACAGTGGTGGACAAATAAGGATTTCTTGTGTGTTTACAGTTTGTGAAACCTTGATTGTTGTATAATTAACATGCCAGTTACCCTTGGATTTTCAGTTTCAGCAACTGATGTGTTTTTAATGTTTAAATTTGATTTGAGCGTCTCTGACAAAGCTCTGCTATTCATTTATCCATATTTGTATTTTGGTTGAAGATTATATGCATATCTATCAAGATGATTACTTTAAACAGTGCTCTACCTACTCCTTCCACCAAACCTAGAAAGCTTGCTTTAAGATTAGCCTTGTCAAATTTACTTAAAATGACCAGGCAAATACATACAACTAATTTTGTTATAGGCAAAATTAACTAATGCTCTTTTTCATGGTGAGATGCTGTAATGATTTTATATAGCAGTCAAACTATTTAAATACTAATGCTGCCTTCATGCTGTAATCACCATTCCAGTCAGATGTCATTTTTAGTAGCCTATAGGGAATTCCATCCCTTAATTATTCTTCAATACACAAACCAAGCATTCTTTAATTGGTGTAAATTGAACAGTGTTCCAACGCAAACAAGGAGAGGACAAACTAATCAATGATTCTGTGCATGTCTATTGGAAAGCTATTGCCATTAGATCAAGTAACAAATCCTTGACTCCATTAGCTTCAGAGGAACGATGGGGGAAAAATACTGCTAATGCTACTTCTTGTTATCAATCAGTAGTGGAAAGCGTGTAGCAAATCCTATAGCAGAACTCCAGCTTTTCTTGAAAGTGCTCATAGAAATTTACAATATGAAGATATTCTGACTTCTGTGTCCCCAGTCATATGGCTTTGATGGGGGTTTGTCTGGAAACAATGTGTTTTTATCCTCTGCTGCCTCTAGTCCTGTGGCCTGGTTTTTATTTTTCTCTTTTAAATAAATGACTCTTGAATGATAACATAACTTTTTTCAACGTGTCAGGAAATTTTTGGTGAATTTTCTGGCTCTCCCAGGCTATGCTCCATATATTCATATGTATTCACTACTGCAGCACAACATAAATTGGGTGGCTCTCCCATCTCTTTTTTTTAATACAATCTGAAATAAAGGTGCTGTATTTAAGAAACAGATGAAAAATCTGTCTCATAAATGTGTCATACTCACTTTTCATTCTTGTCTCTTTTTATCAATTCTCTAAAACTGATTATTTATCACTGGAGCGGGAAGAAAAAAAAAGTAAAAGGCCCATTACAAACCTCTGGCCCAGATCTGCCAGTCTTACAGTTTTAGTTAGTGTGGAAAGTGAAACTCTTCTGGAAAGAAATATACTGGCTATGGATGTTCACTTTTTAATCTATTTGTTTTTGATATAATATGCTATTTACTGTTTAAGGACCTTTCATGTTGGTTTAAATTGAAGTTTTTAAAACCAGTCTAGCATAAAAAGCTCTAAGTGACATAGACTGGGTAGAGAAATACAGCGTCTTCTACAGACAGCCTTTGTTCGCCACATTACAGCAGAAAGAAGAGTGGAGCAGGCTCAGTAGATAACTCACCTTCTTAAAACAAGAGGGCTTCTAATTTCTACACATCCTAATCACAGTCACATTACTCCCCTCTCTGTACCAGACCCCTCAGGGCTGGCTCTAGGTTTTGCTGTGAAGTCACATGTGTGGGGCCTGAGGCACTTTTCCACGATGCCTGCAGCTGGGGAGTGCGAGATTTGGGTTTGGCTTTTTTTTTTTTTTTTTTCTTTTCCCTTTTGCTGGTTGGGATTCTCTAGCGGGCTCAGTTGTCATGGGTGGCTGGCTTGGGCCCTGAGGAAGAGAGCAGCACTAAGGTAATCGCTCTCAAGGTTTTATACTTATTTGTTTGCTATGAAGATGAAGATGCCGCAGTATTTGTTTTCTGAGGGAAAGGGAGCTGCTCCCCTTGCCTCCTTTCCCAAACCAGTGTGTGTGATTTCCAGGTAATGAACTCCTGTTTCCCTGCTCTTGCTTCTTTGCTGGTTGCCTTTTGTGTGCAGTTATACTATTCTTCAGAACAGTAAAGTATCCCATCTGATTTAAGGCATCTTTCTTCTCTCTGTTACTCTTCAGCATCTTCAGTGGTAGCTATAAAAGTGATGCCGATGCCAGCAAGTGGTTATGACACCTAGAGTGGGGTTTTTGGAGCGCTGAAGGGGCTTTTCAAGAGTGATAAGCTACCCCGTTGCTCCTCGCGCTGTTGAGAGCACGTTCTGAAAGACAGGGAGTCCTTTGGCATCTGCGTCTGCTTCCTTGTTTCGGAGATTTGGACCCTGAAACAAGGGATGCCAGCTGAGAGACACCCTAAGAAAGCTTGTGGGGCTGCTGCAGGGTGCGGGTGGGATATGTGCTTTGAGAT
>JAVKLA010000057.1:5382382-5409646 GCA_034782735.1 Sagittarius serpentarius
GAAAGACAGGGAGTCCTTTGGCATCTGCGTCTGCTTCCTTGTTTCGGAGATTTGGACCCTGAAACAAGGGATGCCAAGCGCTGGGGCCCAAGCAGCTGAGAGACACCCTAAGAAAGCTTGTGGGGCTGCTGCAGGGTGCGGGTGGGATATGTGCTTTGAGATCACACTGGAGAGTCTGTGGAGTCTGCCTCTGCCATGTTCTACAAAGTAAAGGCCTTTTACATTGCCATGCTATGCCAAAGAGAAAACTTTATGAAAGCAGAATGTTAGATAAGACCTTTTTTAAAAAAAGTTTATCAAGTCAAACTTTTTGTAAAGCTTGTGAATTCCACTTATTTAAAAAAGACACCACTGTTTATGCACACAGGATGAAGTCTTACTGGAGTTGAAACCACATTAGAACAGAATTGGGCCAACTTCAAAACTACACTTGGGATCCAAATGACACCACTGGGAGGATTTAGCGTAACAAGTTTACCTGAAGCTGGAAACAACCATTTGCAGTCGTATGTCAAATGTGGTTTGGGCTATAAGAAAAGGCAAAGATTTCTCATCCAATATTTATGAAAAACAAAGCAAGGCATTTTTATTTTGGTTTCTTGTTCAAGGAAAAGCCCAAGATTGCTGGGAGAGTTTCAGTAGAATCATTTCTACATCACCTTTATATTCTTAGCATATCTGGCCTTCAAAGTCCATATTAAAACTCCCCTGATTTCCTTGAGATTGTGCCTTTCAGAATGGATGACAGTAGGAACAAATACTCACCAGGCCTGCACCATTGCCTGGCAATCCCAAGGAAAATGCCCCTCTGATCCCACAAGGCAATCCTCAGTCACCGTTTTACAGGATAAGGAAAATCCCGCCGTTCCCAAGGACTGCAGAAAGAGAGAAAGACAGACTGCGTGAGGTGGGATATGTCGCTCCCTGTTTGAGACAAAGAGAGAACGGTAGCACACAAGCAACCAAGGGAAAGGAAGCCAGCAGAAGGCTTTTGTACAGCAGCTAGAATATTTAGTGTTGTTTCTTCAGTGTAAACAGATACAAATGTGTTAATAAAATATCTTGAAATGTCCTAATTTTAGAGTGTGACAATATTTTAAAATTACTTGTAGCTTGGTATGTACTTTAACACTTTTACAGATTACTCCAGAGATCATTCTGATTTGAACGTTTATGTTTTAAACAGTATGACCCATGAGATATTTATCAGGTTTTTTAAATTTAAAAGTGAAGTGCTCTATTAATGTGCATTTTATTCATTTTTACTTAAACTTGCATTATTCCAGTTGTATTTTGTGTATCTTTACCAAATTGCTGTCATGCTATCATTGGGCCAGAATCTGAGATTGCTTTGCCTCGTACCTCTCTGCTTGGTCACAGTCAGTCACTCTGATCCTAATAGCTGCTGAAAAAACCTTAAATTCCATGATGAAGTTCTGGCATATTGGCTTCCTCTATTTTACAGTATTTAACGCCAGCTTACTGAAACCTTTTATTAATTTTTATTTTTTATTTTTTTTATTTTAATGAGCTCATCTTTGGTCATGCAGACCATTCTGCCTGTCCCGCTTCTGCAGATAAGCCCCATCTGCAATTGCTTTCACTCATAATGGCAGCTGTGCTGGGCATTCATTGCTCTAGATTAATTTAGAAGTTTATTTTTTACTACCGCAAAAGTAGGGGTTCCATCAGTTTCTTAAAGTCAATTAAAAATATCACTGTAATAACTGCTAAGGGATTGGTTTCAGCCAGAAACTATATTAATATTATTTTGGAAAGTAGTTTACCCAGCCTATTCTCAAAGGTCCTCAGTGAGGGGGACTCCAGACTCTCCACATACAATCCCTTCCACAGCTTCAATGTCTTCACTGTCAGAAAGTTTTTGCCAACATCAGCCCTGAATCTCCCTTGTTTCACTGTCGGGCTGTTACCTTCTGCCATGTAGCTGTAGACCTGAAACACAAACTCTTCCCTGCCCCTTTGCAGAAGGCCTTTTAAAATTTGAATTCTTTGTTGTTTATGTCCACTCATTCTCTTCTTCTTAAGATGACATTGCCCCAGTTCAGGTTTTCTTGCAGGTCACATTTCCCAAACTTCTGATCATTCCCGTTCCTCTTCTTTGGACAGTCTTGAAGGCAGCTGCATCTTTCTTGACATGTGGTACTTTGACTGGGTCCATGCCCAGTGCTCAGCTGAGTAGCACGAACACTCCCTGCATTTTACAAGAAAACTTCTGTCTGTAGAGCTCCCAACAGCTGAGCTCTCGTATCCGGTTACATTTCTGATTTTCTCTCCCACAGCTCTGGGGAGAAAGAAAGAGATTCTTCCTCATTCCAAATGAAGCTTCAGCCTTGTGCTGCCCGTTCTCACCTGGTGAAACCTTAAAAGTTCTTCAAATTCTGCCCAAGATGGAAAGAAAGACCTGGGCGTAATCCTTCAGGGGAGATTGGAAACCAAGTTTTGTCTGTGTAGGCGAGACACATAATTTTGACCCCATACAATTTTCCTGTTGTTTTTTCTTCCAAAATTAAAATCTCCTAAAAATGCAATGTTTATTTTTACCTTTCCTCTGGATTTTTTTTCCTCGTGTAGTTATTGGCATCAGTAATTTAAGAAAAAGTGATGTAAAAGTACCATTTTGCACCAACCCCAATCTTGACTTTTTATTTCCTTTACCATTATTTTGTCCAAACTAGATTGCATAGTTAAGCATAAAAAATGTGACTTGCCATGATCCATTTAAAACTTCATCTTAAGGTTAGTAAAAATTTTGTAAAAACCCCTCACCCAACTCTAGAGCGGATGTTCTCATTCTTGACTTGAATTAATTAAGCAAATAAACTGTTAGGAAATTCTAATATATGTCTGTCACCTATCTAAATTCATTCAGATTTTATATCAGGCTAGCTGGTTGGGTTTGTTTACAGCTGCATATTTTGAATATTTTCTAAAAAATTGCATGATTTTGATAACAGAAAACTTAGACGTAGACTTTGGGGCCTCACTCCCTTAAAGTCAACAGAAAACTCCCTTGAGCTTCTCTTGGGAAGGGCTGAGCCTTTAATCTGTGTTTGTTTAATAATAAAGTCCCCGAGATAGGCTGATAGATAGGTTTGTTTCTTTGGGCCACACTTGTAGCGATATTAAGCATGTTTTTCTTTCTGATATACCCTGGTTTCTCAGACTGCTTAAGCATGTACTAATGACTTTGCTACCATGGTCTGCTCCTGACCCTCTGGTTTGTCTTTCTGTTCCTAATCCATGAAGACAGATAAATATTTTGCAGCAGAAGTGTGAAAATATATATATTTTTAAATGAGCGGTTCATCATTACTCTGCTGTTTTCTTATTCCATTAAATTCCATCATACATGATCATTTCTGAACAAACATTTGCAGTCAATATTTGCTAAAAAAGTCCAACTCAACCTAGTAAATAAAGCATTAGAAAACATAATTTTGTTCCTTCACCCAGCTAAATCCATTAAGACTTTAACACAAGTAAAAACTAGAGACAAAGGGAATTTCTTAAAACATGAAGGCCTGTAGCACATTTGCATTTTGAAATTAATTGCTGACCTAATTATTTGTCAGTAGTAGGATAAGTTAATCAAATATAACTTACAGTAAAGCTTCTAAACACCCACAGGATTTTCTCCCCCAGAGTAAATTGTCATAGTGGTCCAGTTTGACAATCCATTCTCACTGTCATCTTGTGACCAAAGGAAGACTATCTGGGAAATGGTACCATATGGAGACACAAGAGAGAATGAAATACTTAGATCTCCTGTACAAAGGCATGATAAGCTAACAGTCACCAGAGGAAGTCAGGAACAACAAAGCTTTGAAAAAAGAAATACTCTGCCTTTCAAATCCATTTAGATTTATTTTTATACTGTCTCCAATTTGGGCTAAAATACTCTGATATTAAATACGCATATAAAATAGAAAGCAAACGTGTTGTGTAATGTTTCATTTCTAGCGTATCTGTGGATCTACATTTCATGCTTAGCATCAGTTTGATGGAAAGGCAGGTATTTATAGACAAGACCAGGACCTTTTCTTCTTCATCTTAGGGAAACTGACTGTGTTATCCACAAATAATATGTCGCAACCAACCGCTTCATGACCTGAGGCTAAGGATGCACAATTTTATTTCAAAATGCACTCGGAAATAAAATCTGATGAAACTATCGGGTAATGTGACCAATGCATTATTTTCAAAAGGCATACCTAGACATTTGTGTTAGAAATACCTCATCAGTGGTAGTATGAACTACTTCATCGCTTTTCTTATTACAGTACTGCCTCTCCCCTGTCATCTGCTGGCAACGGCAACCCACAGTAAAGGATGTTTTTCTGATCATTTTGCACTCATTAAATACAGCTGTCACAATAGCGGATGCGAGAATGCATACAAAACTTTTATGCCACGTCAAAATAAAGCAGAAACATTTTAAAAAGATCTGAAACCTTTGAAGCCTTTTCTTGAGAAATATTGAAATATTGCTTTTTGTTGTTGTTGTTTTCGACAATTGAAATTGTTCCATAGCGACACGCATTAAAACTCACTGCAGAACAAAACATCATCCATCAAAATTAAAGAAAAAGGCAAAAAAATTGAGAAAAAAATAAAAATAAACCCAACCTCTCAGAAGCACAAAGTGTTTGGTTTCTGAGAGTCTGAAGTTCTGGTTCATCACCTGATTTCTGGGGCTGAACACACACCGAGTTCCAAGATCTCAAGGGAGCTGACATTTACTTCTGGGCCATGGATGAAATGTGCCCCATAAAGCTTCCAGCTGAGCAAAAACATCTTCCCCAAGTTCCGCATTCTGAGAAATAGCTCCCTTTCAGGCTAAGCAGCTGTAAATTCTGCAGTTGTTTGACGTTGTTGCCATAAAAAAATATTTTAAAAGGGCAGCGTGAATGACCCCAAAGCCATTCTGTAACCAGTGTGAACAGAGAACGCCCTATGAGTAACATTAGTTAATATTCTTGTCTGTATGCAAGTGCGGTCTGAAGACCTGTAACATCCAAAGCGACCCGTTGAAGACTTTGGTCACCCTGAGCTAGAAGGAAGCAATAATTTGCACTTGTCTTGCATCTCCCCGTTTCAGGACTGCATGATTATTTTACAAAAAATTGGTTAACTTTGAAGCATCTCCTTGAGTTGATTACTATCCTGAAACCATGAAGCAGAGTCCTCAAGCAAAGACAGAGATTTTTCAAAGGTACAGATTTTTCAAATGACACCCACTTTGTCGGTAAAACAGCCACTCATGAGAACAAACTCAAGGTATTCTGGGTGCCTGATCTTAAGCTTTAATCAAGAGACTTCTTCAAAGACTGGACCACACAGGTATAAATCGACTACTTTTGTTACTTGCGGTTACTCATTTAGCAAAAATGGCATGAGCTCCATTTCCTTGTTGTAAGTCCTACCTTCTGCCTCCCCTGAAGGTATGGGCTGGTGCCAATTACGGGATTTACTCACTGTGGCCTTTGCATTCCCTTTTAACTTTTAATTTGCAAGTTTTGCGCGTGCAAACAACGGTGGGAAAAAATGTGCAAGCGCATGTGCGTGTGTCTAAATGTACCCTTAACACGTACCTGAAGAGTGCTTCAGGCTCGCAGCGCTATCAGCAGCAGGATGCAGCAGGGATGCTGGGAAAGGAGGCCCTCAAAAGCCGTGCCCGGGCTGGAGCAGCCCCAAGCTGTCTCACTCCCCCTGCAAAGTGCAAGCACGTGATGGCCAAAAGGAGACAACTTCTAGCATCCGTGCACTTGGCACCTATGCAGTGCAAGCTGCTTTCAGCGTGGGAAGCTGAGTGTGTCTCCGTGACATACGGTGACACTACAGCTGTTGTGCAGAGATACACTCAGCTGTCTCTCTCTGCCTCACTTGCTTCTTCCTGATGCAACCGTTTCCTGCTCCCTTTACTTCTCGTTTTGGTTACCTTGTGTGTTGTCCTTTACCTTTGTTGAAGGTGTCTTTCCTGAGATGAAAGAAGGAACGATTGTGTCCCTGGCTTTGGGAAAAGGAGAAAGACAGCATGAGTCTTACTCCAAGAGCGTATTCACCTAGAGCAGCAGTTTTTGTTAGCAGGGATAGTGAAGGCATGACAGAATTTGTGGGTGGGAATGTTAACACTGGGGAGAACATTGCTGAGCTCTCATTTACCATCACTACTACCACTACCATTTCTGGCTCAGCCTGTCCCAGCCTCGCTCAGTCTAAATTCCCGGTTTCCCGGCTGGCGTCTACTTTCCGGATTGCAGAAAACTTTTGCAGACAGTGCTAGACTCCATAAACCCGAACCTCAGGGCACTATGTAATCCCAGCTATGGCTGTAGGGTCAAGTCACTTTAGGACTTAACTGGATGGGGATAAATTGCAGTAGAGTGACCAATGGGAGAAAATACAGCCCAAAGAAATCCCAGCACGTAGGCTGTGGATGAGTATGAACAGAAATTAAGGTGAAGACGAAGCATTTGGCATGCTGTACAGAGAAGAAAGAAGTGGGAGAGAATTCAGTTAAAGGGCACAGGTAGTGAAAGGGAGATAGAAGAATAGAGGAAAAGCAGAAACATGAAAAACATGAGAGAGAGAGGGAAGAATGCAGTAGAGGGAAGGAGAAAAGTTCCTGCGGCAGAATGTAAGAGGGAGAGGAAAAGGAGTGGTAGAGCCATAGAAGGGAAAGAGGGATGCTGCCCTTAATGAAGGGCAGTGCTTGAAGTGGGGAAAACTTTATGGGGAACGTCGAGATGAAGGGAAGACTAAAACCACATGAAACACCCACAAGCAACATCCAGCTCCCCTTGCATGCATCCACATCTTCTCGCCGGCCCGCAGAGCACGACTTCTCTCCTGTCGGCCTTGGGCCAGCCGGGACAGCCCGCCGATGCACTGGCTGCTCCTCGCCCTCCCTGCTGGGATCTGTGCTCCGCACTGCTGCCATCCCATGCCAGGCCAGTACACTCGAGCGCCTGGCCAGCTCCTGTCTTACGGCTTTCAAAAGTCATTTTCAGACTGGACCGTAATCTCAAAATCTGCCTGACTGGGCAGAGTATAATCCTAGCTCTATTTTAAAGGTCAGGTCCTGCAGGTTTTGGCTCGGTTTTCACTCATTCAGACCTTCCACTTATTTCAAAAAGCCATCGACCTAGATAAGGGAGGGCAGAACTGGGGCCACAGTCAGATTTCCAGTATGAAAAGTGACTTCATTTTCAGATGGCTTCACTGTACCTGCTGTAAGGTTTCACTGTTCTTTTTCTCTCATTGAAATACATGGAAAGATCTGTACATCAAATACATAAAAGATTTGACTTTTAATTCCTACCATGTATTTTGGTAAGAGGAATTAAATGTCAAAACACAAAAGCAATTATACACTTAATGGTAAAAAACATATAATCAAGTCATTTTTTTTATTTTCAAATTGCGGGGATTGAAATAAAAGGGCAAGAGGGTCTTACTTTGACATTATGTGAGATGGAAAGGCACATTTGTATCCTTTTGTACCTTTTACAAAATGAATACGCCTGTAATCAGACCCATTCATTTTGAAAAGGAGATTGTGCTTTAGATCTATGGCATATTTGCGAGGGTGTTGAGAAAGTATCTAAGTAAAATGTGCCATAGGAAATCAACTCTGGGGAAATGCAGTTATTCTTCATGATGATATACAACTAGTTTGGTGTAACACTTGGGGTGAAACAAAGCCTGCTGGTACGGGAGAGTCATTGCTGCATATTTTACCAACCATCATTACAGCAAGGTAGGCAAATTTTTCTCGCTCGGGAAGTCCCTGAGCTGCAAATTGCTGGAGGCTGGGAGAGCGATCTGGGGCACTCTGCTACGAGGTGGCCCTCTTCTCCTCTTCTGCAGCCAGCTGCTGGTGGCTACTGTTGGGGTTAAGACACAGGTTCTTGGATCTGCATTTGTCAGGGCAATTTTTATGTTCCTTTCCTCTATGTGCCCAGCAAATTTAAAGGGGAAAGAAAGCAAAGTCATGCTGCTGCCTTTATATTTCTATGATAGTAGAAACTAGGGGCTAGTCGCTAGTGTATCTGTGCAATCCCTAACGCAGTGAACGACTGCTCCTATTGCTAGGCTGGTAGGAACCTCTACATTATGTGTGGGCAGCTATATAGCACAGTGCATGGTTCATATGGCAGTATGTCCCACAGTCCCAGCAAGCTGGTCCTCCAGACTGGGCACAGGACAGGGTGCATCACAGCTCTCACTGGCCTGGGTAGATGAGTCTCCCTCCCAGAGGCTGGGGATGGCTGTTGCACATCTGCAGCCTGATCTGTCATTTCTTTATTGCAAGTCCCTCTGTAGCTGAGACAGACTGAAGGTGCAGAAATGGACTTCTGTGAGCTTTGTGATAACATAGTTCTGGGATGACACTTTTCCACTTCTACCGCCGTTTATGGGGGAATAGATGTCCTGCTAGTGATAAATATGGCTAAGTTACTGCAACACAACAATTGTTTACAGTCAGCATCAATCTCTATTAACCATTAGACCAAACTCCTTTTTACTGCTGCAAAACCTGTGAACATCTCCTACCAGAAACATACCAGATGTAAGGTGTGGGATCATTCTTCCATCCCACAGCCTAGTGTACCCAGATTGCTCCAAATTCTAGAGTCTGATTCCTACCTATGATGATACTGCATTCCTGAAGCTGTGCAAAAGGACTAAAAATCACTATGAATGTACTTGCCATGTAAGTAAAGATATACAGCTGAGTGGCTTTGGCATCAGCTAGAAGAAAACTGCCAAAATACAAATCTGAAAACACAACTTAAAACGCCCCAGAAATGAAATTCAAGCTGAATTACCTATCACCCCACAGTTTTGTCATTCTAAATGGGAAATATTTCTGTGGAGTGTGGTGATTCCCTGTATACATGGAGAGTTGGCACTCTGCTTAAAGCTTATCCAGGTAGCCAAGTTACAGGAAAGATTTCTCTTCAATGGCATTACACCAGTAACCTGCCCCAGACTAAAGGTAGGTTATTTACTATAGAGCGGGGCCAACTAGGGTTCTATTTTAGTGTAAACTCTAATTCTTGACCTCTAAAATTCATTTTGGCACATCTATTTTTGTATAAATTCTTATGTGTTTTCTCACTGCCTCTTGTATAATGGTAACATAAAGATTAAAGAGAAACCCAGACAAACAATGGAAAACAAGTAAAAATAATCGGTTGAGGAAGTATGAAAACACTGGCCTGTTCACTTGGAGATCTGCTGCTTCTTTACGCCACTTCATGTGTATAGAGGTCTTAAAAAAACCCAGAAGTTTTTAAGAGAATATTTGTGTTTTATGTCTAAGAAATGGTAAAACACCTATTTTGTATGCCAAAGCACTATTATATATCTATATTTAGCTTTCACTTTTAGTGGGTGTTATCTGCTAATGTATATTTTGGGGAGTTTGGAAATCTAATGTTAAACCGTGGTATTTTTCACTTTCTGAAAAGAATGGGCTTTTGATAACAAAAGAGGCAAAAAAAGGACAACCTGCTAAATGGTACTTACTGAGAAATAGGATTCTCTCTTCCAGGGAGAAGGAGCCATCAAACTTTTAAATCCTATTTGCAGGCTTGAAATTTTATATAAAAAAAAGATTAAAAAATCCCTTTTTTTACAAAAGTTAATTTCTCTCAAATTTGGAGAATTGAGTTGAATCCCGTCGTGTTGCGTTTCCCCACAGAGCGAATGCAATGACTGGTGTAGGAAGTCCCTGGAAACAAATATTTTGATGGACATTTTCTGTCACCATTTGCCATCACGGCATACATTTTCCTGTCACATAATATACGGTAATTATATGGATTTTCCTCTTTCCAAATCGGAGGAATGCTTCCTTACTTGAATGGAGGGGCCACAGACTACTAGTCAACCTAAAAATCCTGTTAGCATTACATCTCAGCACAAATAAAGAATTTGGATCAGTGCCTTGTTAGATCACCTCTATTTCTAGCTCGCTGAGTAAAAAGAGCATTTTTTGCAGCCTAGTTTGATAAGTAAAAGGTGTCTTTCTCACCTGCGTGCACTCTGAATTGTCACTCTCGTTCTTTGTTCCTTTGCATGCGGCTGTTGTCAGCTCCCGAGTCACAGAACCACTTGCAGGAACGGCTCGGGAGAGTTTTGGAAGAAAGGAAAGGGAAAAAAGGAGCCGCATTTTTATTTAACAGGAGAAGGAGAACATAAAGAAAAGAAAGGTGTTCTCAAGAATGTAGCCCGCAGCCTTGTCAGGTAACATTTCTTCAGATGGTTTTTTTCCTCTCCCCTTTCCCACCCCAAGATCTCTCTTCATCATTTTTTTAAACATCTCTTCTGGGACAGGGACATGAAAGTGAATTGTGGGTCAAAGGCAAGAATTAGGGGTTGCCGGGGCTGCTTTCTGATGGCTTTACTTTATCTTTGTGTCCAAGCTTTTGCCAGTCAGCAGGTACTGTGGGTTATCCATTCCAGTCACATCATTTTCTGCTTGATGACAAGCATCACACCTTCATCCATCACATTTACATTTCAAACTGCCACACTGCTCTATTGATTAATTATTTAGCAGCTCTTGGCCACTTGTGAGTGTTTCTGCGCTCACGTTTCACAGAGAAGGTCCGTCCTTTTTATTTATGTGCGGTTTTGTAAAACAAAAAAAAAGATGTAAAACCTTTAACATACACACATCCTAATAACCCGTGTGTGCGTGCCTGTATATATGCATACATGTGCGCATGTTTACGTGTGTGTGCGTGTGTGTGTTGCGCACACTGGTACAATTAGGTGCGCACAGGGAGCAGAAGCAGGTAATCTGATCAATAAGCACATGCTCACACCGATAATAGATTTCTGAGTTTTCAGAGCACTGAGCAGCAGATCAATGAGACCTGGCAGGTGTGCTGGAGCCGGGAACGGCATCAGCTTCCTCACACTCCCTACGGACTGGTGGGGAACACGCACATCATCCTCTGGGCTCTGTCACTTCGAGCAAAACCAGGTGGAGGACTTTTGCAGGTGCCTGATGACGGCTGTTTCTTCCACATCACAGGCAGGAACAGGCAGCCTCTGAACTGGGCAGGGGATCTGGTTCCAGCTAGGGCTCTGCTTGCCCCAGAAAATGGCTCCATCTGTCTTTTCCTCAGTTCTCCTTTGGTGAAATGGAGAATCAGGATCTAACCTTAGAGCCCTTTTGCACGCTTGATTTTATCTGTGAAGTACCCTAGTTCCACTATAAGAATAAAATCTGTCTGCTCTAACTAGGAATGAAAAATCTAGCTTAGTTTAGAAATCTTTGGAAGAGTGATGTTTGGCCTTGCTTCTGACCCCTGGGGCACTCCTGGGCACTCCGCTTTGGCTGGACACTTTTCTGACCCACCACCAGCTCCGGCCCAGCAGTTCCCGCGAGAGCGATCTGTAATCCTTTGGTGTCCCAGGTGGCGGTGTGCTCCAGACTACTTTCTGATATTCCTAACTTGCCCAAAGATAGGTGTCTCCAGAAGGAACAGCTGCAAGAAGAATGCAAGATGAAGTGTTCAGTCATGGGCAGAGGAATGTTTTCAGTAAAGGTTTTGAAAAACTCTGAAGTTCGTGACATCACGTACTTAAGCTGGAGAAGGAAATGAGGTCATCTTGAATTCAAAAATAAAGTTAGTATTTGGATCTGTTTTAATGTTTCCTACTGTTTTCATTTTTTACAAGTTTATTATGGATACAACCCAACAAATGTAAACAGGGTGATTCTTTTTCCTGCTATTCATTTTCAATAATTTCTGACTTATGCAAAGCCTATTAAAATCAAAGGGAGTATGTACATTAACTTAATAGGCTCTGGATGAGACCCTTGAAGAGGAGGGACCACATGGTTCTTATTGCTCCATCTCTTGCATTTCTGTCTTTATCCTTCAAATTGTTAAAGTAAATGTAATACCACTGACTGTTTTAATGGATGGGATTTGTGCCAGTATTGAGCTCATTGCCTGAATCGTGTTGGGCTAGGGTTGGTCAACATTTTTCTGTCAAAATTACTTGGTTTATTATAAAGTACATTGGGAACTTTTATAAGGCAAGTGAATATCCTATTTATATATTTACAGTAAAATATTACAGCATTCAGACAATAAATTAAAACCATCTGCTTGGTCTATTAGTGATGTTAGTACACTATTTAACACACAGAGAATAACTGACTGGCTCTTTTCTATGGAGAGCACTGAAATAAAAAAATGAAGCCAGCCTTAGTCCTGACTTGTGGTGGAGGATTTGGTTGTTTGGTCAAATATAATCTCCTTCTCTGACTGCAGTTAAAGGAAATATTTAACGTTTGAGTTTTGCCATTTCTTCCCCTCTTTGTTTGCTTCTCCCCCTGCCTTGTTTAGTCCCTTTCTGTCTCTTTTTTAACAGAAACTTCTGTGAAGTGCAAATTCATCTACTGTTTTTCTTTCAGCGCTTTCCAAAACTCCTCCACCTCTAGCACTTAAGGCCAGCACTTAACGCGGACAAAGGCCATTTTACACGGACAGGCTTGGTGTTAGGCAGACTGAACTCTCCAGCTTATTTCTGTATTTGGCCATCAGGGCCAGGCCTGAAGAAAGGCAAGGTGATGGCTCCTGGGTCAAGTGCCTTCCCTTGCCTTGGGTAAACAAAGGAATGGAAGACAGAGCAGCTATTCCAGACGTCCCCCGTATCTTCTCCAAGGTAGCAGTCTTGGGCAGCACCAAAACTTACGTCTGATAAAGAAGATCACTGAATCGCTGCTCATGAGGAAATCAGTTTTCTCAGGCTGGTATGTAAGGGAGGAAGGGAATGTAGCATGGACGTCCATGGAGGGAAACACCAGCAATGGATGGCCTTTGTAAGAAGTCCTGGCCTCTCAATTTCCACTATACTATGAATACACAGAGAAAAAGCTATTTATTTCTGCCTGTTATCCCAAGTGGTTTACACTGATGTAACTTCGGCATGTGAAATGTCACGGAGGCAGTACTGAGTTATAATCACAATAATTAAAACTTCAAGTAATTTGAAAATCAGCACTTTCATGGTTAAACAAAGGTGATGATATCTATTACCTCTACAATTAACAAAGTGCCTTATAATGTAAAGTGCACAGCTCTGAAAGATGCTGCAATTTGCATGAACATTGAAATGCCCAAATCTAGTTTAAGTACAAATACGAAGGACAGAAGGTGAACCTTTAACTTGTGCAACAGAGTGGTTTCTCTCACATGAGTAACCTCAACAGGAAAATGGCGATACTAGTACTATGGCAATACTTGATAGGATCAAGGACATTATTCTCTAGACCTCTGCACAATACTGTTCCACTGTAAAGATCTGAAGTTAAAAGAAGACCAAATGAAGCTCCGTCTCTAATGTTGCCATCGTGTAGTGTCTGAGAATGTATTTACATGCCTTTTAAATTTTTTTTCTTCATTTCCTTTGAAATAACCCTTCTTTGTAGAATAACAGTGTCTCTCTTACGTACCTATTCACATATCGATCCTAAAACTAGGAGCTGATACAGTGTCATAGATGATATGGCAGCAAAGCTCTTCACACTTCTCTTTGTTTTTTGCTTGCTTCGTCTCTTCACTTTCACAGTTAACAGGCTTGCTCTGTATAAAAAAAATAAACATAGTAATTAGTTTGCCATAGGTGTGTTTAATTTGTATTGTCACAAATTAAAAGGAAAAACAACACTTCATCATTTTTGGACTTAATGAGATCAGGAAAGTATTTTCGTAATTGAAAAGAAAGATTCTTTTAAATAAGATCTTTTATTAGGAAGTGAGAACAGTATAAAGTAGGCACCTTCCAGTGAACCATTCTGTAAAACGGCAAACATGATAATAAACAAAAACAATTAGATTATGAGTGGACTCCTTACTTTACAAAGATTAAAATACATAAATATAATCATTCTGAGTACTTGACAGGATTACACAGGCTCTAATTCTAAATTATGCCATTTCTGACTGCATAAATATTAGCCAGCACATCCTGCTACTGCCAGTAATGAGAAAGTTCCCAGGAAATCAATGATATGAGAGAGATTAAAAAACAACTAGAGCAACAGGTCGTTCTTCGTCTTATCTATGGATACAGCATTACTTTACCCTTTCAAGACGGAGTAAATACTCAGCTATTGCTGAGAAGGTGGTCAGTCACACCATCAAAGTTAGCTGGTTTCCACTTTGGCAACTAGAGTTCATTAAAGATGAACATCCACATCTTATTGTCAATTCTTTTTCTGCAAAAGAATTATTGTTAATCAATTTTGATATAAAGGTCAGAGAAGAAGAATGCTGTATCTTGTGCCCAGCCCTGGTCATTCAGTCAACAGAGCAAGCCAGTACAGTATTTTCCAGAGGAATTAAAAAGACAGACAAATAAACAAACAACCAAACCACGAAATGGCAAGTCATACATCAAGTTAATAGTGCAGTGCTGCTGTCCGTGGAGAACAACATTCCTGCCTGACTTCCCAGCACGTGGAGCACTTGCTCTTACTTTATTAGCCAAGCCGGACTCACTTCTGCCTTCCCAGTGCACCCAGAAGTCCCAGGAATACAGGATTGGTCCCATCTATTATGGTAATAGCATTAACAACTACTCTTTCCAGCCAAGGAACCCTATTTATCAGCTGGTCACCTGTAGCAGCAAATCCCATAGGATGACCACATGCAACACAACTCATTTCTTTCTATTTCCTCTAAATTTACTATCCTATACCATTTAACTTCACTGACTGCCCCCTTGTTTATAAGTAATGTGACAGGAAAAAAAGAAGGTCATGACTTGTGGTTTAATTAATCACACCTAATTAATCACACCTTCAGGACCCTCAAGTAGGTACAATATTGAGAAACAGACTTCCTTGCTCTGCCTTTTACACGGTACCATTGATCCAGAGAAAAGGGATAGTGCTCCTGTCCCTCAGGGCTGTAGCTCCCAGCCGTTGTTTTGCTGGAGAATCACTGCAGGATGGCACGGAGGAGACATCTTTGGGAAGCTACCATCCCACAGGACTGCACGTTTCTAGTGCATTCCTGCCCTTTCTATAGAAATGCTTGAAAACCATGCAGAAGTCATTGATCCATAGGTGCACAAACTCAGACATTAACATAGTCTATATTAACATTAATCTGGCTAAAATAAGTAAGCAATAGCACGCCTTGTGGGATGAGTTCCTCCCAGGTAACCGCTCTCTACCTGCGCAGCAGGAAAAAAAAATAAAATGGTACCTTTTTTTTCTTCAGACCAATAAAACTTAAATTGGTTCTTAAACTGTGGCATGTCTCCAACAGAGAGGGAACACCCTGGTTAAGAGCATTGTGGCTCAGGGTTGTCCCTGCAAGGTGGCAGTGACAAGGCTGACTGTCCTGGGGCTGGAGAGAGAACTGACCTGGGGTGTCCTCATACGTGAAACATTGCCTAAACCACTACTAGGCTGTTAGGTAAAAGATTAGTTTACGGCATCACTGCTATGACTGTGATCATGCTGCAAAAGAGAAGAATGGGGTTATTAATTTATTTGAATCAAATATTGTTAGTGTCAGCCTGAGGAGAGGACTCCAGGCCCCAAGCTGGGTAGGGGCCACATCGCTGAAAAGGGCTGTGACTTACAGGTACGTGCTGGAGCACAGCCCTTGCGCTTGAGCTTTTCCCGGTCCAGCTGCTTTGGTTCCCACTCTGAGGTTTCTACCTTTCCGTACATAGCGTTTAAAAGACAACAAACACAAGTGTCTGCAGTCACTTCTGCAAACTGGTGCTTAAAAACGATGTGCAGTGCCGTGCCTAGACCTTCAGGGAGCTAGGCGTTAGCCTCTCTTTCAATGACCCCCTTTGGGGACGAAGAATGAAAGACTGGCAGCGTGGTTAGCAGGGCTGCAAGGTGCATGGATGCAAGTCTCTCTTCCCTCTGGTTTAGCTCTCTCTAGAAAATGGGAACTCTTGGAAGGAGGAAAGTACTGTAGACCCTACTGACTCTAGATGTCATTGCTTCATCTTGATGCAGAAGGGAAACATCCTGGAGTCCGGCATTCTGGTGGGATGGGAGATCTTTTTCCTCCTCAGCTGGAGCTGTGAGTGAGCTGTGAGCTGAATTTCACACACAAAGCAGCGATCTGGTAAGATAGTGACCTGATGTTTGGTGGTTATCTTGATTCGGCAGTGCAGTGGAAAACGATTCGTACTTCACATAAATGACACAGGCACAGCTACGTGAAAAATCCTGTGGGAGTAGCAGCAGCAACTACATACAGCTTTTAGGCTAAGGATTAGCTGCCTTTAAGGAAAGCTGCCCTCACTAGATAGGAACTGATTGCAATACTTTCTTGTCTCTTCTTTACCTCAATCAATAACTTTTCGGGTTCAAAATGATCAGAATGCAATAATTCCTCCAGTCATACAGTGATGAATTACATACCCCAGTCTGCATAAGTATGAAAGAATAAAGGCAAATTTTGAACAAAATTTGCTATATTGAGGCAAAATACATGTCTCTGCAGCTGACAGATATGTGTCTTTGGTGCTTTGCAAAGCTTAATACTTAGCGGGAATAAACTTTTGTAGCACAACAGACTTAAACCCCAAACAAACCAGCCCAAAACTCAGTGATATGTGTCCTGCGTGTGCCTTTAAATTCTATTAAAATTGAATTTGACTAGACTTGCTCAAATCAGACCTGTTATCAACAACACATTGTCTCAGGAGACCAACATTTGTCCAGTTAGGGCTTCCTTCATTAATCGTCCAGCATCAAGCAAGCCAAATCCAAATCTGTGGAGAAAAAGCAATTAGATATTTTAAGCAGTGATAAGAACACCACAAATAATCAATTTCTATGGCATTAGCAGCTACCTGGCCCAGCAAAAGTCTATAAAAGCTAGAATTTATTGCAGAACACCAGACAGCTTACAGAGCATTGATTCTTAGTAGTATGCATAGATTGCCGGATTTAAAGAGAAATCCCTAATGGTTCTTACCTTTAGTTTTTTTCCTTTTAAAGGGAAAACAAGGATAAGGTGTTCATAAGGCCAAACTGCAGCAAAATAACTGCCCAACAACAGTTAAACAGAACTTGTTTACCTTTCAGATGAACAGAATACTGCCATACTGTTTGATAGCAATTATATGCAATCTGATGCATAAACTTCATAAAAGATGAGAAGCTAAATAGAATCGTAGTATCCTATGGTTAGGAAAATATTAATTGTGCTTATTTTTAAAACATTTGTTGCATCTGAGAAACCAACAGACCAGAAATCATTTTTGCATTTGTTCAGTTTGTGAATCTTTAGGCTTTAAAGCCTTCTGTTCCTCCATAATGATCTCACACTGGAGTATTTTGATCTGCATTAACCTTTGTGATTTTTAACTAGTTATGAAAGCAAAACAAAAGGCAATGCAAAACTTAGCAAGCAAAGCCTTATTGTCTACAGCGGACAGCACAGTTTTGAAAAATATTTTGTCTTAATATTCCCCAAAGACAATTTCTGTATGTAGATGTTGTAACTGATCTTTAAACGTGAACCAAAACACATCTGAACTCAGATTTCTAGGCCAACAGGCTCAGAAGTTGAAAGGGACTTTGGCGATCGTCTTGTCTGACCTCCCATATACGTACACTAGAATCTTTCCCCAGAAGCTGGATTAAATCGTGTCTTTCAGAAAGATGTCTAATCTCATTTTAAAGACTCCAAGCTACGGTGAGTACACGTCCTCCCTGGGTAAGCTCTTCCAGTGTTTAATTACCCTTACGGCTAGGAAATGGTGTCTTATTTCAAGGTTGAATTTGTCTAACTTAGCATTCAAATACTGAAAACGCAGAGTGTTTGAGAGAGAGCAAATATAAGTGACATGATACATTTTATACTAATCCTAAATCAAAAGATTATGGAAATACAGAAAACATGACAACTAAAGCTCTAGTCTGGCAAACATTTATGCAAGGGGGTAGATTTCTGCATAGGAAATGGTTTCTTTCAGTTCAGCAAGCCTACACACATGTGTAAAGTTACACCAGGGCTTCAAATACAGTTTAAAAAGAGGCATTTGGAGTGACTTTTGCTGTGAAAAATATTAAGCATTAATTAATAAAGACAACCTCCCTCCGCCTCTGTCCCCGCTCTGAGTGGCCTTTAAGGTGGGATATTATAAATTACTACTAGAAGAAGAAAAGGTGAGAAAACTTCCTATTGCAGAAATCTGGCTGGTGCCATAGGGGGATGACTGCTGAAATCCAAACACAGCCCAAGGCGGGGGGGGGGAAGGAACGAATAAAAAAAAAGGAGAGTTGTCAAGATAATTAAAACTTTGCAACAATTCAGTAGTGGTGCTGATAAAAACAGCACTGCTGGCTGAATGCAAATAAGATGGTAAAGGCCCTGTTTGGATTATGGTAATTACTCAGTCTGAAGTTAGCTCCAGCCACACACACATATGAGCACACACATACACACACAGCAGTGGAGTGGAACCTGACAACCATACTTGGCGTGTGATCATAAAATTCCCTGGCACGCTCTCAGGGTGCCATGTGGAGCTATTTGTACAGTTAGGTACGGGACTCTGCGGCGCAGGAAATACCAGCGGAAGCACGGCTGACCCCCCTGGCCTTCCGCGAGAGCCTGCCCCCCTACTTATCGCTGGCCTGGATTCAAAAGTGATCTCTGGAGAAGGCAAATCAATCGAACACATGTTTGGTCTAAAAATGTCATTTTGGAATATGCTAAGATATTTCCTTACATTAGACCGTTTTGTTTGCCCCAAAGATTTGTCAAGTGCAATTGAATGCATACACATCACAACGTGCGCCGGTGCCAGAACAAAATAATTTCAATGTGTCCTTTAGTACTCCGATAAAATGCAGGCAGTCAGTGTTGAAACGAGATGCCCTGTGAAAGTCTTGTGCGCACTGGCATTCTGCATTTCTTCCAGGAACTTGCTGCTTTAAAATTTGGGATCCATCCAAATGAGCAGATTTTGTGTAAGAATGGAGAAGGGGACCAGCTCAACCTCTCCTCTTGCCTTCTAGACAGAGGAGTTGAGGCAGGCTAATTTATGTGATGAAAAGTCATTAAAGAAATTACAATTTCCAGCTCTGATTCCTAAATAATAAAGCTTTTACGAGGACAATATCTTTACAAATAACCCTATTAATCCGTTGATTCAGCTTTAGAGCCGATTCTGATATATGACAAAGATGCGTTTCTTCAACAATTTTCACAAGTTAATATTAAATAATATTGGCACACGCATCATTTTTATTACTAAGTTCTTTGATTTGTTTACCCTGCACCGTCTCTACAGCTGTGTGGTTTATGACCTACCCATCACAGGAGAAACTCCCATTAGCACCGGCACACAGCGGAGGAGATGTGAACTTTGCAGTCAGCCTTCCCATCCTCATTCTGGTTTTGGTTAGCACTGAAAAGGCTGTTTCCAGCAGATCAGAACAGGCGCAGCCCGATCGCCGCGGCTGAAAGCGCACCCGTACTGTGAAGGGCAAGCTTCCCTGCCTGGCACGTTCAAAGTCTGCGGAGACTATATCAAATCCAGATTTATACATGACTGCGGATGCCAAGATACAGTCCTCTGACCAGCAGGCTCTTGAGGAAAGGCACTCGTGCCCCCCCACTCTCTCCCCTTCCCACCTCCATCGCCCCCACTCCCTTTTTCTCTCTCTCCCTGCATCGACGCGGTGTGGTGGCTGCAACGCACACGCAAGCGCGTCAGCCTTGAAACGCTGCGAGGTGCTTGGGTCGCTGTACTTCAGCTGAGACACAAATTAGGGGTGTTTTGACTAGCTGTGCGATCCTTTGGTGGTGTAAGTGGTTTTTTTTCTCTTTTTCCGAAGAATACTGCCTTAAGAGAGTAGTCTAACAGCTGATAGGCCAAAAATCAAAATTACATGATGTCTCTTCTGAAATTATCTCGGTGAAGTTTACACGATGTTTTCTCTGAGATTTTTATCTTGATTAAAACAAATAAGTACAGAAGGGGAAAAAAAGGAAAGTTAAAAACTGCCAAGATCTTAACTCTTACAAATCACCTGACAGTATTAATCCGGGACAAGTGATTGTACAACAGAGGAGGAACAATTGGTTGCAAATATATATTTTCAGCTTAGAGACGCAGTTTGACGGGGTTATCATGAGAAGGGTGGTCAATACAAATTACACATATGACCTTAACATCATCCTTTCCACTTTCTTGTATTTTATGCATATTTAATCACCTGCGGTTACATTTGACAAGAGGCAAAAGTTGGGCTATGATCCTAAAGTAATCAAGAACGTTAAGCTGTTCAGAAATAGCACAGCGTTACTTTGCCATAAAATACGAACATTTATTAAGGATATAATAATGTATTATAAAGGGAAAAATAAAAAAAAAATCTGTAAAAGATTGCTAGATGTTAAAGGAAGTCTGATGAAAAAGCACTTTTATTAGTTCATATTAGACAAAAAGCACTTTATAACTATATAGCATTGCTAGTGCGATAAATGCAGTATTTGTACCAAAACGCTCAGTTCTTCTCACTGCTGAGAGGTATGGGATCATGCGTCTTAAAATTGAGGAATAATGATAAGACTTAAAAGACAAATTGAGGACCCACAAGATCTTGAATTTTTGCATTATATATACATTTCCAGAAAGAATAATAAGTTTCTGGACCCTTTAGTGTTCTGTACTGCATGGATTATTTTTTTTTTTATTAGTGTGGACAAGTAAATTTTATTTGATAGCTTGTTGTATTTAAAGACAGTGTAAAACTCTCATTGCAAACAGTTGTTTACAGTGCGCTTTTCAGCACAAAGCTGTTTTAAAGCTCAATTGTGCATTTTGCAGATAAAGTGGGAAAACTAACTGAAGGCTGTATTGTAAGCAGTGGTTGCCGTGGAAACCCCAGTTTCAAGAGCTGGTTCTCCATTACCACTTAATTTAGGCTTCCTAATTGCATTCCACTAAATCGGTAGCGACAATATCTGCAGAGCAAAACTGCATGCCCAGTCTAGCGCAAACCTCTTTGAAACAGGCTTTTTGAAAGCCAGGAGCTATAAAAACTCAGCATGACGTGGAGCATATGAGAAACCTGTAGTTCAAATGTACTGCTGCTTGCTTTCTCATCCTTAGTAACTTCAGTGCGCTCCACACCAATCTATTAGTTCAGTCTACCTTAAAGATCATAAAGCTCTGCCATGTGGAAACTCATCTGTCCACCAACACATTGGTGCAAAATAGATTTAATTGTACTCCCAACCCAGTATCATGTCCATCGTATTTTACTACACACCAGCAGGTAGCCGGTGCAGAGCCTTACTTTCCTTGAACTGCCCTTGCTCCATAATACGAGGAGAACAATACTTTCTCAGTTTAAATCATTTGCCACTGTTCAGCTGTGCAGCAAGCCAGACCGCCCATATGTGACCTAAAGAGAGCCTTGTCAGAACCACTAGACATAAAAGCATTCCAATTATCGACCATACTGCTTTAATAGAGGAGGCAACTAATATGATAGTGTAAGTGATTCTGCCACTGAGAAGCTCTTCGTCACTGTCAGATTAACACTTGAGTTAAACTCTTGTAAATCAGTCACATTATGCCGTCGGTTGAGAAATAAACACAGACCTATTACGCTTAGAATTCCAGAGGGCTCTCCCCGCCATCCGAGTTGCGCAGGATGCCCTATTAATCTGAATTTTGTCATGTTTATTATTTTGCAATTACTAATGTGGGTAACGTTGGAAAGATTTAAGTTGTCTATGATTAGATTCTGAAATGGATGTACATGCCTAGCAAAACCTTCCGCAAGGCAAAAGAAGAGAGAGGGATACAGGAGACAGCTTACGTGTAACTTCTGACTGGAAAAAGCCAGCAGACCACCAATTTAATTAAATCCCATAACTCTTTTAAAAAAAAAAAATAAAAAAGCACAGAGCATTTAAAAGCAAAATACTTCAGTGTCTTCAAGCACAAGACCTCCCACAAGCTCTCAGCGAAGTGCACCTTCTAGCTGCTAATGTGGTTGCATTTCAGCCCTAATATGTATCAAACGAATGCTGAAGTTGAAAACAATAAGTAAACAACTGCTCTTTCAATGCTTTCTTCCCTCCACAGTATTATTAAATGTTGATAAAATACCTCTAAATCATATATTACCAGCTCATCATCAGCTTTTTTATTTCTGCAGATTTTCTCAAGTTTCTGAATTGTCTTCTGCTGTGCTTGAGCTGTTTTGAAACCAAAATGAACACACCTTTGCTTTTGATATTGGGGTTCTGGATGTGAGAGAGCGGACAGATGAGGATTGTTAACACAAGCTGCGGATTTATTTTTAGTGGCGCGGTTCTGCCTGTTCAACGGAGCCCTGTCAGGCGGGTAGTGAGGCTGGGAGAGGAGGAGATGGGGCCGGGACTGGCTCTTGAGTTTGTTTGGTCCCAGGTTGCTTCAGCCAGATGGGCACTCCTCAAGATTTCCAGCCAGCTCCTCGTTAGATTTTAGGAGCCCTATCTGGAACCAGGGCAGACTCTCCAATCAAAAATACGTACAGATCTTTCTAAAAATGCTGATCTGAGATGATACGCCAGTGTGTCCCAGGGCAAAAGCAGTAGCCACAAAGAGATTTTAGGCTAAACGTCCTTCTAATGTTGTCATTTTTTCCCCAGCAAAGTAGGGAAACAGGCCTTCATGTCACTTTTCTTGTTCGGGTTTCTGCAAAGACCATCTGGAGACAGGGAGAAAATGCTGGAGGTAAGAGGGCAGGAATAGGGAGGAACGGGCACAACTGTGCTAAAACTCTGCAGAAAAACTGCTGGAAAGTGAATGTGGTTGGAAACTATATTAATCTTTATATTCCACTTTGCTCTTCAGAAGGCCCTTAAAAAGGGGCAGTGGCAGAAACCAAGGGAAGGCCAGTAAAATTAACTGTAAGCTGAGGAAAGCCAGAAATGGCGCTTTTCCGCTCTGTCTCTCTCAGAATCATAGAACCATAGAATGGTTTGGGTTGGAAGGGACCACAAAGATCATCCAGTTCTAGTGCAGTCTATCTCCTAGCACCTATGTGGAAAAGTGCCGCCTTGAAAAGTCTGTGTGGGAACTTCAGGGAGGAAACCCTTCCCCCCCTTGTCTCAGATGAAATGACTTGGGGCAGAACTTGGTCAGAGGCTGCTTCAGGCATCATCCACAGCACATTAAACTTTCCTTGGGAAGGTCTATAGGAAGAGAATGTAGACATACATTACTTTCTCTCAACAGTCTCTGAAGTGGGAGTTAACACATTTAAAAAAAACAATAAAAAAAAATTGCCTGTCAGAGACACATTACATTGGAGAAAAATTCTGTTTTTCAGTTTAGGTAATTCATGTCCTAGAGAACAACAAAGAAAAATTAAAAAGCTCTCAAGAGACAATGGGCTCTATTCTGTCCTCACATGCATGGCTTAGTTACAAGTGGGCTTTGAGCCAACTTCTGTGCTCAGCTACGCACGTGCAATTTCCTTTGACTTAAACGGAGCATATATTTTTATGGGTAGAATCTCCCCTTTTTGTGTATGGGAATTCCTATGATTTGTTTATTATTTGTATGGTATTGTAAGGATCAGGGCCTCATTGTTCTGAGCTTTGGGAAAACAAGGCTCTGTGTTCTGTCTGCAGGAGAGATTATGGTCCAGGAGAACCAGCAGCATGGGAAGGTTGTGGGCAGCCTAACCATCGCTCCTCTACATGGTTACATCTTTCCCAGTTATGAAGAAGCATACAAAAATTTTAGCCACCTAGAAAATGATTGGCTGTCTTGACATGGAGTGGATTCAGATGACTGAGAAATTCTCTGTGTGCCTTTCCCATCCCTTCCTGCCCCCAGCACAGCACTGCTTCCCACCTCAGATATGCTGAACCGTAGTCTTCATCCTCAAAGCTGGTTTACCCTGGGCGGGTACTTGGTCATGTTTCAAGCACCTGCTTTATACAGGGTCTACACACTGCTGGAGCCAACTTTTGTGCTCAGCTACATGCGTGTGGTTTCCTTTGACTTGGAGTATATATTTTTCCGGGCAGAGCCTGTTCTTTTGGGGTATGGCTCTACACAGGCACCTTTGCTTGGGCCTTGTAAATGCCCTGGCAGAGGCCACAGAGGGGAGGAATTTGAAGTAGGAGAGGGCAATGGACTTACTGCTCTGTTCAGGGGCCGTAGCCAGCATCCGACACCGCACGGGAAGAAGCAGGAGGATGTTGGTAGGTGGGAACTGTGAAAACCAGCTCTTGCTCTGAATACATCTCTGTATGCAGTGCTCCTCTATTTAGGGATCAGCATAGTGCAAGCAAGAAATCAGACGGACTTTGGGACTTATCCTCTCTGATGGAGGTGGAAGAGTAGGAGTGAGACAGAGGACTTTAAGCCCTCCAAAAAGAGCCAAACCAGTATGTTTGGCTCCGTCCTCCATGTGCTGGATGCCTGTTCGCACGCCTGCAAGTGTGGCTGGGGTTCTGCAGGTTTGGGAAGGAAGGGTTTCAGGGCAGGGAGCAGAGCCAGGGAGCGACTGCTCTCCATCCCTCGCCACCCCTGGCGCCGTTCCGGTGGAAGTCAGAGTGGGAATTAACACACACGGAACTGGTGCTGTACCAACTCCCCAAGAGGAAAACAACATTTTTTCAAGCTATATGATTCTTGTTTATAGCTACGTGACACATTATTTAATGGCTGTGAAATACTGCATTGTTCTGATTTTGAAGATGCGTACATCTTTGGAGGACCACTCTCATCTTTCTAAATGCTTTTTAAATGCAACATTTACAAACACCTTCATTTTCTTGTTGTTGCTGACTCGTTCATTGACATTTTAAGCTAAACAGCATATGGCTTATAGCTTTGTACAAGCAATTGTATACAATTCATACATTTTATGGAATTAAAAAGCCTTGAAAACATGATGACAATTTTCAGAAGAGGTTTATTCTTAAAACTAGGAGATCCGTGAGGTCTGTTCTTCATTTTTACAGATTTTTCCAAGTGATCCAAAAAGAGGTGCTCAGGGCATCCCAATTTCCTGGCTGCAAAACAGCGGTAACAACACAGGTGGATATTTAGATGTTTAATTCCCACATGTGTTCAATGTACTTTGCGGTCTTTGGATGGAAGGGTATTACAGGAGTGTAAGGTATTAATTATTGTTATCAGCATCTAAGACATCTCTTGCTGAAGATTTAAAGCAGCTTCCCCTGGAAACATAGGAAATAGGATTTAAAAGGACCTCCTGCATCAAGTTCAAACCCCAGCTTTTGCTGTCAACCACACATCACATAATTGGTTTCATGAAGTGCTCAAGTTTCATGCTGGAACCAGCAAAGTCTCTTGCTCCCCCTGCTCCTGTTGGAGGGCTGCTCCAGGATTTCATTCCAGTGCTTCCTCCTAATTTCCTGTTTGAGTTTATTCATGGCCATCTTATAACCATTTGTTCTTATGTCAACATCATCCTTTAAATAACTCCTCTCCCTCCTTGTATGTTTATAGACAACAGTTACGTTCTCTCTCAGCTTTTGTTTTGTTTGTATAAACAAGTGAAGCACTTCTAGTCTCCCTCATTAGATAGCCTCTCCTCCTCCTCCCAGTACACTTTCTAGGTGCTTGTCCCAATTTGAATTAATTTTCTTGCACATAGGTGACCCAAGCTGTACACTGTATGCCTGTGCTTTGTCTAGAGCAACAGCATTCAGTGAAAAACAGAGTCCCCCCCAACCCCCCATTGCCAGATAACTCTCCCTCATCACAATTCTGTTTTATAGGCACAGCTTGTCTAAGGCTCACAGCCACCTTTTATTAGCAAGGAGAGTGATCCAAATTGTTTAAGTACCTAACTTGTATCTCTTTTTTTAGCCAACTGCTGAAGCAATGCTATCCACTCAAAGTGGGTACCTAAACCCACTGCTTCATTATTTGTCTTCTGAAGTGCACCACTTGAGGCTTTAGTCCTGGATTTCACCTGGTCCCTTCCCATTCCTTTTCTTCCCATTCCTCTGCTTGCACTATTACAGCTCAACATTGGCAGTTTTTCCTAGCTTTGTGTAATCAGCAAATTTCAATAACACATACTTCCTTTTCTGTAGTGTGGTTATTGATGAAAACACGACCCTATGAAATGATCAGTCCTCAGAGCTGTCTAGGACTCCACTATTAACCTCTGTCCATCCCAACAGATCCTTTTTCATCACAACCCACAGTCACCTCTTCTTCAGTCAGTTCCTTACAGTTCTTCTCTGCTTTCTCCAGTTTAAATAATCCCTCTTCCACCTGCAACTCTCTATACTATGATTTACAGATGCCCACAGGAGTGAGATCTATTTTATGTCCTTTCTTTAAAAAAGCCCCCATTATTTATGAAAGAAAGTTATGAGAGAATTATGGCATGATCTATTTTTGGTAAAAACCTGAAGTATTTCAACATCTCTCATTTCCCTCAAAATTAATTTTAAAACCTGGCATGCAATCTGAATAAATGCTGCAACAGTCGTGTACTTGGTACTATAATGGGTTAATCGCTGCAGCGCAGGAGGCTGATAGGGAGCCACAAGAAGGTGCATGCCTTAATGAGGAGCTGGTAAGGAGCCCTGGGGCATGGAATAGGGGCTAATATAAAGGAGAAAACAGTAGGATAGAAAGCTGAGTAACCCAATAAAGATACATTTGCTCTTTACTTGTTTATGCTGCAATTACTGTCTTGCATGAACACCAGACAAAACTCAGAAACAAGTAACTCAGTGAGATGGATGTGTGCATGGGATATTTCTGTTCCAGGCTTAATTTTCTATGTTTTAAGGTTTCACTGACAGTCCCTACTATGTTTTCTCAAAACAATGATGAGCTACCTGTTAAACTGACAACACAGACTAAAAATTACACTGTGGAGCACTACTTTGATTGGTGGACACACTGTTCTTACAGTCAATACTTCTGATTTCTGGGGAGGCACTCTGTTTCCAGGCTATATTTTTTTTAAAGCAGCAATTTTTGAAAGACATCAGGTTCACTTGGACTAAGGACAGTCCAGCAAATATTGGAAAGGAGTAACTCCAACACATGATTCAGAATAGCTCCACTGCAAATGCATATTATGCAATGACACTGATCAACTTTGTACCACTTTGTTCAGGTTTTCACGTAAGACTTGTCCTGGTTTCGGCTGGGATAGAGTTAATTGTCTTCCTAGCAGCTGGTACAGCGCTGTGTTTTCAGTTCAGTATG
>JAVKLA010000057.1:5409746-5442246 GCA_034782735.1 Sagittarius serpentarius
CATCCCACTGGGTGGGGGGGGAGCGAGTGAGCGGCTGCGTGGTGCTGTGTTGCTGGCTGGGGTTAAACCACGACAGACTACATCCAGTTACAATTTCAGATGGGACAGTAACATATAAAACATATAAAAAAGAAACTTTTTCTTAGTATTTTGTAATAAATTAGTTGTTCTTTCTTTCTTGGGGGCTGGCTGGCAGGGAGGGAACCTTCGAAGACACGAGGATCAAAACCAAAGCAAAACCAAACCAAAGGTGTTCAAATCTCAACTGTTAGCTTGCTATCCTGTCCAGAATGGTTCATCAGTCTTTCGCTATCTTTTCTACTTTATGCAGTAATTAGATACCTTTTAATCATATCTTCTCCAACAGCTTTTTTTTTAAGTAGGTAATTTTCCGTCTTTACACCTGGTGCGCAAGTAGTGGGGTTCAGAATATACACTTTCTCTAACTGTAACAGCACATGGTATCTGATCTTCACAAACTGCTAACTGCTGGACATTCCTTTCTAGGATTAATTGATTGTAGTAATAGAGAAATAATACTGTAAATGGAACTCGGAACAAAATCAAGCTTACTGGTATACTGATAATCATCCAGGTAAACACTGGAGGTAGCTTCTAAGTCAAATAATATGGTCCTCAAAAGCATATTTCTATAAAACACAGGTAAACACATAGTCTTTAAAAAATCTGGAGAGCCCCACCGAAATATTAAACCAGAACAAAGTAAAAGAGAGTTTACCTAAACATCAGCTCTAGCCTTTTTCTTTACCATCCTTTTATTCTCTTTTTGTTCTGATGGATTTTTTTTTTCCTTCCACACTTTTCCTCTTGACCCTCCAGCTTTCTGCTTCCTCCTTGCTCTCTTTCCTGTAGAAAATGCCACACAGGATCAGACGACAGGTCTCTCAGGTCTAATATTCAATCTCTCTGAAAGCACCAGCATATCAGGTCTCCTCCTTGTCTTTAACAGAGACTGACCTAAAGCCCGAAGCATGGGATTAGTATCCCTCTTACAAAATAGATTAAAAAAAAAAAAGTATTTTGTACTATCTGTGTAACTATCTTAGAGAGTAGTCAGCCTCAGTGTCATACAAGGGCAATTATTACACAAGCTAATTATACACTGTGGCTGGGGGGTGGTGGTGAATTTTTTTTTGTGAGTTTCCAAAGACTAGCTTTTGCTTTCAGGCAGTGTTTCCTTACCCTCATGTAATGACAGGAGAGGGAGGATGCAAGTTCCTGATTGACCCCTACTGTCATTTTGCAAATATTTATCATGTCAGCTCCTATTTTGTTTCCTTCCTTTATTTCTGAAGTCTCCCATTCATTACCTGTTACTAGCATTTTCATTGCTGTGTGGCCTTGGTTTTGCAGGGTCTCTGCACTAAGTACTGCACAAGCGTTTCAGAAAGCAACATCTTGCTCTGAGCAGCTTGTAGCCAACATACAAACAGATGAGGGAGCAAGAAGTAATACACACCCATTAAGGAGCTGTTGTGCTGGAAACGTGGCGTGCACATGTGTGGATGTACGCCCTAGACTGGGATGTCCTCCCGGCGAAGCGGTATCAGTTTTCCACCACCTCTGATGATGCCCCTCTGCACAAACACCTTGACACGCAGTGTTGTTGCTCTGCGTGTCCTGTGGTTCGAGCTGAGGAGCCCGTGGGGAGCAGGGAGGGACGGGGAGCCGGCGGAGCTGCAGGGTGGGTTGGGAGTCTCTCGTAGCCCAGAGGCAGGGTGCCACACAAAGCCCAGGGACAGCGAGCCCAGGGCGAGCCGCCCCCTCGCTCGGGAAAACCGGTCCTCAGGAAGAGGAGGGAGGCAGCTGCCATGGGCAAGCTCCTGGGGGAGGAGGAGGCAGGAGGAGAGTACTGTGCGGTTCACCGACTGTACGGGGAGCGTGGGAGGGGGGAATCTGGTAGTAAATAGAAACAGATGGGCAAGTTCGCAGGAGAAGAGGTGGAAGAAGAAGAAAAAAAAGACTTTCTTTGGGAAGATGGTGGGAACGAAGACTGGGAACCTCGGAGAAGGTGAAGCATCCTCCTTCTTCAGATGAAAGACTTGCCTCTAATACCAAAAATCCAGGAAGGATGGGTCTGTCGCCGATCCCTTGAAGACATTACATGCTAATGAGGTAGGAACAAAGACATGCTTAATTTTCCACTAAGGTGATAGTAGGTACATTAAAGTTTTTACGAGTGGTTTATGCATATCTGATCTCAGTGTTTTGATGGTACTTTCTCACCATGTTCATCCCAGACTCAGCCACATTCTGCCACACCCTCAAAAAAGCAAATAGCACTTGGTTGCCAGCAATAGGGAATGGTCTAAATGGTGTAGGCTCAGTAACCATGAGCTACATGTCAATAAATTTTAGGAAACTCCAAGTAAACAGTCTACATAAAATTGTGGCAGCAGTATCTCTCACTGTTACTGAATGGAGAGTCAATTCCCACAGGATAATTTACTATTAAAAATGCTACAATACAAATCTTACCAGATTATTCTTAAAATTTAATTCAGCTAGGGCAGATGTGCCTATAAACTTCTGTGAAAGTGATTAAAATGGTACTTATCCGTATTCTCACTATGCTGTTGGATATCTGTGTATGAACAATTATTTTGCCATAGAAGTCTCTTCTCTTGATTTTTCTTAAATTATTTCTTTACTATGATCAGTTATCTTTACGCATAATAGGCCCCAAAGAAGGACTTGAACCAAATTAGTAATGAAAATACTAAAATAAAAACCTGTATCATTAATTTGGGTCACTGTGGCATGTAGAAAAGTTTCTGCAAATTAACTCCCACCAAAACTTATTCTTGCTCATGTGCAGTCGCTATAGGACTGAATACTAGTGATCCAGAGCAGACCTCCGTGACTGAATCATTTGTTCGTCAAAACTGCAAGTCTACCACAAGTCTGTTGCTTCTCTTGTAGGCTCTCCCCATCTCTGTATGAGTGAAGAGAGAAAAGAAGATATAGCTGGATATGCTATTAGGGGTAATGTTCAAACAAGAAAGTAATGTACAAATATTACTTTAAATCTCATCCCATCAAGAAACTGCTGAGACCTCTAATTCTCATGATGATACCTTTGGGAGCTGTAGGGCATCTTGAAAACATTGCTGCGTGTCACGGTAAGTCTCTAACAGCATGTGAACAAAAGCGTTGTATTGCAAGAATATCACAAGAAATAATCCACGTAGCTGATCATTTCCATTTCCATTTAATAAAAAATTTGTTACCCAGATACAATTGTTGCTGTGGAGATTCCATAAGCTTAAATTTTGGACGATACAGTAATTTCAGAGATGCATTTCAAACATCAGCTAAGGGAACTCACTGGAATACTGATATATATATATATCTCTGCATGGAAATCAGGGGAAATAGGGAATTAGTCTTAACTGGCACTGTATTTAAAAACACAAAACAAAAAAAATGTAAAACTTTATACAAATACAGACACTTTTACTGAGGATGCAGGAGACTAATCAAGTTTCTTGTGATGAAAATTTTCTTTTTATTATCATCATTGTCTATTATTTGCATTGCGATATGCCTTCAGGCCCTGAACTAGAAGCCAGGTTCCATTATAATGGGTATTGAGCATGTAATGAAAAGACAGCCTCCCCCTCCAAAGCGTTCTTGAGCTAAATTTATTTCTATATTGCAGGCAGAAGAGAGAAGTGACTGCATGTAGCGTGGAGGTACTGGAGTCAGTTTTAAGTTAGGCAGCTTGGTAACCTAGCCCCAGGAACACAGCCTCAGTGAGGGCTAATTACCCTTCTTTCTTGGCAGATTTTTCAAAGGTGGCAGGGAAAAAAACAAAAAGTGAATCTGGAGGGAAAGAAAAAAGACTAAAGAGCAGGGCAAGTTCGTCCCGTCATCAGATTTTGCATGTAAACAAATGGCTCAGGAGCACATATGGGGTAGAGGGAAGGGGAGGTTAGAGGTAAATACAGAGTTTGGAGTTACACCCGGCCTAATGGCAAAATCCCTGCTGGAGGGTAGCTGTGCAAATTAGCCTGCCATCTTTGCTGTACACAGGATGCTTCTGGGGGGGAGGAACACGCAGCTAGGATCCCTCGATGCCGCTAGGGATTAATTGAGCATAATGTCTTTTGGAAAGTAACGGCATTTTCTTGGAAGGCAACAAGGGAAAACTGATAGTTTTGCTGTGTAACTGAGTTTCATAATGAAATGTTGCCATACGGTGAGTCCTTGTTGCCTCATTACTCTTAAACCTTTATTAAAAAAAGCTTTTTAATTGTATTACTTAATTGTTTAATTTGGGAATCTTACTGCACAGTTCCATACCAGATCTATGTTTGGCCTCTCCTAGATGAGACAGCATAGCACTTAGAAGGTTGAATGGAATTGAATGGAATGGAAATGAATTTTCCCTCCTTTCCACCAACACCTTGTGACACAGTCTAATTATATTGCCCATTGCTGTTTCTCTGTTTTGACATTTTGCAGATCCTCAAATAAGGCACTTCACCTGCGATGTTGGTGCGTCTGTAAGTCCGAACCCATAACTTCGTGCTGTTCCGTAGTTTTCTTCAAGATCCAAACATCAGAGGAAGCTTGAATAAAACTTAGGAAATTTTCAAGGTAAAAAGCTGCAATCTTACGCAGTTTTAAAGTTAGGTATGCATAAACAGTATTTTTTAAATTTGTCAGCCTTTTGTATTTGACTGCTAGAATAAGAAGATTCAACGAGTTTTAATTGTGCTTGATTTTTTTTTAAATGGGAGAATGTATCCCCTCAAACTGTTATTTGAATGTATAGCGATTGAAATATTGGAATCATCACATCTGGAAATGACATGAAGCATGGAGAATTCAGCCCTGTTTCAAAAGATGAAGAGCATCTTAAAATCATGAGGTATAAAGAAAAGGGATCTGCATATTTTCAGCAACTGTTCTGTAATGTCAGTACTTTCTCTTCTACTAGATTTCCTTGTGATTTCTGTTGTGAAGCTTTTGACTTATGCACCTCTGACTAATGTGCCTTTCACAGGACTGGGGACTCCCAAGCTTCACAGGGAAAATACACGTGGGTAACAGAACAAAAATGATAGTACCAAAGGCTCCAAGGCTTTCAGGCCCTTCACGAAAATTCTGGGTGACTACCTCAGGCAGAATCTTAGTGCTGCTGACACAGATGAAAACCCTGTTGTTGCATTTCACGAGTCTAGAAGTTCATACGGGAATACCGCAGTGCATGCAGGCACCCAAGAAATGACAGACTTGTTCTAGATAAGGCTCAGCTGTCTGTTCTGTATCGCCTTCAATACTGATATCACTGCTGACTTTAAAATCCATTCATTCAGCGATTGTTCTCAGGCTACCTCTGTAATTCACCACAAAGTAGGAAAATTGCCTGGCTTTACTCCTTCTAATATCACTTGGTGAAGCAAAGGGGACAGGAGAGAGGGAAACAAAGAGAAGGCAGTTTTGCTAAGAAAGAAAATTCACTATTAATCTCTATATCCGTTTCTTCTTTTGTATCCAAGGAAAACCTGAAAATTCTCTTATTCACTGGAACCAATTTACCTCTCTCAAAGTTTTTTTACAATTAATATAGATTTGTATAGGCTAGCTTAACCAGTCCGAGTTACTAGCATGGTACTTATGCCCTGGTTTTCCATTAATTGCTACCACCTTTCATTAAATATGCAAAGATATAACCTTTCTATGTCAGTAGAAATGTTTCTGTAGTTGTACTATGAGACTGTAGAAGTCAACGTGACCTAAAACAACAGGTTTCCTCAAAGAAGTTTCTTTCTTTTTTTTATAAATTAATAATGGTTGAGGGGCATACCTTTCTGATATAAGAGATATTTACCCATATGTGGCACAGCAGTTAGTAATGAGGAACTTTTCAAGTCTGTTTACTGTACTCTTTCTGAGTGGCTTACAACAAGTAATTAAACCATTGGCCTTACAACATCCTTTTATATGAAGTGTCCTCAGTGAACAAAATTACACATTTATTTTTTAGTGTTTCTCAGATGCATTAATTCTCTCTCCTATCAATCTCACTTAGTATTAGCATTATGGCAGTTCCTAGTATTCCCAGTCAAAGACACCACGGTGATAGATGGGGTAGAAAATACAGAACAAAATACAGAAAGTCATTCTGCAAAAGCTTGAAAGCAATACAGAAATTCACTCTCCATGAGCTTGAAAGCTAGACATAAGATAGGCGACAACAGCCAAAGAGGCAGATAATTGAGGGCATATCAGAAACAGGCAATACGGGTCAGTATGGTAGCTGGCGCGCGTAAGGGGCTAAAGAGTAACTATAAAATGCCGCATATGTACCAACTGACTGCTCAAGGTAAACAAATATGGCTTCAGTAACAACTGATATTCAAATAGAAAATAAATAGCAAGCATATAAGCATTATAAGGCTCTAATTCCATAAGGGGTTCAGGTGATCCCATGACGGACAGCTCAGCTTTGCACAGATAGCTGCCCTGATGGACACCGGCACCCTCGCTGAACCTAATGGAAATTACCTGGAATCTGTCCAGGCATCCTCAGTGCTGGCCTGTGCGAGTGAAATGTTTTTTTTTTCCCTCCCGTTTTCTGTTACTAGAGCTGTTCAATGGAATTACAGCTTTTTGTACTCACACACTTTCCTCTTATTTACGTGCAATACCAATTCCACTCCATTACGTACTACACACGCTTCCTTTGACACCAGTCTTTCTGTACCTTGGGCTCTTAAAAACTTCCCGCTAGTAAGCTCGTATCTCCCAAGCCTTGATGGTTCAGACAAAGAGTCTATTACGACTTTTCTCTCTTCTGTGTTTCGTGGACTCGCTATTCTATACGAAGTCGTACCTAAACTACAGGGCTTTTTTTGCAGGGGTTGGATGTTGAACAGAGCATCCCATAAATTATGCAGTGCCTCTTTTTAGAAACTTGAAGAGGAGAGCTCTGTGAAACATTTATAAAGGAACCTTGTATCATAGAAAACTTGCATGGTATGAGATTTCAGGCAGCTCTGAGGTTTGTGAACATCTCTGAGAAGTTTCCGCATCAGGATGCAAGGTTCAGGCAAACTCTCAGCAGTGTGTAAGAAGGTTCCCCATTGCCCAGCAAGTTTGTTGGAAACCTCAGGATATCTCCTGAATAAGTATGTGGCTAAATTTAGGTGTTAATACCTCATGCTGCATGTTTCAGACTCCCTTCCCCATGGAAATAGTGATAAATAAACTCCTGTCCCCTGTTCCTCGTGGAGGTGACATGAAATGATAAAATACTGGGGGTGGGGTGTGGCAAAGAATGGGAGAGCGCTGTGAGTTAATTAACCGGCATGTCTATGAGAGCTGTGCCTGGAGGCCACCGCCGGGACCGGCAACTCAGTGTGCAGAGCGCTGTGCAAACACACAGGGAGAAACAGCCGTCAGCCCAAAGAATCTGCCGTCCAAATAGACAAGAAAGATGAGAAGAACAGAGAAACGTGGAAGGGTATGCTATTTCTTAGATTTGCTTTAGTCGTCTAATCCCATACTCAGTAAATCCTGAGGAAAAAAACCCAAACAACCCTTTCCTTCAGCCAGAGCTCTCCGCAGATACCCTTCAGTGCAACCTTCCAAATTTTTTCCAACAGCCAGCAGGCAGCAAGCTCTTTTAATGAGAGGATGTTGACTACCTCATATATGTTCCCAGACTCTACAGTTATCAGCCTGGCAGAAATTGTAATTCTGACATCAGTGCTACCACTGATTACCATTTCACAGGTAGCAAAGAAGCCTAAATTGCCAATAATAGTTGTGAAAGAGTTAGTGAATGGAGAGTAGAAGGCAGGCAGAGAGATGCAGTGAGGAATTATACAAACTATAAATTGCCTAATTTTATCATTTTACTTATTCCTTTTCTGCTAAAAGTGGGATATTATACAAAACAGGCCAAAATGATATATCCAAATTGACTTAATCTGTGGTAAAATAGTAGGTGCACAGGAATTAATAGTACAGTAATCAAAATAAAACATCTTAAAAGAAAAAAAATATGAATTAAAAGGCTTTTAGCTTTTGAGAAAGGGAATCCCATTGTATAATTAGATCATGAACTAAGGCCTTTCACCGCTGCAAATTCATACTGTGCACTATTTAAGTGCCACCTCTTGATTCTCCTACTGCAGCTTCTAATAGCAAACCCTGTTCTGCTTTTCTTTGTGCAAACCCAATCACATCACATCAAATTATACAACTAATTAACACAAACTCCTTAAAAAATTGCATATTATTTTGGCAAGCCAAATTAACGTCAGTCCCCTGAAACCATGTTTAGTAATTCCCACTGACTGTAGTAACGCCTACTACTGAGAGAAGGGCTAATCAACTACAGGCTCTCCTGCTGATGAGCTGAACCAAGTAACCAGATGTTTCTGCCTTCTAGGCTAATGAAAATGTCATGCATGTTTTTCTCTCCACCTAGATGGAGAACTAATTCCACCATGGCCATGGTCTAGGTAGCTCTCGTTTGGCCGGTGCTGTGTCTGACAGGTCCTGCTGGTTCATGCTAGGGAGGCTTCCTAAAGGCACTCCGGTTTGCACCAGCTAACCCAGCCCGCCGAGGCAGCCTGCGGCTGGGGCTTCCTCATGGAGGATACGGAGAGCAAAGGGAAAGCTGATGAACGTCACCGTGGAAAAAAATATTTCCATCGTATTGTACTGTATATAAAAGCCGGGCAAAGTATGTTTTTTGTGTATTGGTAAGAGGTCCCATTGGCATTAAATTACTTAATGAGATGTCTATTGCAATTAAAAGAGGCATAACATTTATATTAACATTTTAAAGCTTGCTTATTTCAGGAGTGTCAGTTTACATGAGTCTAAATAGGCAATAATGAACATGATGAAGTATTCCATATTAAAACTGAGTACTGTGTAACTGTCTAGTAAAATCTTAATATTAAACTATACTGTATTACAGGGCAGTATAAAAGCTTCACATTTAGATTTATCCCATCTTGAATCTCAAATAATGGATTACGATTAAATATGAATACAAATGAAAAAAATGCATTTGCATGCAATCTTACAAAACACATTTACAGGATACATTTGTTTAAAAAGCTTACAGTATGCTTTGATGGATGATACAGTCATTCTCAGAAACAGTAAGCCATAATTTAAAGATACTGTGTAATTATTTAACAGCAATATTTTCTAAGTTCAGCTGACTTCTGCCTCTCATGCTAGATGCTAGTGCTAGATTAAAAACCAGTGTATCAGTAGGCCCTGCTATCGCAGACGCTGACCTGGTGCAGCATAAAGGTATGTGGTACATTTAAAATGCTACTTAAGGAGGAAGGGAATTAGGTCTACTCAAACACTTTGGTTTGAGAAATGCAGCGAATGTGTTAATCTCAGACGCCACCCCCAGCAGCTAAGTATATTCTTTATTTTGTTTTTCAATAAATCTGCAGTAGTATATATAGACTGTAAGCAGAAGTTCGTCTTTTTATATCTTAAATTTCCTTAACATGCTCATTGCTGTATTAACATCTGTTCTGAAACTCCCACCACCACAGCAAGGAGGCATCAATTAACATCAGTTTGGAAGTGACAGATATTCAGTCAAGGAGGAATAAAACTCTACAGCAATTTTTTGCCAGCAAAATCTCATCATGAGTGCAAAGATGCAGTCTACTGGTAGCACCAGTTCGATCTTTGAGGGGATGGATCACTGAAAGAATGAGGTTTGCCTCTCATGAAAGGAGACATGCATGAGCCCTTAATTCTAAATTCAAAGATAAGGCCACTGAACTGAGAGTGACCTGGCTCTGGTCCCAGAAAGTTGTGTTTCACTGGATTTAGTTTCTACAGCAGAAAAAATCTTACAGTGTGAGAGGCAGCCTTTCAGACAGCTAGACTCACTTGCCAGTGAAAGAAATACTGAGATATTGAAATGTACCCAGGACACCGTGTGTTGCGAGAGCAGACCATGGACCGCCTGACAGCCGGTCATCCTGTACCAATGTGCAAGCCAGTAGTTACTGAAAGAGTGGAGGTTTCTGGCTGGATTTCAGCACTGGCTGCAAGACCCGTGGGGCTGAAAAATCCTGCTGTTTGATCATCGAAAAGGTATGGTGTTCTGCAAAGATCCATGTCCAAGAAGTGAGAGAACAGCCTTGGGCCATCGTGGCAACTGTACAGTTCTTCCAGCAGCTTCCTTTGCCTTTGCATGCTATGACTTTACAAACTAGAGTATCATTGAAGAAATTAGTGGAAAATGAAGAGTGAAAAATAATGTATGCACTGTTAGTATATTGCCTTCCTTGACAAACAAGAAATTCTTAAAAAGCAAAGAGAGAGACAGATAGAGGAGTGAAACTAAAAAAAAGGTAGGTTTTTTTGGAAGACAAATGAATATTTCAGTTGGAAATTAATTAGAGATTTTTAGGAGTAGGGAAATTTTCAGTCAAAACGTTTCTCTTTAAAAAAGGAAACTGCTGGTCTTCTTTTAGTGAGGAAAAGGTTACTTTTATAAAGTATTTTCTATTGATCTTATCAACATCTCTGTGATGGAATGACAAGAATCAAACAAACATTGCTGAACTGTGAAGAACTTTGGCTTAGGTCCAATAATTTGGGGGCCAAGAGCAGCTGTCATGAAAAGTGAGGGGATTTTATAAGAGAGCCAATGGTTGCATGAAATACGCTATTAGTAGTTATTCCAGTGGTGAAGGCAATTTTTCAGAACGAAAGAACGATTCAGAATAAAAGAAAAAAATACATATATATATACACACAGATACAGAGTGAGAAAGAGGAACAGTCTAATATTATGAGACAGTTTTTGAAACATGGGAAATTAAATATGTATTTGGAGAGGGTATAATTGAATATTCTTCATTGTCTAGTGGATTCCACAAAATGAAGGAGATTTTGTTCCCTTACAGAAGCATTTCCCTATACACTAGTTTGTGCCAAAAAGAAAGAGAGAAAAATCACTTTGAACAGTTCAAATTAAAAACAATAATCCTGGACAATCACAGGATCGTACCAACATAACTTCGACCCATGCACTTTTTAGTCAGCAAAGGGTCATTGGAGCCTCATGTATCCTGGTCTGCAGTTCTTGATTTTCAGTTTGTGTAAGGCTGGAGAAGGAATAACAAAATTGGTCCTAAACACATCCACGAGAACCAGGTTTACCCTGGCACAGCTGTGTTCTGATTAAAACCTTCAGTTACTGCAGCACATAACAGACATGCGAACATGTTCCCATGGGGTTTTTGGGTAAAGTCTGGAGAAAAAAACATGGGGGTGATCCATCCTGCTGCAGAACCGGGAATGAAATCAGACTTCCGAGCTATAGGTGTTCGTTCACCTGTTGCTAGCTTCTCTCTGACCAACTTTCTGTCATTCCAGTATTCACCAATTTCTTAAACTTTTCTTTGAGGCTACTTGCCTGGGCAGTAAAAATAGATAAAGGCTTATTCGCACCAAAAACAATACAGAGGAAGGACAACAGCTGAGAAAAACAGTTCTTGGAGAAAAAGCAAAATGATCTAGGATATCTGTTGCTTCCTGAAAAGTCTCACAAGTTTATCCATCATGCTGAATGTCTTCTAGCATGAAGGAATCTTGTGGCATTCAGGATCACAGGAATGTTAAGTTGTATCACACTGGAAGTCCGTTTGGTCCACTGTCCTGTGAACAGTGATCAAAGCCACACACTTCAAAGGAAGGTGCAATGAAGTATGAACAAGACACTTACTGAAATACCCAGCTTTTGATTCTTCTTTCTTATTCCCTACAACAAATGAATGGCTTATGCTTTGTAGCCAGAGAATTTCTGTCTCTTCTAACTTTTAGATTTGTTTTTTAGTATCATTATGTACCTTCTTTTCACTTACAAAAATCTTTCAATTTAATTTCAATAAAATTGAAATAAAGTGTAATCTTATTGCATGAATTTCTCCCCATTTTATCGATATGGTGTGATTAACTTTCCATATTCATATTCACCTATCTTAGTGGATAAAATATGCTTTTTGGCAGTCTAGTAGCCTTTGAAAGATTTAGGTGAACAAGTTATAACAATCTGTTCAAAGAATTTTGTCCCCTTTGCTCTTTGCAATGCAAAAGCTGCAAAGGTCAGTTCAGAGAGACCTTACACACTGCAGAGGTCTTCCTTATTTAAACTCATGGATACACTTCTCATGCAGGCAAATTTTAGCATATGAGTAGCTTTTAAGATATATTTGCTGTGTACGTATGTTTATTCCTTAATAACTGAGCACAATTATGAAGACTCTGCTGGAGAAGGTAGTTGCTAGGAAGGGATCATCAATACCGTGAGAGCATCAGGAAGTATTTTGACAGACTTGAAATGACAGAGTAGGGTAATTCCTTCCCTTTCTCCAGCTATTCCAAGGATAATAAGCTGTGTTGGATTTCTTCAAGGAGGAAGAAAAATCTTTCTGCTTTGGGTACACAAGCTCCACTAAACTTTTTGGAGGAAAATGTTTCAACCTGTGCTCGCACTGCAACTGAAGACAAAAAAAGAAATAATACTTCCCTGACAAAACTTTCAGACCATTTTTCTAGAGTTCTTATTTGATTGCAAGAATACAAGAAAGTCTAAGCATTAAATGCACCTGAATTTAAAAATTGTTTTCTGTTTCATTTGTGTGGATGGCATTGACAGACATACAGTGGTTTTTTTTACATGGGGATAAGACCAAAGAGTGTCCTAACGTGCACCACTGGAATGCTGAATTTCTTAAGCTGACTGGGATAAGGTTTGTTACGGGTTTGCAAATTTTTAAAAAGGAGAAATCTGTAATCAGATAGTGATTACTGATTTTTTTTGGCACCTATGTTTGGGGCTTGAAAAAGAGCTATATTCACTCCTTTGAGTTTAGCAGATGTATCAAGTGTGAACAAGAGTGCAAATCAAAAGCTATGGAAGAAGTCAGATTTTGGACTGGGGAGTATACCATAAAAATAATAACGAAGGAAATTGAAAAGCCACTGAAATAAAAGACTGTGATCCAGTTTAGGTCCACACATGGAAATGCATTATTGAGCAGTTATTTCTCCCAGTTAATCATTAAATGCACTCCTACACTCTTAAAATCTAATGTGAGGAACAGTTTTTGGACAGAGAAGAAAAGTACACACAATGGATATTTGAGTAAGAAGCATGCGAACCAACAAAATAACAGCCCTCTGTTCTGTATAGCTCTATATTCCTTTACAACTAGGTTGTTTCATTACTAATTCCAGAGCATTAGTATGTATTGTGTTATTCTGTACAGCTTGTTGTACAGAAACAATTCAATAAATGAAAAGTCTGAATTCTAAGTATTATTATTATTTTTGTTCAGATTTGCTTTGTGGTGCAAAATTCTTTTGATTGCTGCAGACCTACAACAATCCCCTGTTGTTTATCATAAATAACAAGTTGTTTTATTTCGCCGGGCTTGCAAGTTTCATTTTCTTCTGTTGCTATAATTTCTATTCATTTTTAACATGAACACATTTTCCTACAGAAGTGGTCTTATATCTAACTGTACCTTGTGATTTGTTGGCTGTGAACAGCATTCTAGTTGATGAGAAAAGGGTGAAAATCACTCCACCCCCTCACCAGAGTGAACTGAACTTTCTAAGGATATATTTTTGTCCCTTTTCGAAAGGGGATAGGTAATGCCCTCATTTCTGACTGCCCACTTTCTCGACATCTTTCTATACTGAATCCAGAAACAAGTTAGTGGTAGTGCCATTAACTTTATTTCCCACAGAATTCTTATTGTATCGACTCGATCCAGCACTGCCACAAAGGAATACTGTCTTTGTACAAAAAGCGCTATTTGAAACAGCATGGTTGGTGTTGATTTGCCCAGGATCACCAGTTTTGCAGAGTCTTTGGAAACTGTACAGTCTTTCTTCTGAACTGATCTTTTCTATTATGGGTGAGGAGAGGGAATTATGGCCTCCATGATAATAACTTATCTCATATTTATATCTATCTTCCTTCCCTAGTGAGAACTTTGCATATTTTCCACGCTGAAGGTTGAATAACAGGGCTGTCTGACACCAATACTGTAATTTTTAACTGTGGTCTTTTAACCACTTTTTTTCACAGAGTCCTTTAGAGCCCATAGTCAGGGATTCACTGGTTTTATGAAAACAGACAGGCTGGATCACGCTGCTCAGCTGTCCACTCTGCCACTCTGCACTAACACAAGAGAGTACACGTAATTTACTTCAGTGAACTCCTACTCCCACAGCTTCCCAGTGTCCCCCCTGCAATCTTTAACAAAGATGCGATCAGTCATTTTGGTCTTCATTCAACTGGGAAAAATGTGCTAAGAGATACTATAAGATGACCAGAGCTTGTCTTGCTGTCTAACAAACTGATAAATCTGCATAACCAATTTATACAGTTTTTCTAACTGTACAGGAAAATGAGGTACGGCTAATAGCACGCCTCTGATAAGAGTCGATTGACATTTCAGCTGCTGAAGGCCCATTTTAAACCTGCAGAATATAAATCTGCTGGGGGCAGGGGAGCTGAAGTGTTACACCTGCCATTTCTTGTGGTCGGGAGTCCCTCTTCCACAACTCCAGGGGCAGCCGCAGTCAAGAGGCGAGGGGCGAATCCACCAAATAACTGAGTGCTTCCTATTGAAGGCAAACAGTTTCTTGACGAGCTCAAAGGAAGCACTCAGCATTTCACATGTCATAGCAAACACTCCCACTGCATCCCCAGATAGCCTTTGTCCAACTCATATTCCTCTACTTCTTTTATTTTTTGGAACGCCTGTCTTTTTTTTTTTTTTTCCTATCTTTTAGCCTCCGCCACATTATGAATGTCCAAGCAAGCGAGCAAGGAAACACTACAGGTCTTCTTGTATACTCAACAACCACCATTTCCTTGACCATGTCCCTTTGAACCATGTAAAATGGCTGTCTGGGGTTCCTCTTCTTCCAATTATTTCTTCAGCACTTCCTGATCCATCAGTCTTCACTGGCATGCCTCTCAACAAAATCTGTCAGGCACCCTTCCTGCTTCCAGAGCAGAATTCATTCATGTCTAACTTCACATGCCCATTTTCTTTTTTTTAGTTTTCTATGCTCTTTCTCTTTTGAGTTGTTATAACAATCTAATATCTCTTCATTATATGCTCTTAGATGCCCCAGCTCTCCCTCCATCTTGTGTGTGAAGACCCCCTGACTTTTTTCCTGATTCCATTCTCTTTTTTCCACCCTTTTTTCTTACCTGTGGGTAATTTTGTCTGCAAAGATAAATGTAGCTATCAGTTCCGTTTTGGGCCACATAGATACCTGTTTGTGCCAAATCTGCCTTCTGTCCAGGCAAACCCCTCACCTTTATGGGCTAATGTATCCTTGCGGACGTCCAGCCACGGGCGCAAGGTCAGCAGAGCCAGAGCAGAACAACCAAATGTCCCTTAACCTTTTTTCCTGTCTGTGACCGCACATGTAATGCTTATTGTCATTGGTGACTCGCACCTATTCCTGATCTCTCACATCCAGGCCATCTCTGAATTTTGCTGACGCTCTGCAACGCATGTCTCAGATGCATCCTTCTCTCTGTCTCCATCACTTACCTACAACTTGTCTTAACTTTTATCTGGAGAACTGCATTTTTTTTCCTTTCAAGCACTGACAGCCGCTGTTGCTTCCTGCTTATGTCTGTCGAAAAGACACCACCAATAGCCATTTTCCAAGCTCATGGGATCATTGCCTCAAGTCCCTCTACTGGGTTTCCTTTCCCCATCGCACTGAACAACTTGTTTCTCATCTTCTTGGCTTAGCTTATCAATACTGCACGGTGTTAGTCCTGTCGGAGTCTCCGGCAGACATCCACCATCTACTGGTTAAAGTTCAGATGGGATGTCAGTGGTGTCCTCCTCCTTTGGGAGATCACCCTCACCAACAATCCTGAAAGCCACCTCCTTACCTTCTTTCAGACCTTTAAATCTCTCCAACTCTCAGTAACTGCTTGGGACCTGAGGAGAGCTTTGTCCTGCTTATGTAGATGTCTTCATCTGAGCCAGTTTTCTGTTATCTTCAGTGGAAAATAATACACGTTTTATGGTGTAACTCATCTGACTTATTTCAGGTATCTACGGCAGGGTGAGATGAATCTCACTTTACAAGTGATTATTCTTTCTTACTGACTGCCAGGGGAACACAGAAAAAGCAACTCAGATGCAGATGATTTTGCAGATATTCCAACTAACCTACCTAGTTATGCAAATCCTTCCCCAAGACTGTGGTATGTTTAGGTTCAGATAACTCTAACCATCTAACTGATAGGTTACTGGCCTATACTTTGTTTCCTATTGCTGGCAAGTGAAGCGACCACTATTACCTCGGTTTACTGTAACATTGGATCAGCAGACTCAGTTAATGGAACTGCCTCTACTAAATCATCAGTTATTTCTTTTATCTTGATGACCGGGGACTATAAGCAGTATAAAAATCTTAAATATATGAGCTTTAATGCATACAGAGTACTTTTACTGACTCATAAGGGTAAATGCAACACTATTTGGAAAGGCTGCAAACAGTGACTTGTCTTCCTGGGAGCAGCATCCCAGAGAGATGTTATCAACTTGAATTTGAAACTGACTTTTTCTGTAAGAAGGAAGAAGTGGTCATTAAACTGAACGGCGCACCACTTTTCCCCCTTGTATGAAGTTAAAGAAACAAACTTTCCTCTAAGAAAAGCGTTTTGAATCCTAATGCTAGTTAATCCAACTTCCCCTGTTGCACACAAAAGAAATGCTATCGCCACCCACGCTTCTGCAGAATATTTTATAAAGGATCTGCTCTCTTGAAACAAGGGCATTTTTATCCTTTTTTTCTTGATTCCCCTGCTTACTTCTGGCATGACCTCCCATAATTTCCAGGATGTAGATCTAGCTGTCTAATGACATAAAAAAAAGAATCATTTAGACAGAAATACATCAAATTCAAGTATCTTTTCCTTTGGACAAACCATATCTTTAAATCAGCTCGTGAAGAAGTTACAACCTCTTTCCTGCATCATATGCAATAAGATCATCGCTTCATATTCAATTATTTTTTTCCAAACAAGCATGATACCCAGTCATGAGCTTGAAAACTGCAGTCCTCGAATGATGTGTTCCTTTCCTAACCCTTTTCCCTTTCCCAGCTTCTTTAAGTAGGCCATATTTTTTCTCCAGTCCTGCTAGATTTCAGGGGCCACCATTGACATTCTTTTGATGAAAAAAGGTGGTTTGGTTTATTTTTGGTGTTTGGGCTTCTCTGCTTCAGTCTTTGGAGGAGGAGCTTTCAGGTCAGAAAACTCACCTTTTTTTAAGCCGGAAAGCTGCCACTTGGCAATGTGATCTCATGCATCTTCGTTGGTGGTGGTGGGAAGGGGTTGGCCGTGGAGCAGGCTGTACCTGTGTGCTCAGCAGCCAGCCCCTGCTTTATCTGCACTAATACTGTTGTTCTGGAGAGGCAAAAGGGAAGGAGTTCGAAAAGTTATCACAATACCTTTACAATGGGTCTTTTGTTACCCAAAAAGTAGCATGTACACACCAGAGGATAGTAGGGATACTGTACGCTTTACTACAGCTGGTGAGATTTACTCTGCCTGTAAGAGTTTTGCTGGTTTTAGCAGCATTCCAGGACCATATAATTCCTCAGAAATGTGAGGTTAAGAATAGACAAATAGAAAAACAGGATGGCGCGTTACAAATAGAATATGTTTAGAGCTTGACTTTAGCTGACATTATACATCCTTGCCCTTTTACTACATATTGCTCATGAGGCCTGAATAATATTTCAGCTATATATTGTAGATGTTGCACAAAACTTCTGCTGTGTGGACACGTGCACACACCGCCCCCTCGCCCCCACCCCATGCACACAGACGCATACAAAGGTAGTACCGTAGCCGTGCATGTCTTACAACAATCCATACACGGAAGTCTGCATAGAAGAAAAACCCTGTGTCCATATTAATGGACAGTTAAGCCTAGCTTAACTTGGATATTTTCAATGTACTCTGAACTATGGGATATCAGACATGATGCGCTTTGTTTTGGGTCTGTTCTAGTGCCTATGAAATCAATGGCAAAGTTCCTACTAAATTAGGTGATGCATGTTTATAGGAAGAGGAAGTTGCATAGGCATTTTGCAAAAACACATACATATACTTTGTACATTGTAAAATGTCACTTAAATATTCTCTGCTCCATCACTTGAAGCAATTTTCTTCACAAATCTGGAGAAATTCCTCCTCATAAGTTAAAAATAAAATTGGTGTGAATTGTACTTTTCTAAAGACAAAAAAAGAAGTTAAAAAGCACCCCCTTACAAGGGTGTACATGTGTGCCTACATGTGTGCGCGCGCATGCTTGCGTGCGTTTGTTCATATTTTTAAAAGAACTTTATTTTTATGCCTCTTTTATCTCTAGCAGACTGTCCGGCGTGGGATGAAAACATTGTCATATGCACATAAGACATGGGGAAAATGCATCCAACTGGCCTGCGTTTTCTCATCTGTTACAGATTTAAGATCTTTAGCTCCACAACATTTTGAATTTCTCAAAACCTGAAAAACAGAGAGCGAGAAGCGTGCACAGGAGAAAATCTCCTTTCATCACACTGGGATTATTTTTCTATCCCAGGTGCTCGAGCCTGGGCTTTCTCTTAGTCTAATTGATAACCGGCGGGCCCCTCCCCTTAACCCACTGACTTTTGTGCGTTCCCTTCCCGGGCGACTACTGTTTCACTGTTCTACCTCATTCACTTATGGTTGACCTGGAGCTCCTGGGTTAAGCTTCCCCACTGGTATTCAACCTTGGACCTTATTATTGTTCTACTTGTCTGACCTCCGATACACTAAATTCTAACAAGGTGATCTGAAAAAAATCACTCATTTTTTCTGTGTGGTTTCATGGCTCGTCTTTTTACCACTCTTGGCTGATGTTCTTTTCTCTACTTCAGACCACCAAGTGCTCTGCTTTAGTTTGTCAATTTATAGTGCTGTCATGGTTTCAAATGCTCCGACCATTGTGTAGAATATACTCTCCTGACCTCTGACGCAACTTTCTGTATTTCAATTGTTAACTCATTAGGGTTTGGAAGAACAGCTGAAAAGAGAATGGCCTTTTTCCCACAATTGCTTCCAATGAGCTTCTTGAAGAGTCATCACAATCCAGGATTAAGAGAAATCAAGAGGATGCTGCTAAAAATTAGCTCCAGTTATTTTGCGTTCTTGCCTAAAGGAAACAAACAAAAACCCTCAGTCCTAAACGATACTGATGCTCTTCTTCATCCATTCACCGCTAAGATGCAAGAGAGTAGCATATTAATAAAGCTAGTAATGAAAAAATAATATTCTGATTTGGATAATTCACGTTCTTTGCCAAAGTATGCCAAAATATAGACAAAATATGCTCTTTAATATTTTTATATTTCACTACTTTTACCATCCACAGGCGATCCACTGTTTGCACTGGCCCTTTGTCTTTGGATCCTGGGCCTTGATCTGACTTCTCCCAATCAAGTTTTTCTAATAAATACCGTTTCAACTCTTCCCCTTTCAAAATGCCTTGGGAAGAGAGAGGAAGACGAATGGAGAAGTGAATGGAAAGTACCACCAGATTATATCCTGAAGTCAGCTCCCCCTTGAGACAACAAGAGTGCAGTCATAACCATGTGTATTAAAAAAAAAAAAAAAAAATCTTCTTGCTTTCCTACTTTTCCATTTAAGTGGAGAAATCATCTTGCTCACTGAACTGAGAGGTGCTTCTGCCACTTAGGGGCAGATTTATAGCATTAGCAAAAAGTTCATAATTTTATACTCTGAATTTTCAGATTAATGCACAACATCTTATTTCTGAGGCTTTTCTCTGTAGCAAAGACTGAGCCACCAGTTTCTGAACGGTAAAAATAGCCTATGTTTTTGCCATTTTAAATAATTTAGTGTGGTTTAGAACTTAACAGTTCTAAATATGTAATATCTAGTTACACTTGCACAATTTTTTTTAAAACAAAATGTTTTGAATGATTTTTCTATCTTTTCTCCAGCATCACAGGTGTTTAGTTCTACCACAGATTTTGATATCAAAGGGAAAAACTAACTTTTTGGGCCTCATGGGAACTATGCTGAGCCTTTAACGAAACACTTCATTTTGAGAGACTACTTGGTACAGCATTCTCCCAGGTAGCCCTAATCATGGTTGCGCAGTTTTCTGATAATATGAAATACTTGAATGCATCCTTCGTTTTTGTGTCAGAGAACTGTAATAACAACAGCCTGCATTCTTGTCGGTCTCATCACCAGGGGTTTCAGAGTACTTTGGAAACACTAATTTAAACTTCACAGTTTCCCAGAGGACAAGGCTGACTTGGGTGTATCTCTACTGATTTAAATTAGCATGATATGGGAATGACCTTTTTCCTCTCGATCCTTTAATACCCTTTTTACAGATGGGTAAATTGAAGTATTGGCTAGGAAGTGTCTTACCCGAAGCCACAGGCTGAGTCAGTACAAGCAATGCAATTGGTATCTGATATCTGTTCTTCAGCCCTCTAAATCACTTGCTAATTCTTTCACCATGCTTGGTTTATTGTTTAACAGTTTTGTTCAGTATAAGTCCACCTGCTTCAAAAGACTCTCTTTTCAACTGTGTATATGAACAATATTAGCATAAGTTTTAAATAATTAAAAAATCAGAAGTTAGTGACTATTTTAACAGAATTAAAATGATGGTATAAAGTGGAAGGAATATAATCATTGTGGAGTTGATACTGCCTAAAAACAATGGATGCATTTGATTGCCTACGTCAAACACCATTAGACTTTTTACTTTAATAAAACAGTAAAGCCAATACTATACAGCAGCTTAAATCAATTTCCCTAGAATGATATTACAGCTGCCAGATCTTCCAAAGTTGTAGAATATTTCTTTTCTGAAGAGGTAAGGAGCTCTCAAATCTTATTGTTCCATTTAAAAAATATATATTTGCATGGATGATAAAATGATATCAGAAAGCAATTTGTGTTAGTGTTTGTACAAGCAATTGCAAAAAAAAAGGAAAGCTGCGCTTCTTCTGCATCATTGTTTTTAACAGATGGTTTGCTATTACGACTGCCTTTACTTCAACAAGACTTTATAACCTTGGAAGATTTTTTGTTTGTTTGTTTGCTTTTTAGCTTGAGGTTGTAGCGCACCATTCTTTTTTTAAAAGTTTATGTGGGTTACCTTGTCAGTGCTTTGAATCTCAGCTAAATTCTGGTCTCTTATGGTGCTGGGATAGTAAATCTGTGCTTGATCTGGACCCAAACGTATTTTGATTGTAAATAGAAAGCCTTCTTTTATGAGGATGTTCACTTCACAGCTTGAGCAGTGTAATTTTTATACAGGTCTCAGCAATCAATAAAAAAGCCACAGGAGGAATGATTTATCTTGTTGGTTACAGAGACTGTCACCGAGAGAAATTGTAAAAGATCAATTTACACAACCTGGTGTGAGAACGTTATTGATATAACACGGCTGATCAGTTTCTGGTACTCTATGGGCAGACGATGAGGAGAGAGCCCTGCCCTCAGATAGGGCCACTCACCAAGATCTTAATAGACTCGCTGGTCCATAAAATGGACACGAAGCCAATGAAGGGCGAGATTCTGCGCACTCATGGTACACTGACTGGCCTGCAGGAAAATGGATTGGCTCAGCTCCGATTAGTTAGTTAGGCAGTGTCATGCATCCTCCTTTTTTTTGTTGTGTTGGTTTTTTTTTTCCCTCCCCCCCCACCCCCCTTCCACTGTGAGAACCGTTCACTTGGAGGCTCACTGCCTTAATTACAAAGGGCCCTTTTAACTACAGGTCACAGGAGTTGGCTCACTTGACAGGAAATAAGGAAACAAGCTACCTTCCTGGAAAAAAAAAAAGAAAATCAAACTTCCACTCCTCAAATTAGTTAAATGACGCTTATCAGCACTTGTTAGTTGATCCTTTGACAGTCTGTTAATTGCAGCTGGTACATTAAGTTATGTTATAACCAGCAGGACATATGATTAAAAAATAAATAAATCTACAGATATGCCACATGGCATGTGTTGGTGGAGAAAACAAAGTAAGAACAATGTTGATCTTTGCTGTAAATATCACAGCACAAAATACATTTATAGGATATTTTCTTTCTTATTCTGTAGAATTAAATTGTATTCTAACTGAAGGGCCTTCTTTGGATGAGAAAAGAGCTTCTCCGTACAATGACATTAGAAAGGTTCTCATTGTGTCTTCTTAATAAAACCAACATTGGCTACTCTAAATATAAGCAGTCTGTACCTATGGATGTTATACATATGGCTTTTAACATACTTTTCCTGACATATACTCTCTGTTATATCCTTTTATTTACAGACAATAATTTCTCACTGTTATTACTGGAGGGAAAGAAAAGAACATTAGCAGCATTAAGAAACCCTGCGGCAGTTGTTTCTCCTTTGTAGGAAGTGACTTTACTGTATAACTGCTAGCAAAATAAAGGATCCAAAGGCACATCAAGGGGAAAAAACTGTTTTCATGTGTTTAACCTGTTAATTATAGTAATCTACACTACAGTGTAAGTATTGTAACCTGGAATGGGAAACGGGTGTTTGAAAGAATGAGCTGACTAAGACAAAAATGATTAAATCCACACTTCGAATGGACTATTTTCATATGTAATTTGAGATACACATTCTTAAGTTGTTTCATTTTCACATTTCCGTACTCATCGGCATGTATCAAAGTGAAAGACTAGCTGAAATGAACGTTTTCTTACCTTCATCTGCTCGAGTATTTTAAATACTTCTCAAAGACTGAAAGCTGTGTTCTTCTGGACCTGTAATACGTATTTTAAGACGTGCCTTACGCTTAGTATGAAGTCAGGTTTTGAAGTCCTAAGCATCCCAGCAATGTTGCTTCTTTTTTATCTACAGAAGAACACATATAAATCCAATGTTACTTTCATACTCCTGAATATCCAAAGTCCCTATTAATTATCAGTCTTTCCATGTGACAGAACTAGCCAAAACTTCTGTGTTCACTGTGTTAATGATACGTGTCCTGAGCACAGACAAGTGTGTCACTGCGCCGCCCCCCCCCCCCCCCCCCCAGTTCCTTCAGGTCTGAAAGTCAAATTCTTTGTTCTGAAAATGGATGGGATGTAGGTGCTGTCCATCTTTCTATGCCTTCCTGTGCTCAGAACAGAAAAGAAATAAAGGAAATATGACCAGAGCGAAGAAATGGAGCTGTGAGTCCCGGGGAAAGGGGTGGGTGGGGGAAGAGGATAGAGATGGCCGGGTGGGATGATGACAGCTAGAAGGAGCCGGGGCTAGGGGAGAAAGAAAGGGAGGAGGGAACTTGCTCTTAGTATGTTCTCCACATGCTGAAATGACTTGATATTACTCTGCACCCACGTGTGCTAGTAACCCCTCAAGCACACAAACTTCTGGAGTGAGACTAACAGCCCGGTCCAGCTGTGGGGCTTCCTCCTTTTCACCCCTGGAAAGGAGAAGCTCCCACCTCTGGGGATACATAATGAGGTGCAAGGATGGCCACAGTGCCTGTTGCCCTTTTCCAGACCTCCTGTCTTACTCATCCTTGATCAAGTTCCAAGCAAAAGTTGGTCACAAATAGATGTTTATGCCATGTTTTCAAGTGGGGGGTGGGCAGAGGAAGAGTTGCTTTCTCTCCGCAGCTGCCAGGCCATTCACTGCCTCAGGCAGTCAGCGATCATTAGCCAGCCATGTTCGTCCCCAGCCCTCCTCATAACAAACTTGGTCTCTTCCCAGCATTCAAATAAATACCGTTCCCTGTGTCCGATACACAGATGCTACCTGTGCAGAGCGAGCCTGGGCGTGCTGCCACCGAGCCGTCTCAAGTACGATGGTCATCCCCCTTTCTGCTTTGGTTCCTTTCTTATTTCCCTTCTCTGCTTTCAGGGCTACTACTAAACGTACACCACGCTCCCTGACTCGAAGTCAGACAGTTCCAGTGACTATGCCCCAAATTAGAGGCTACACAGAATTGCAGTAAAACATATTGAGGAAGCTCCTCACCAAGATATTCCCTGATTCACTGTAGGGGCAGCTGGTGACAACACCCTGTACTCAGGTCCTTAAAGCCTTTCTATTATAGAAAATCCCTGTGACCTTTTATTTTGAGAATCTCTCACATTTCTGTTGTTTGTAGAAGGTGTTTGATATTCAGCAGAGGAAATCCCCTCGGGCCACAGAAGTGTCTTCTCTTTTTCCCATGAAATTCCATTTAGGATGCAAAGTGACAAAAATTGCCATTACCCTTCTCTTATTTTTATCTCTTGGGAAAACACTGGTAGGCTCCAGGCTTCAGGCCAGGCTCACACTGGCACTGCCAACACCAAGAGACACACTGGACCAGCCGAAGTTAAGAAAATGCAAAAGTAGGTGAAGAAAATAACAAGTCGGTGGTCTTGCATCATAAAAAATTTCCAAGTGAGCAGCTTCCATCCCAAACCACTCCCCTAAAATCATTAGCTCAGGGAGAAGGAGTAAGGTATCCAGACCAGGCTGCTTCTTGACACCTTGTACACTCAAGATGTTTTCCTTGTTCACATGCAGACAAAAGCACCTTTCCTCAGCTAATGTGCATCTGTACAGTTAAAGTTCTTGCTGACTCTAGCAATAGCACCCGGTACTGCAACGCAGAAAGTTCAAGATTCATGTGTAACTTATGATGCCGGAAATAAGAAGAAAAAGAGTGTTAAAATAATTTACAGGAGAGTTAACTTTAAATTAACTTTCCTAAGGCTGCAAGAGCTAGTACTTGAGAGTTAAGATATACCTCTGAACTCTAATTTATCCCCTTTTACATGAACGCACTTTGGTGTAAATGTGTGTTACATATGATCATACTGCATTTTCCAGTTCATCCTGTCTAAATCAGTATTCAGGGTGGAGGTATTCAGGGGGTAAGAGGAGGTTAGCAGATGCAACTAAAATGCTGATATTTTAGTCTTAAATGCTTGATTTTACAGTTCGAGTAACTATTTTCACCTAGCAGTTTATAAGCCTGGAGTCTCATATGTTCTTATATTCAGAAATAACACGTGCTATCCACTAAAGTCAATCTTAGTTCATGGATGTAATTCTTTGGTTAAAAAACTACAAGATTTATGAATTTCGAAGACCTACCTAGAACCCATGAGAGCCGCACAATCCATATCATTAGTGTGGTTTGTGAATTCAGTCACTGAAGATCTTGCACACTCCTAATATTTTACTTCTTAGGCAGAGAGATCCTGCTCAGGACCTTATGGAAGGATGTTCTTTGCCCTGGAACAAAAAGCTAGAACTTGCTTCTTCACCGCTTAAGCATAGACCTGTACTGCTCCCTGTGCTCAGGTATCAATTTTATCCGGGACTCACGATCATCTGATTCTGGAGAGGACCACAGACACATATCAAGAGGACCATATTCAGCTGTGACTGAAGCTTTTCATAACTAGAGTTATCTCTAGTTTAGAGGCATTTCAGGCTTTAGTTTTATACCAATTCAGAGATAAATCACATTTTGCTTTCAGAATTTCTCATGACATAGGAATTCTGGGATTTTCTGAACCCTCACAGGGGCTTCTGAAATGAAATACGCTCTCAGGAACTTGGCAGCTGATGAGTAAAGTTGACGTGATTCTTGCTAGCTTCACTTCAGCTCACTTCAGAGTAGCAGCAGTTCAAACACTCATGCACATGCCTTAAAATGTTTTTAACCTAATGTAGAAATCTTTACCTGTGTGCTATCAACGTCCTTATATCTATATTTGAACAAATAGACTAGGTCCTTCAGTCCTTTATTACGGTAGCTTTCTAGGGATATTACTGGTAGTACAAAAATGTGAACTGAGTTTCTAATGACTGAATGCATTTGTAAAAGATTTCCAGCTAAGATGGTCTTCTGCAGCATGGGGAGGCACTGAGCCCTGTGCCGAGCCTTACAGGAACACGCCTCCTCCGACTTGCTATTTGCTTCCAGCAGGGAAAGGGCTAAGAACGTGCAGCAAAGCCCCAGCCACGCCGACGCTCGGCAGCACGTGTCAGCGCCGCGTTAAATGGATAAACTGAGGCTCTGATGATTACCCCACCTCTTACTGCCAATTAAAAAGACATAAAGCCGGAGACACTGGCACCAGGGCAGAGGCTCAGAAGCCACGCTGCTCCGAGGATCACTCAGCCTCGCTGCAGATATAAACAGGGCAGAAATCAATTTTACTAATTGCGGTGGATACCACGAGATCTGTATCACCACTCTTTTGGAAATGAAATGCAGGTAATGAAACCAGCTGAAATGAAGACATTACCATCTTGTGACACTTAATTCATAACACACACATGAATAGAAATGTCTCCGGTGGAATTTAGGATGACCATCAGTAACTATCATTCAAATCATCTGGTCCCTTTTGTTCCCCAAACAGTTCATTTTCCTATGGCAAGTGCAGTTGCCAAAGTGAACTCGCATTCTGATGCAGCATGTGCACCCGCGTTTGTATGCTACTTCTGTTGTTCCGTATTGCTGGTGAGTTTGGGTGAGATTTACCTGACTGAAGGTAAACTTCTTTTATGTATTTATGTTAGGACAAAATGCGTTATGCCCCAGAATTGTCGTCTTCCTTCCAACCAGGAGCCAAAGTTAATGAGGTGTAGAAGGCTGCATCTGCGTTACCTCAAAACCAGGGTAGTAGTGTCCACCTGGGTGCTCTTTAAGGGCTTATGTTTCACCAGCAGTACAAACAGTGAGGATGGTGATGGTGTATGGTCTTGGTGCTGGTGATGTAACTCCTGGCAGTAATGTTCTGCTGCTAATGCAGATAAGTTATGGCATTTTTGTCCCCATGTTCCTTGTTTCCAGTTTATAAGTGTTATGGCATTTTTGTCCCCATGTTCCTTGTTTCCAGTTTATAAGTGTTTTTTGAAACTAACTTAGGTGTAAATATATTTCATTCAGAGAGCTTGTTAGATTTTGACACTAACATTTATGCTTTTCTGATCAAAAAGTTCTAACCTAGAAAATGTAGGCTTTTTGCTTGGATTGTTGGGTTTTTGGCTGTTTTTAATCTTGATGTTTTAAGTTCATTTCTCTTTGGAACGAGTCTTTTCCCAACACACTTGGCTGTACATAGCCAGAGTTTACAAGGTGCACTAAAATTGAAATATCAAAGAGAACTGTTGAAATGACATGCTTGTGAAATGTGTGCAATTATCTGCTATTAACTCATCTGGAATCCTGTGATGAGCAAACTGTGATTTTCAATGTGTCATTACATTGTTGCATCAATGGGTTGTTCAACAGCTCAATTTAAAAAATACTCAAGAAATAATCATTACAAGAGGTAATCCTTCCCATTTGATTCAAATAAATCTGTTCCAACATTAGTCTGACATGATCATGGATCTCATGAGGTTTCAATGCTTTGTTTGCATTTGCTTTACAGTATTTACTGCTGTTTTGTTGTTGGGTGTTTTATTTTTGATAAGACATCTCGGATTCTGTTTTCTAATTATGTAGAGAAGCATGAAGAATAACAGTACCATTGCTGATTTCTTGCTTTAAGCTACAGTGACAATGGTTTTCTTCACACAGTGGCAAAGTAAAGTGGTTATTTTGCTGTTATGGTGCTATAACATTTTTATCCTCTGGATAATTTTTCCTTTTCTGGTGGCTATTCAGCTGGAGTTACTGTGTTCTAGCACTGAAAAGGTAGATCTATTTTGTGTTTCTCATTTGCAATTAATAGGATTTGTGTGGAAAATGGACTGCAGTATTCTGGAACTGATAATTTTACTGTGGCTTTCTTGTTTTGCCACTCAATAGACAGGTGCTCTGGAAAATCTGTCTTGCAGAAGAAACTATCAGGCAAGTTAAATATGTAAATATACTCAACAATTCCTATTCTTAACAATATCACTTTCTTTCCACTGGTTTTCACCTTTTTAAAAAGGATTCTGTAAAATGGTTTCCAAATTTCACCACTGTCAGACACTACCTATTTGAACTTGTTCGGCTTTTGGCTCATATGTATTCAGCAAGAACTGCTTATTGACAAAAATACTTGCAAGATTCCTTTTTTTCCAACAGAGTGTATTTCCTCTGCCTTGTGACTTGGAAGCTTTTGCTATCGGGCAATCAGTTTGCAGAAGTTTGTACTCATTTTTTAGGTTCTACATAAACTTAAGAGTATTTCAGTATTCTTGCTTAAATGGTGATTTTTCTACTAGCTAATCACTCAGGGTAACTGTAATGATTGCACTTTGCATATGCTGGTTCCTTCCTCTGTAACCAGTAGAAGCATCCAATCTTTTTGGCCAGAATCAGACTATATTTCAGTGTGTCAGATGACAAAACGCATGAAAAGGCTTCTAGCAGGTGAATAAGTGCTGGTGCATATGCGTGGGAAGATACTGCTAGCAATCGTTAGGGATGAGGAATTAGCCAGCAGTAGTTTGTGTGATGTGGTAGGTGGGAAGAATCAGCCTACTGAAGTATGAGAAAGGCAGTGGAAGGGGATCAGCCAGCAGTTGTCTATGTGCTGGAGGTTATGATAAGGTGGGTGGAAGACAGAAGAGTAAGAATGAGGGAAGAACTAAAGGTGTGGATGAAGAAAAGGAAAGGAAAAAACCCAAGGAATGAAAAAGAGCAGAACTGGAGATACTACACAAACTGCCTGTAGCATCAACCCATAGTTGAAGAAAAGGCAGAATCAGGTGGTTACCTGCATTTCCAGGAGAACAAGTGCAACTGGACGAAAACTGCAGGAAAAAGTGTGCTATTAGATGGCATTGAATAGTATACTTCAATAATGAAAGCATGCCTTTGTGTCAGAGCATGCGTTGAATTGTGAGACGGTGTCTCAGATAAATGATGAAGAACAGCCTACATTGATTGGGCACAAACAGAACATTAGACATGAGGTAGAGTATCAAGAGGAATAAATGGCAAAATAAAAACGGAAAAAAAAAATAGAAGAAATTTTCCAATGCAAAATGTCACATCCTTCCAAGATATTCCTGCACAAGGAAAACACCATGAAATACTCCAGGCCGTCACCATTTTGAACATTGGTGGCTCCTCGCTCATTCCCTATGTGAACACTGAGTCCACAGTAAATACAAAGAGGCCCAGTTCACTCATCCGAGTGGACCAAGTGACCACAAAGATGTGTGTTTATTTGGGAAGCTGGAACAGAGTGGCTGTAAAATCACAGCCCAGCTTCCTGCATGTCATCTTGTCCAAGAAGGCAATCCCTTCACAACGTAAATTACCAGGGGTTGGCTTCCCTCTGTGGGTGCTAATGGGGTGTAGGTGCAACTGTTTGAAGAACAGCTCTAACATAATGAAATAATGCTGGTGTTTGAATTGCTGAAGTACTCACAGAGGAGCTGCACCTGCCAAGAGCAGGCAGAGGCACACAAACACATTATTTGTGGCTGCATGAACGGATACCCGGTAGAGATCCTTTTAATAATTTACCAGTGAGTCTGTGCAACAAAGTGTTTTACACTGGGAATAGCATCCAAGCATGAAATGGCAAAAAAGAAATAACTGGCTGCTCAAGAAAGGCTAGTTGACTAGGAAGAAACCTGTTCTTCCACCAGTTTGTTGCTGTGTACTCTTCACAGATTGTGTATAAGGGAGATTGTTGGGGGGTTGTCCGGTTTTCAAAAAATTCAGCTAATCTGTAAGTTCGGAAGTCCCAATGCGACATTCACCATGAAATTCATGAGCAGGAACTCAGCTTGCCAGAACCATCTACTGCACAGCGTCTCTCTGTGCTCACCGGTATATCCCAGGGAATCATACTTTGGTCTTATGGACAGCAGGGGAGAGAGGCCGAATTGTTGTAGCGACTGTAAGAAAACACATAGATGTTACCCTCCGGGGTGTTTGTTCTCATTCAGCCCAGGCTACCGGTGAAAGAAGGTTGTTTTTGTTGAATGATGGCCATTCAGTAGTTTATATGAAGTGAATCTGGTAGTCTCAGCTGAATGTATAGAAATGGCTGTGCACCACAAAGCCTGCGGGTGTTACTTCTCGGAGGTGACTCCTGAAGGGACATGGAACAGCAGCAACCTCTTCAAACCGGACCAGGGATGCCTGCAGGTCCGAGGTTCAGGGGGCAGCACGATCTGCCTTGTTGCCTCCGAGTATTTGCTTTATGTACAAATGGCTACTTAAATATTTGAGTATGGGGTGTTATTCTGTCTTTCTGTTTTCATAAGCATTAAATATGTTTCTTCTCCCTCACGCTCGTTCGTTTTCCTCTTGTGAAACAGCAGTGTGGTGAGGTTAGGTACGTTTTGGCAATCCCAGTAGAATCCGTGCCTTTATTCATAAGTTGTGATTACTGTCCTGGGGAAATGAGACCAACTTATATTTGTGGATATAAAGATCTGGTAACAGCAACTGAAGCAAAGTTTAAGAAATGCATTTAAAAAAAAATGTGATAGAGGGTTTTTTATTTTGCTCTTGGCTTTGAAAGCAGTAGAATGAAATGGCTCCATTTGGAAACAAAAACTGCATAATGATGTTTTTATCTCAAAATAAATCTTACATTAATAAGGACCACTGGTAGTGTAGTCAGAGAGGCCAAAACATTCTAACCTCTGTGGTTCAAAAAAAAAAAATTAAAACAACAAGAGAATTTAAAGTTCTTTTTGGAAAGAGAAGAGAAGAAGGAGCAGGAGGAGGAGGGGGAGAAACAAAAGAGAAACTCTGTCTTTCAGTTCCAATAGTTCTTGATGTTTAAAATCTCTGAAGTTTTCTTATGTGTTATGAAAAGCTACAAATTTATCTTTTGCCATTTTCCCAAGGGAAGCTGACCCAAATCCACCAGCAGCAGTTGAAAAGGTTTTTCCAAGCTTTATCAAATGGCCCCAACAGAGACCAGCTTAAAATTAAAAGCTTCCCCTACCAGAGGGAATATATGTGACTTTAATAACTGAAATGTGTTTTTACTTTCTATTACAGGGGTCAAAAGGTTTCTAAACAAACCAAATTTATCAATTATTTAGAGCTGATTTCTTCTGAAGTGGTATTTCTAAGATATTATTTGGTGGATAAATTCAATGTTCTAAGGCCAGCAGCAGCATTTTATTCATAACAAATTTCTCCTAAACTGAATTTGCTGGGGCAACTTAATTTCCACTATCGTGTTTGCACTGTAGAAATATCAACTGAAGTGTTATAGGGCCTAACTAGTGGGCTTTTCAAAGAGAAATTCCATATAAGCATGCTTATTCAGCACCACCCTGCTTGCCGTTTATTGCTTAAGAAATGAACTGGTACATTGTTTCTGCAGCAGAATTTCTTTAGCTGCTGAAATATCCTTAAAAACCACAAGGCACCTTTAAAGTCAGGAAACAATATCTTAAACTGCATTGTCACCCTTGCAGCAAAGGAAAATAAGGTAACTGTCAGAAGTTTTGTTAAAGACTTTTTAAAATGCAAGACCCATACACGCACGCACATAGATGAACACGTTTTCTTAGCTTTCTCCGAGAAGTGAACACTTTATTTAGGTTGTTGTGGAAGGGAATTAACAGTAAATTTAGAAAGAGACCATTCTTAATACCTAATAGGGTCCACTGACCATGTAAATACTCTGTTTGTTATACATTAGCTAAACATACATTGGGTTTCTGCCTAAAGTCTGCCATTTGGTGCAGGCAGAAGACGTTACGGAACAGTTCATAAATTCATGTGGAGCCCTGTTAAATGAAACCAACCATCCAAGAGCTGACATTTTGCCATCTTTAAAATAGCTACCTCTCTTGCAGTAAAACTTCAGATTTATTTATGCAAGCAAATATGAAGTAGTAATGCAATCAAGGTGTTATGGAGGGGTTGTTTTTTTTTTTTTTAGAGAAAGAATCTGACTATTAATAAACAAAAATGCCTTGAATAGGTTCTCCTTATTTATACTTGAAAAAAAATTCTTCCTGAAAAATCACATTAAGGAAGAGTGAAAGCATCATTTTATGACCACCGAAAATGGTCCCTTTTTCTTAGCAATACATGCTTTCAGAAATATGAATTATTATGACAAATGAAGAACAAACAGGTGAAAGCTCTTCCTCTCTCTTCTGCCTCCCTTTGCCCCTGGGGCAAGAGAATTCTGCTCAAGCATAAGAGATTGGCAAAAAAGGATTAAAGTGAGCCAAATTTGATCGAGGCCTGGCTAATAAGGTGACGAGGAGCTTTTTACCTCCAGGGGACTTACTCTGCTTCTGTTTCATCTCTGGCTTAGATTCTTACTGAAGTTTTGAGATAGTTTGAGGAGGCTGTCAGATGAGGGCTTGAGGTTTGGTCTGGGGACTCTGTGCCCTGAAAAGGCCAGATTTCAACTTGAATTGAATGATATACTGAGATTGAGCATGCGTCTGAGTACAAGGTGATAGTAAGCTGATGAAATGGGTAAC
>JAVKLA010000057.1:5447246-5499880 GCA_034782735.1 Sagittarius serpentarius
GATTATAAGAGACAAAGCTGGGAAAGGGAACATTTCCCAGTGCGTGCTGGGTGCTGAAGGTTTTGTGTATAGGGAGCGTCTCATCTTTGAGGGAGTAGCTCTGCCAACACAACCGTCATCAAGTCAGCAGAAAAATCTGAAAAAGCAGGACAGTAAAAGTTCCCTCAAAAGCAACATTTTACTTCCATGAGCGCTTCAGTCTTCAGACAGGCAAATACTAAGAGTCTGCAGCCTGCACTCCGCTGACTTCTACTTCCACCCACACGTTCAGTGAAAATATTATTGCTCCAAAGGTCTCAACTTTTCACACAGCAACACATTCTACTATGAAAAATACTGTTGTCTAGCAGTCTAAGTGTGGAGAACAGCGTAAGGAGTTTCCATTTTGCCCACATTATTAGCTCCACTGAGAACTCCATATAACCAAAATTGCCAAGTAGCCCAGTGTGTAGGATGAACTCAAAGAAAGAAACTCTCCAGATGCGGCTTTGTGTGCAAAAGAATTTTCGTGGTGAGACATGACTAATATGTCACACCTATAATTATTTTATTACTATTGTAATTAATCAGGAAATAAGCTCCAGCTCCTATCTCTTTATTCACCTTCCATTGCACTGTGTCAAATTAAATGTTGTTACAATGCACTTCTGATCCAAAAATGCTCTATAGGGACAACAGGATGCAGTAGTAGCCAAACAGTAACAAAAAATAAGTGTTTGCCTTCTGAAAACAGTAAATAGTGAACTTCTACAAAAGAGGGCAGAGGAAGCAAGAATTGTTGGAAGACATCCTCCAGCTGAATGTGCATTCACACTTTACTAGCTAGGTCGCTTACAGAATGCAGGAACCATCAGGCCCCATTCAGAAGTACCTGTTCTGGTTTTCAAAGTGCCTCCAGAGCTGTGCCTCAGCCATCTCAGGCAGTGCTTCTCTTTTCACACTCAGAGCCAAGAAATTCCCAGGAAAGGTGAGATTTAGAAGATGAGGAGATGGAGTCTTGACTGGACAGGCAGGTCACTGAACATGTCTTTGTTCTTCAGCTGGATTAATGTAAGCCCTGAAACCTTAGAAACAGATCTCCAGAGCTGAGTTGATAGGGCATATGTTTTCCCTAAAAAGAAAATTGCTCAAACCAAACTTTTGCCCGATAAACTTGACAGTCACTTTTTTCTTTCTAAAAAAAAATAAAAAAGAAAATGTAGTGGAATGGGAACACCTAGAAAAAGCAGATTTCCTAGAATAAGTACGGAAACAACTATTCATAATTAATTATTGTGTTCACCTAGATGCTGACAGGACACAAAACAAATGAAGTGGAAAAGCTGCTTCTCCTAGAACTAGCGTACAATATATCTTAATATTTAGGAAAGAGAAATTGGAAAATGGGAGGACTGAAACGGAGTGAAGAGCTGACAAACAGTCGTGAATGAGAAAGGCTGCATGGGTTATGATGAGATGAGTGAGAAATCTGGCTGTGGGGTGGGGAACTATGAAGCTTTCTATAAGGTGGGATACGTGGTCAGGACTGGTATGAGACCCTTGGCATTCAGATGAAAATCCAGAGTAAACCTTCCCCATCTATCACATGCCCTCACAAGCGCTGGTGATAGAAGAACTGATATCACAGACAAATTTTCAAAAGTGTAAATACAGGCATATAAATAAAGGAAAAGCTGATTACAGAAAGATACCTGATAGCTTTTGTCTGAGACTCAAGTTAAAGGGTATAAATAATTCCCATAGCATGATTGCACAATAAAGTAAAAAAACTCCTCAAGGAGAATGTTATATATTTCATTTATTATACATCACTCTTATGTTTACAACTGAAATACATCTTTCCTTGGGGACTGTACCATCATTTATTTTAAATCAATGTTTAAAATTAAATGGTAATCCTCAAGAGAGTGGAGACTCTTCAGTTACCAGCCCTGCCAATTGGAAATCTTTCTTTCATGTTTCTATTTAATACTCAATCCAGGGTTTGAAATTAATTAAAAGATATCCTTTCTCTAATGTTTTGATTATTAGCTTCAAAGTTGTGGTTTTTTTTTTAAATACACAGTGTTATAATAACTTCAACTTTTAGCAGTGTATCTAAACTGATATTACATGTACAGACTGCATTGTCTTCTGACCAATAATCAAAGGTGAAAGGTTCGTTGGGGGCAAATTCTAGGTTCTTACTTGGGAACGATTACCTCATGCGTAACTAGTGCATTTACAGTGTTTAATTGCGGTTTCCCACTATCAAAATCAAATATAAGGGGAAACGGTTAATAGGATGCAATGTTTAATGTCACTCAATGACTTGTTCTGATGCATCCTAGGACAGGGCTTTGCCACCTGGTATTCAATGGCCATTTCACTTGTGGAAGGTACCTTTTTTCCAAGCTCACCATACAGACTGAGTACAGAACTGTGGGGGAATACAGCCACCCCCTCACAGTCTGCAGAGGCCAGGTCTGGCCTACATATGGAGCCAGGAAATCTGCACTACGAATGTTCGTCATCTATTCATGTCTTCATCTCCTGTTAGCAGCCTGACCCTCTCATATCATGCTTGACCTGGTGTTTTGCTTGCATGAGTTACATGGGAGACACACAGGACTTCAGCAGGTAGAACTAGCAATGCAGTGTATTTCATCACCTTCACAAAAGATTTCAAAAAGAAAAGAAGAAATAAGACTCTTGCCTGATAAAAAGATATTCTAAATCAGTGGGCACATAAAGCCCTAAGTCTATTATGTCCATGTTCTAGATCATTTCAGCTTTGACACTTCCATGGGCACTGGTCTGTAAAGAAATAGCTCTGAAGTACTAATAATCCTGAACTCGTCTTCGTGCTGCCCTGCTCTTGTGCATTCATGAGGTCTCACCGTCATTCAAGGGGTCCACAAGAATACTCATCTCTGATTGCAGAAGTAGCGATTTACTGAGTACTGTCTGTACAGGGTTAGTAAAAATGCACCCTCCCGGCTCAAATATGGATTTAAACCCTGCACCAGAGCTCTCCACTGAAAGCAGAACTCAGACACGTGTGGCATCTTACTGTGGGCTCAGGCTCTCATTTGGATAGGGTGTCCTAAAGATCATGGCTCTTCCTAAACATGCTATTGATATTTTTAAACAGCTCTGTAGCTAGCAATGTGGACTGAGAGTGTACAGGTGATGGCAATCTCCATTCCAAAACCCTACTTCGAGTCTGCTCTTAACCTTTCCTGGGAAGTAGAGTCAGTGTATACCTTTATAAAGACAAAGCGAGCAGAGTGTGTGGCTGCAGGAATGCATGTATTTTCTGAAGGAAAGGGAGTAAAAAAACCAAGCACCGATACAAAAGTCTGCTAATGAGGTCACACTTCACTCAGTACAACTGGAAATACAATTTTCTGATACTTAAGGAAAACTGTTAATATAATAAGACTTTTATCAAAGATTAGTTTGAAATGGAAGTTGCTAATAAGATAGGATAGAAAGTAACTAGAACAGTAAGGGTAACGTATCGGAACAGCAACTTTCACATAATTTGAAGACTTTTGTTCTTTCATGTCACATTAGTGACTTTCATATACCTTTTTGCAATTTTCATATGGTATTAGTGACATTTGCGTCTTAGGAGCAACTTTTCATATATGCTCTCCGAGAGACTTTTGGCATGTGGTGGCAGCTTTCATATTTTATTTAGGATTTTAACTTACTGTCAAATGTTCCATTCCACAAAGATGAAAAGGAAGTAATTGATGCTGCACTTCTTAAACTTCTTAATAAAAGGGTGGATGACAATAGCTGCAGTTTGAGAAAAAGAAAATCCCACACCTTTGCTGCGTTTTGGGGAGCAACGCATGTGGTCCCTGAAACCTGCAGCTGTGCAAATGGAAAATTATATTTTATGGTTAATTAAAACTTCCCATAGGAAAGTGGCCTCTGAAGCTCTCTCAGAAAGTAAACAGAAAAGGAATCAGAAAGTTGGTGGTTGTTTTTCTCCCTTGAGCAGACTATTCATCCCACTGTAAGACCGCAGAGTGAATGAATGATGGAATATTTGACTGATGTAATTTATGGTGCTCCATATGACAGCCTATTTCAGAGTGCTTGAGGTTTTTACAGTCTTTGGTAGTAGTACCTGCTGCTGAAACAAGAGATTACTCTCCTTGGACAGACAGTAATTTAATAGTACAACTGTGTAGCTAGCCACCTCCTACTGTATTTCACCACCCACTCCAGTCAGCTTTTGATAGATAGGCCTCAGCACTTGGAATATGAAGCACTATGTATCCTGCTCACAGTCTTAGGAGATACATCAAGGGTGAAAAACTGGAAAGAAAATAAATAAATAAAAGTGCTAACAAAGTCAAGTAAGCACTGGTTCTCAGTTTTGTTTTTTGTTTTTACTGAAAATATACAATGAAAGAACGAAGTGCCACACTCTGTACTGAGTACTGTTACCTTTTCAGGCATATGGTCAACACTGGTAAGGTTTCTGGTCTTGTTTGTTTTGTGGTTTGTTTTTTTTTTTTAAGTATTTGACCACAGAATTCTCTCAATTCTCTATAAAGTCACATTTTAAGAATCAACCTAAAAATATAATTGGGCCTTTTCACTAATATATAAAAAGCTACTAACTCTGCATAAGAGCAAGGCGGGTATGAATCTGTCAGGGTGAAAGAGGCAGGTTTTTTTCTTGCTGGAGCCACAGTCCCACATTGTGTCAGACTTGGATGCACGCACAGGCATTCAGCAGATCTCCCCTTGGCCAGGCGACAAGGGGGGGTCAAGCTCCTCACTGACGACTGCAGAAAGGCTTAGCTACCAGGGCTGAAGGTACCAGCAGCCCACTGGGGTTTCCCCACCAGTAGCTGGGGTGGCTGAGTGGGACTTGCATCGTCTTTTCAGCCACTGCAGTTTCTGTCAGAGGGCGAAAGCAGCGGTGGGTGGTATTCGAGGTGCAGAGCAGAGACCAGCAATGCTTAGGGAGCAGATATGTGTTGAGGAGTGGCAGGTAACCCTGAGGTGCCTCTCATGGCTGCGCACAACTTGTTTCTTCATTAGGGAGCCCCAGAGCTGAGCTCCTGCAGAAGGACGGCGGTGGTAGCAGCAACAGCTCTGCTGGATCACTCCACTTGATCATTCATCCACTCGAAAGGTTTCGAAGCCCGTAATCCTCAAGCTACAAGTAAGCCTGCGCAGGGCCCTGTTGGAGACATGCCACTGTGCAGGCCAAAATCTTCAGTTTTACCAGGTCAGGGAAGAAAAGAGGAGGTTCTGTAACTGCTGACGCAGCCAGGGCATGGCAGGGAAGATCTCTGTCCTGGTCCCTGTTAGGATGACCATCCCATTACCTTCCCCAGCAATGACTTAAAGAGCCTGTGGAGGTTTCCTACCTACGGAGTCCAGCCCATCTCCCTGAACGCCCGTCTCCCCTTTCACGGCCAGGGAGAGTTTGCAGTGGGGCTGCTAACGACTAATCCCCCAGCTTTCGGTCTGTTTCACACCATGTAGACAGGTAAGCTACTTGTGATATGTTTCCCTGGACCACCAGTTTTCAGCCTCATGACTGAAGGCAAACCAGTTTTAAGGCGGAGTGGTCACCTGCCTGGTGAACAGCTTCACTGTTCCTGGCTGCGATAACAGCAAATACACTTCTCTCTGACTACTACTTCATGTTCCTTTTTTGCTTCTTGAAACTACTTAATTCTATCCTTTCCAGCCACACTACAGGAGAAAAAAAAAAAAAAAAAAGGCTGTTAGAATAGCCAGGGGAGCTCTCCCAGTGCAAATACTCCCATGAATATTTATTCATGGTAGGATTTGCTCTGCTTTTGCTTTTCTGTGAACATTTCTGTGAATAAGTTCTTACTCTTCTAGATCTTTGTGAATTAGCAAAAAGCCAAGTAAATCAATGGATTTTATTTGCAAGAATGTTTGTGAATCCTTCTTCTACTCCCCCCTCCCCCCTTTAATTTTGTCTCTTGGCCCAATATTCGAAAGGAAAGGAACAAATATGCTTTTTCACCTCTTGCACAGACACGTATCAGCAATTGATTAAGGACGGGACAGGCCAGAGTCAAAAAATCTTGGACAGCTGCGGGTATAATTTGCTACTAATAAGGAGGTGAAGGAACATCCAGCAACATTTATTCTCTAAAGATGCCATCCGGCAACTGCCAATCACTTCTGCAAGGATCTGAGTGCTCACAAGCCCCACTGAACTCAGGTGGGCTGAAGGGTTCCCAGGTGTGCTCAGCAGCTTGCAGAATCAATCCTTCAGCGTACGGCTGCACGAGCAGAGCTCGGTTCTCAGCAGCAGCCACAGAGGAGACCATGCTATCAAACAATCCTCGCTGAATAAAATCTGGGTTAAGTCTTCAGCCTTCTGCGGACATTGTGCCGTGATGTCCTTATGCAGGGAACCGGCTTTAGGCTAAGAAGTGCACACTGAGCACCTAATCTAGGCAACAAGGAAAAACAGGAGCTTTTCTGCACAGTCTCCCTTCTCTGCTTTTTAGGAGGCTCCACGTCCTCGGTGCTGCGGCCAGATCTCCCGGAGCTGACGAGCACGCTGCAAGCTTTCTGCTAATGAAGCCCTTGCTGCAACTCTGAGTCCTCAGATCCTGTTTACAACCTCCCAAAAGGGTTTTTGCACTTTCCTTTGGTCCAGCCAACCTGTATTATATCTGCATCTCGCAATGTTACTTCCTAGAAGCCTAGGTTTTCCATGCTGCCTTTTTGCCCTTTCCAGCCTGTATCATACTTTTCTTTACTGCTGTCCCCTCAGAAGCCCTTGAACCCTCAGAAGATTTTTTAAATTTATTTTTGCCTCCCTAATCCACAGCTCTTTTCACCTCCAGGTAAACGTGGTCTTAAATATCTCCCCGCGTGCCCCAAGCCCCCAACTGCTTTCCAGGTTACTGATACCTCATATTTTCTCTGTTTCTCTTGTAACTGCTGAAGAAACAAAATCCACGCCCAACTCCTCTTTCTCCCACCATCAACTCTTCACCCTCTGCCCCCTGTCCTGCAGGGAAGTTTTAAGAACTACAAAACTGTGCTGATGCTGTATTTTCAATATCAGATTCACTATTACTTCAGGAGAACACTAGTAAAAGTGCAGATTTCGTAACGTTTAGACTTGATCTATTTAATTACTCTATGCTAGTAGAGGCTTTTGGATTTGGACTCTCCCTTCCACGGAGTATTCTCTGGAATACTCTCTAGCAATATTCAGAGGGATCAAATGTCGTTCTCTGAGAGTTATGTCCTTGGTAGATGTTTTCACTTTATCTTTTAGATCAACTTTCCTCTCTAAAAAAAAGTGCTTATTCACACACTTGATGGTTTTAAAAACTGAACCCTGTTTGTTAGCCACAGGGCAGGTTCGCTGCAGGCACCAGCAAAACAATAAATACCTTGTATTTCCTGGCCAGCGGCTCTTGAGTCTGGCTTGACATGATGAGCAGCAGGGTCTAGACGGCAAGTCATATCTCCTAAATTTAGCCTGCCTAGGCAAACAGCTAACATGCATGCTAGCTTTAGGCATCTTTAATTTTTTTTTCTCAGCGTTAAGTGCCTTATTCCGTAGGATCCCTAGAGAGCAGGGATGGTTTTCATCTCACCTGGATGTCCCTGAGAGAGGGTGCTTACTAGGCTGGGCCAAATTCAGCACGGTAGTGCAGCAAAAAATATCATTTGTGGTATCAAGATAGCACAAGTTTCTCAACATTAGGCCCCCCATTTTCATATTCTTAAATGGGATTTCAAGGTGAAATGGCACGCCCTGCTCATGTCAGCTCTGCTGATCAGCATACGAGCACCAGGCTGGGTCACTGACACTGTCCTGGTTGTACCAGGGAAATACTACTCTGTTGGCCAGAGGCATAAAGGAGATGCTGAGAAATGCCACTTGATCTTACCTACCTCCATTTTAGGGTACTAACATCTTTTCTGAGGTTCTCTATTCGGAAATTAGTTTGAAATCCATTTTGTAACAAACTGTTCAGTGATAATTCCTAACATTCAGACTAATACACATTGACAGCAGACGTTGCTGCTTACTGTTTCTATTATTATGATAAAAATGCATATTAAAAAAAAGAATCTGATCTCTTCTTGCTTGTTAAAAGTCCAAATGCAGAGAAATACCATTTAGGAACCATCCATAAATTTTAGAAACCACCCACTTATTTTGCAAAAAATTGAGCCCCTCAGATTATCTGCCAATGATCTTTTCTTCTTCCTCTTTCCCTCCCTCCATCTCCTGTGATCCCTCCTGTGCCGGCTTTCTCCTACCAGTTCAGGCAGGGCAGGAATGCCCAATAAAATACTTTTATGTTGTTTGAAGTGACGAGCCATTAAAAGGTTCACAGTATCTGCACATCTTCAGCTTCTGAGACTTTCTAAATCCTGCTAGTAAGTCTTGGCTCTCATTGCTGTGTGTGTTTTTTAACCCCCCAAGTATAAAGGGTAATTTTTTTTCTTTATTATTACAAACATAAAGAAAACAGTATAAAATCCTCAAGGAGCAGCTGCTCTGCAAGGACATTACGAGTGTCCATGCTACTGCTGCAGTATGAGCATCTGTCACTCAAGAAAATGTCGTCTCGCCCAACCGAATCCATTGTGCAATCAGAGTGGAGAAAGCACTTGTTTAGAAAGGTTTATGGGCTGGTGTCTGTTTGAATGAGTAACACCTGGGCTAGGATGGGTAGGATGCACATTCCTGTTCAACCAAGGCAGTGTATCTTAATAGCAAAGAGTGTGTTTTAATTGAAAGGAAAACCCCAACCAAAATCTTGAAACGAATGTCACCACTTCCACATTTTTAAATCACATTATTTTCTAAGTTTCAGCTGGAAAGAAATCCAGCTTTCACAAAAAAGCATCGATAATCTTTAGGGGTCACGGTTTACCGTTCGTAATATAACCACAGCAGACATTTGAGACAAATATCATGTTATTTTTCTTGGGCTTGTTAATCAAATCACCTTTTCAGGAAAAAAAAGTCCTGCCTATTAAAAATAATATCTTGCACAGAACTGGGAATTGAACAAGGCTTTTATTTGTGTGGACACAAAAACATTGGATTCAGAAATTACTTATGATATCAAGTTATAATATGTACATAACTGTCAGAATATAAAGCATAAATATTATTAGATCATGTCAAAATTATGGGTGTTAGAGAAAGGAGTTTTTAAAATAATTTTTTAATGGTCTGAGAAAATCTTACCTGTGCAAGTTTAATACTGGTATAAATCTACTGATTTTACCATTGTAAATCAAGTTCAACCTCCTTAAGTAGGACTAATCAGCACTAATTAGGGAAGACTCTTATTTTACTTCCATGTTTAAAGATTACCTTTTCAATCCTTATTATATATACAGCAGTTGCTTTGTTAAGATGTGCCACCGTAGGTTAAAAAGTACTCAGCAGAGTGATTTGTCTGTTTCATATTTTGGCTTTGTTGTTGAAAAATTTTCATTTGTTTTCACTTTGAAGTGCCGAGCAGCACCCTTTCACTCACCCACCTTTTTTGAAGGCAAAATGTAAATCACAAGAATTTATTTTCTTTGCTAACAAACATTCCTTCTTGGGGATTTTTATCACCTTTCGATATAACATTTTTAAAGATACAAATTAAATCATACTGTTACGAGATTTCCCAGAGGAATTTTGCCTTCCTTTACAGAGACAATGTTACACTTTTCTCCACTCTTTCACAGAAGTAACAGGAAAATGGGAACGTGGGGATAAGACTGATTGCTAAATCACTAGCTGGTGATCTAGCAGACCAGTGGATGTTTTTGTACTTGAAGATGTCTCAAAGCAGCACATATGTACACGTATATATGTATGTCTCTCTCCATACACCACATGTGCAGATATAGAACTCACCTAACCCTTTTGCCCCAAGAAATCTTTTACTTTAAAATAAACCCCACAGTTTCTTTTCCACCAAAAGTTTTTGCAATTCCACACTAAAGATTATGAGGTACTTTTTCTGAAGAGCTCTGATCAGCAGATTTGATATATGGATTTAGATCAATTTTTTCTTATGGCAAATCTATATGTTATTCTACTTCTTCATTTGGTACTATTTGCTGAGTGGCTGTTACTTGGGAGCAAAGGTCAGTAACTTGCTGTTGGAGCAGCCGAGTAATCTTTTACTCCTCATAAGGGTAGTCAGAGATATTAAATCACAGTTGACGTACCTGAAGCACAGCAACTTCATCCATATTTTATCTGCTGTAAATTTAATACCACAGCACTTTTTAGGGTGATGTATTTATTAACTGGCTGGGGATGAGCAGTACAGAAATTCAGTTTGTTCAGGAAAATAAAATGAAGACACTCTGACAAGTTTATGAAGTAAGCACAATAGCTATTTATTACTTTTTAAACGCGCAGTGCACCTAAATGTTTTTAGCAGTGTTTGCCCAAATAAATGAATAAAGCTTCCCAAATCATCTCTGTTTACTTTTCTTTTGAATTTTAATAAAGTTTTTGCTTTATTTTAAAAAGCACATCCTAGCTTCCTTCAGAATAAAATGCATTCTTTATGGAAATAAACATAGCTAAGTGTTCAGATAAGCTGGAGAGGGGCATTGTGGGAAGAGAAACAAATCATTCACAGCCCTGCTGTATATTAATCCCATCTTTTCCATTTTTGGTTCTAATTTATTTTGTTCTTTACATTCTACCACCACCAAAATAAATGAAACCATGAATACAATAACTTTTTAAATGCAAGTACCCGCCTTCTACTGGCTTCTATTGCATTTGAATAGCACTTATTATTTTTACTCGGTGTTATTTGCATTTCTCATAGTAAATAATTCACACAGCTTTTTCTTTCCTTGTAACCAAGATATGCTTATGTTTTTATGCAATTGAAAAAAAAAATATCATTCTAGACCTTTTCATCCTTCATTAACTGTGACTTCTATCCCTTTATAACACGGTAAAGAAAAATACTTGGCTGTTAAAAAGCATGCTATACTGCCAGAAAAGTGACTGTGACCTTAATGCCCCTGTTGTATGAAGTGTTTATGATTTTATTGGTGATCATTGAAACCTGATGACCAATACAGCCTGGGAAAACTCAGTGTTGGCTTACAACCACCCAGCAACATGCCAAGTGTGGTACAGCGGGTTTGCAGACCACAGTTACATCAGAGGAATGTCACTGGCAGAACTCGAGGAACACCCCAACAGTTTGGTCAACCCTTTTGTTTTGTTTTCTTCAGTGATAGAGAACTGTGTGCGTTTATTCCTTGAACTCCAAAGGGACATCCTCTGCAAATCAAATGTCTTTGACTACATATGTGCTTTAGATGCCATTTCCGCAGAGAGCTAGTCTGTTTTTCTATGACTGTTTATAAAAAGGACGAGCCAAGCGACTAAATGACTACAGCAGCTCTTTGCCACTCTTTTGGCTGTGGTATTTGCTTCCTTGGGACAGCCCATGAAAAAATAACTACACAGCACTGCATAGCTGCTTGTTCTTTGCCTGCTGCATCATCAAAAATTTGATTATTCAGGTTCTTGGAGATAAGACAAACAATAAGACCTCTCTCTCTCTTTAACTCTGCCCATGCTGAGGTAGGTAATTAGGTAACTCCTGATTTGCGCCACAAAGACAAGAACAGAAAGAGAAATCCACAGGAAGGGATGCCTCAGACTGAATCTCCAATTCATCTCGGGAAGTCTGGAATACTTTTCATTTTTCTGCCTCCAGGTTTGTGCAGAAAATGTCTCATCTGCATTCCTTTATGGAGACGACATTGTGTTGGTCTCCATCCCTTTCACAGATCCTCACCGCAGGGCCACCTCCTCACTCTTGCTGTTCCGTGCTTACTGCGATTTATTCCCCAAGGACCCTTATTATTAAATACTCTCTCTCACTCCCACTTTCCTTTTTCTTTTCCTTTCAGCTTCCCTGACCCATTTCCTCATTCTTGCATCCTCTCCAAATTTCTCACACAGTTTTTCCTCTCCTCTTACCTCCCAGAGTAGAATTTGGCAGCACACTGAGGCCAACGGGAGAGTGCCCTTTGGTTTTCAAGGGGCTTTGGATTACCAGCTAAGCTTCCATGACCACTTGTCCTCTCTGTTGTAAAGCTCTGCATGAGTATTATGCTACAGAAAGCATCACAGCAGAGGAGCTGGGTGGCTCCACAGGCTCAGAGCAGAAGGCTATAACCACAGACTGATCTGCCAGTCAGAGAAGGGAAGCCCTGGGGCAAAACTTGCACAAAATAAGCCCCATTATTCAGACTGTGCAAAGGGGAGGAAAACCAGAAGAATTTTGCATTCTGGACTGACATACCCGCAAAGAGTGTTGGCACAGAATAATACTACATAATAATAATAGTAACAATATTTGTACATAATTTATCATTATACACTACAAACTCAGCTCAAATCCCAGTACCACGCTATTCTCTTCCAGCTCCGTATCCTCCTCTTGCTATACTCTTTTTATTGGCTTACACGTGCTGTGGAAATTAGTTTTATTCTAATTTGGAGCCTTTGAGGAAAGGCTGAAAAAGCATGTACTAGTCCATAGTCATTAAAAAACTCAAATGACAGTATTTCATCCTGCTTTTGAGGCTAAAATATTAGGCTTTGAAACATGAATCACACAGCTTAGTTGAGGCTATGAAGAAGCTTAGGATCATAGCTTTAGTTAAAAATAAGCTTTAATACATAAAGCTGAGGAAAAGGGAGCATAGAGAATACCTCAGAAGTCAAAGTACAGCTACTGAGCAGCTCTGAGTTTGTGTACACCGTACTGCTCTGCTTTTAACCCAGATACTGTCAGGCTTCACCAGAGGTGAAGGCAGAGAACCAGGGGTAGTTCAGAGGGAGGTGCTGGGTGGTATGTAAAGGAAACAGTGTGTAATAAGTCCTAAAGAGTTAACAGTTTGCAGTATCTTTCAGCTTGCAGAAGAACAAAAGATATTTTGTTTCACAGGGTCCTTTGTCGTCCCCCCCCCCGCCTGGCTTTTTTTCATTTTTTTTTTCTTCTTCTTCTTTTTCCCCGGCCTTGTAAATCCCCTATTGGCAAGCAAGAATGAACGTTATAAAACATCTCCTAAGAAGTCCATACTGCAATAGCCCTCGCACTGTCCTAGGTTGCCAGTTGCCCTGAATCTTCTGTAGTTTAAATGCAATCCAAAAACAAACCCCAGAAGGACTCAACAGCTTATACATAGAGAAAGGGAAAAAAAAGGATGAAAACCACACCTTGAATCTTAGCTTAGGAAACTGTGCTATCAACCCTTCATCTCACGGGACCGCACCTCTGCTCCGGACTGCTCCTGGGTTACCCATAACTTGCAGGATGGTGGGGTTTGTTAGGGTCACCCGGTCTCCTTTCAGAGTTGTGTTTGGACAGCTCTGGCCTTCTTTCTTGCTACCGGCCCTTGCAGGAGTCATGTGGAAAAGCTGTTACAAGGCAGCACAAAGGAAGGCCACGAAGACTATGCTCAGGAGAAATGAATTTCAAAAGCTCAGTTGATTCCCCAGAGGAAGCCTAAGGTAAAACAATAATCATCACCTTGTTCTCCTCCCTCCCGTCAGAGCACAGGTTCCTGATTATCGGGCTGGCTGCAGGGAGAGGAGGCTACGCGGCTGCTAAGACCTCCTTCTCAGCTGGTGCCACTCAGGTCCTTATCATAACAGCATGAAGCCACCTGATTCTGGGGCTGCATTTAAAAATAGTATCCATTTCTCTTTTTCTTTCTTTTTAAAGCAAAATTCTCTGATATACATTGATATTTATAGCTTAGATCTAGGCAGTGCAATTGTAATTTAGGGAGGAAACCTGAGGTGCAATACTGATCATTTCTGCAATAGGCAGCCCATTGTTCATAAAATCGGTACTAGAAAAGTGGTGGCAAAAGAAGCACGTAAGTACCCAGCTTGCTGATCTCGACTCCATTTGCACTCCTCTGCTCTGAGTGAGGTCCTACAGGGAGGAGAAGGGGCTTAAAGGCAGAGTCCTCAGACAATAGCACTCTCAGATGGTTAATTATAGCACAAAGCCCTAAGAAACTTAAGTGGATTTTGCATGGCTTTATGGAAAGCGGAAACTATTCTCTTTACCATTTGCCAAACCACACACACACTACAGCATAGCAGCTAGAGTTTCAGGGCTTTTGCAAAACCGGGTTACACATCAATTTCATTAGTTCACTTGTTATGCGAAAGTGTGACACAAAAAGCTTTCGAAAAACACGACCACATCCAACACATCCTATATCACAGACGCCTTGTATGGTCTCTGTAAACTTTTTCCCTGATGCCGGGTCATACTATGCTTTTAATATCCACACCAGAAAGGGAAACAAGACTTCTGTGAAAAGCTTCCCAGTTGCCCTCCTCAAGGGAAAACCTTCCCCAGCCGTGTGGACAAACACACTCCCAGGTGAAACAAGAGGGAAAATGACCATCTCGACCCACTGGCTCATATTTGTACCCTTGCCAGCCACTAAGGTTATGTCTGTGGTCTTTCATCCACAGGGGTGACTACAGAGGAGACTATAAGCTGGAGTGGAATTTGCATCTCATTCTTTCTTTTTAGAGGTAAGCAGGAGATGTGGTGAAAATTAAGGTTCTGAGTATTAGGGTTTCAAGATTTACAGTGGAATGGAAGAGCAGGAAAAGAAGGCCAGAAAGCTAATAGGTAGAGACATAGTTTATGGAGAGCCAGGGTGTTTTTGGGAAGGTCAGTGCTGCTGAATAAACCATGCAGCCTTCATTAATGAACTGCTAAAACTATTAAAGAGTTAGCCTGCTGTCATCCAAGAGACGTTACCAGAGACTTTATTTCAGCTTAGATATGCGGGTAGAAGATGGATGGATGGATAGGGAAAATGCGGTGAAGAGACTAAAATCACTGTCCTGCAAAGACTTACACGTGTGCTTAGCTTCACAAAACCCCTTTTCTCCAGGGTTGTTTAGCCTGGAGAAAAGGAAGCTGAGGGGAGACCTTATCGCTCCCTCCCTGAAAGGAGGTTGTAGCGAGGTGGGGGTCGGTCTCTTCTCCCAAGGAACAAGCGATAGGACAAGAGGAAATGGCCTCAAGTTGCACCAGGGGAGGTTTAGATTGGATATTAGAAAAAATTTCTTCACCTAATGGGTTATCAAGCACTGGAACAGGCTGCCCAGAGAAGTGGTTCAGTCAGCACCCCTGGAGGTATTTAAAAGACGTGTAGATGCATGTGGTGCTTAGGGACACGGTTTAGTGGTGGATTTGGCAGTGCTAGGTTAATGGTTGGACCTGATGATCTTAAAGGTCTCTTCCAACCTAAACAATTATATGATTCTATAAGTAATCCCACCGAAATCGTTTAGTCAAAAGGGCTCCTCAGTGAATAAAGCTAAGCTTTGCATAGGAAGCCTTTCAAGGCTATTGCTTAGATGTGACAGGGCATCAGAGGAGGTATCTGGTTGAGAGGGAACCAACAGGGAGTGCAGAAGCCAAACCACAAAATCTATCATTTAGGGTATATGTGGTTCACAGAAAGCCTGGGACCAAGACAGTTAGCAGACTGTGGGCACCCAAGGATTTGCTAACTAGGTAGGCTTCTTACAGCTCCCAAAATAGACACAGGTTGCTGTATATGTAAACAGAACGGTTATTTTGGTTAAATAGAGCTTAACTGTTTCTGATACAGTCATTTATTTGTCAAGTCTGTTTTATGTTAATTTAATTATAAGAAAATTGAAAAGTGTGATACATAGCTAAGCCCTTAAGGCCGGTTAATCTATTTGGATTGTAACAAATATAATTTTTATTAGCTTAGCCTATTTGGATGGTAACGAGTCTAACCTTTCAGTAGACATTACAGACTCTGAATTATAGTCTATTTTATGTAAAACCAGCATTTAGTTCAACAAAAGGAAAGTTCTTTTATCTGTCATTGTGTTAAGGAATTGGTGTATTAATGAGGATGCAGTAGGCACTGTGACCATTTTCCAGAAGCAAGGGTGCCCTCCTTTCTGGATGTGCATGGAAAAGTGCCCAGGTAAGTCACAGGGACAATAGTAAATCAGGATGTGGGGATTTTTTTTTTCTTTTTCTGAAAATGACCGTAAGGAAAAATACTGGCCTGTGGATGAAGAAAAAAAAAACCAACCCACTGTCCACAATAAAATCTTTCCCTGCTCAATTGGTAGAAAAGCAAAATAAATCAAAACAAAAACCCTAACCAAATGAAATCCATCTGAAATAAACAAACTAAACCAAACCAAAGCCTCCAAGATAAACTGGCAAACAAATAATACAAATATCTGCAGACATTGCCTTAATTTCTAGGAAAAAATTGTGTGTTTGACACAAACTCACTAATAGTTCTAGATCTCTTCACAGGAAAATGGCCGCATTCTCACTTAGAGGTTTCACATTCTTAATAAAATGCAAAATGCCCTACAGAAGTTGAGGCTCTTCTCACACTACCATTGTGCAACTTCTGGCTCCTCTTTAGGAGTGGAAATGGGGCTTTCTCTGTACTTCAGAACACTTCTAAAAACTCAGATTCCCTAAAAAAAAAACCCAACCAAAAACCATCTCAGAAAGCCCCAGTGGAAAAAAACGCCCACCTTGTGAAACCTGTGAAAGTGCAGGTTTTCACCAGAAGTTCTTCTTGAAACTAGCCCTAGTTGGGCTATTATGCTGAGCCTGAGGAGCTGTACTCATGAACCTTTTGTTGCCGTGCTGACGTGGAGAGAGTGAATGTTTTTTTGTGTGAGAGGGACATACTCTCTTCATTTTACTGTATTTCAAGCATCTATATAAAGATATTATACTGCATAAGGAAAATATTGTTTCTTTATGCTCTTGAGTGTTCTTTGCATTTCTCATGACAAGGGTATCGATGGGCTCGCTGAGCATTGATCAACAATTTATAACTGGACACAGAACACTGTCTTATCAATGCTAATGGAGAAGTGTTAGGCCCGTTATTACTGAGGATAAAACTTTCCAAAGATACCATTTTTTTCACAGACATTTTAAAAGATTTAACTGAAAAACTAATAAAAAATAATTGTGCCTCCCAGTGTGCCTTTTTGGTAAGAGGGAAAGAGAGGCTCACAGTTTTGATAGGGAATTTTGACTTTTTCTGTTATGTATGCCCCAGTGATGGCTGTAAGAAATATGTAAGAAACTGTAGGAGAGAATAACTGATACCTGAAGTGATTTTTTAATTTGCTTAAATTCTGAAATTTTCAGGAGAATCTCGGCCTCTTTGAGGTAACCAATGGCTTTCTAAATATATGAATAATTTGAGTTTTCAAAAACTCTTAAAAGGGAATGTTCATTTGATTGTAAGCTCATGTGCTACCTTACTATGACCAATTGTCTTATGAAAAGCAACATTTTTACATTTCTTTCTTCAAGACGTATAATGCCTCCCTCCATCCTAAAGCCAATATACAGTGACCGCAATGTATTCAATACAGCTGTGCAACCATTAATTCACCGTGCTACCATTAATACTCCATACAAACACTTACACTACCAGTATTTTCACAACCCAATATTTAGCTATTCAAATTTTCACAGGCTTTTATTTCCTTGGTATCAGTCCCACTGAACATGGAACAGCCCCATCTCGGGCAGATTTTAGTTCTGTTGTTAATAGCCAAGAAATCATTTAGTAAAGTAATTGTGCTGAAGCAGATAATTTATAATCCCAAATTTTATCTATAAAACCAAATGATTACCTTGGGGTAAGGAAAGTCAAATCACAGTCGTATGTTCTGTGGCAGGTTACCTCTCTGCCTCTTGGAGGGTACAGACCGAATTACTTCTCTGCTTACGCTTCAGCATATTTTTATGTGCTGGTGCGCAATAGGTTCTTCGCAATGTTATGAAACGAACCATTTTTGCTACTCGAGGCAACCATAAAATCCAAGATCTGAGACCACTGTTTGTCACTGAATGCCAGTGTGGCACTTAAGCTCTCTATGTAGGCAGGATTTATAGTTTTGTGTTACAGCTCTGAGCTTCCAAATCTACCTGGTCTCTCTCCTCTATGATTTCTGTTGAATAAACCATGCTGTTTGGGTGCCTGCTGTGGGGGTGGGCTGCACGAGCAGTACTATTTGCTGTTCATCTTAGAAACTCAGCTGGTACAGACTTCCTAATTAACATGTTCACAAAAGCTGGCTGCAGACATGTTGTCTGAGAATTACGGGTGGCTGATAGACAGTCATGCAAGAGAAAGCAGCTATTAAAAAGAATATTGACTAATATTCATGCATGTTTGGGTGTAGGCAAGTGGATTTCTTCATTAATAAATCTCGCTTATTAACACAAAGGTCATCCTGAAAGAATCTGCCATGAAACCACAACCTGAAACATTTCCTTGGATTTGGTTTTCCCTATGCCCTGTTCCCTCAGGAGATGCCTACCCAAACCTTACCACTCTCTCTGTCATGATTTCTCTTTATTTCTTTTATATCTGAGTGGAATAATGAGCTGGCTCTATTACTGAGTCAGCAAAAAACACCCCGTTTGTACTTTCCCAGCTGAATCAACACCTGCCAGCAGGGTGAGGAATCTCAGGCAAACACTGCTAGAGGTAAAAAGAAACCCAGTTGTGATTGCGACGTTTGAAAAAAAGCACGTACTTTGATTCAGTGGTACGTTTCCCACACAGAAAACTCCTCTTTTTCGTCACATCTGGAAGCCATCGTAATAATACTTGGATGATAAGATAAGAGGCACTAAAAAGGACATTAAATTTTATAAATATTACTGTGGTTATTTTGTAACTTAGTATGCTGTTTATATTTCTGAAGGAGAAATAGTAGACTTCATTATATCCAGTGCCGCTTGTGCTCATTAAGTAGGTCCCTCAGATCCCTTGGTTGTAACACCTGGAATAAAGAGTGAAGTAGGACGGACTAGGCACTGCAAATTTATGATATAGGACAGACTAGGCACTGCAAATTTATGATATAAACATATAATTCTGGAAGGTTAAGACTATGTTTATCTGCTGCACTGACACTCTTACATACACAGTTGTGATGCTGGCAAGCGTGATACGTGTGCGTGTATAAAATGTCCAAAGGGAGAGATCATTATGGTCCATATGATCAGTAAAACTCTTCAGTTTCTAAACACGGTCTTTGAGTTAATGTTAAAGCAGATGGAGATTTTTAACCGCAATGATGGCTGCATTCATCCCTATATTGCTTACTTTGGTGGTCATCCTACAAGATGTACTAGTTGGGAAATCAATGCAAGTTGCTATATTGGATGACCCAACTGAGTCCATAATATTCGCAGACCAGCCATAAGTGACAGTAGTCCTAAACCAGAGGTACTTGGGTCAGCCCCATTTCTCATTTCAGACTGTCTGAAGACTCAACGTGTATTCTATTTTTCTTAAGCTGTTTATAAACATGAGCTTAATTTACAAACCAGAAGTGTAAAATACACAGCCATTTAAAAAAAAAAAATCTGAATATGGTATAAAACCTTTGTATAGTGGAGGTAGGGCCTCATAAAGCCTGGTGGGGCTAAAGCATCTAGCGCCAAATTTATTTTGTTGCCTTAAACAAGAATGAAGTATCATACTGCTTTTCATCAGGTAGACATATATGGAAGCCAGATCTTTGTGGGTATATTCACTGGTATGAAGAGGTCAAACAGGTAGATGTGCAACAAAAGAAATGATTCTGACCCAGGTGAAGTGGAAAACTGTCTGAGATGTGGAAGCATTCGTCTTGCAGACTGAGAGGTGCAAATATATGTGCTTGCTCAACAGAAAGGGTTGTTCATGCTATGGCTTGTAGTTAGAAGTCTTGCAAGTTTCTTAAGTCTGTGCTGGGTGTCTGGCCTCTGCCGTTCTTTGATTAACAGAAAGTGCTACTGCTGAAACAGTTGAGACAGAAGAGAACTGCGATCAATATTTGTCTTTTCCAGCATGTGCAAGCTCTGCCGCTGCAGGCCACCGCAGGCTCCTGAAGGAGAGGACCCTGGAGATAGGAAGCACAGGAGGGCTGGACAAAATTCCTAAGTTGTGTGGATGATCAGTGGACTGGATGAGCCTTGAGAAGCAATGCTGATACCTGCTGGTCTAAGGCAATCAGCTGCCTGGGTCAAAGGAGTGGCTGGTGAAGGGAAGATTTCAATTCAGCCCTCACTGTGGTCTCAAACACCTGAGGTCGGATTTTGTGGCATCAAAAAGTGCAGCACTAACGTGGCATTGTTCTGATGATTCCTACTTTTGGTAGGAAGCCTGGGAAATCAAGAGCAAAGGAGCACAATGATTTATGTATATTTTGATACAAGGAACCGGCTGGTCTCTTTCTAGGGACTGAAGAAAGTCTGGTGGATACTGCAGTTTTTACAGGGTTTCCTTGACAGTAAGTGTTGTGCACTCGTCATGGAGCAATACAGTTCATCATTTCAAATGGAGACTTTCAGACAATCAGTGGTGTCTTGGGGAATTACAGCAAGGAAAACCTCCTCTGCTGGAGCTAACGTAGACATTGTGGCAGACCCTGCTAGAAGGGGGCATGAGAAAATATACGAGCCTTGTCTACCAGCACATTGAGTAAAAGACTCATGATTGTCACTTTGGTAACAAAAACCTTGTGTCTAAGTCTGCCAAAGAAGGCTAGATGACAAGAGGAAATCTCCTAGCCATCACAAGACTGAGAGATGGTGTGATAGCCTGGCGTATGATAGGCATCAGGATGCTGAGAGCCTGTATACCTGCCCCTGCTATCTCAAAGAGTATTTGGAGGCATTCAGTGGGAAACAAATCAAAGTAACACCTCAGATTGGGAGGGTAGAAAATTATCTGAGCTTACGACCTCTCAATTCTAGTTCTTTAGATAATTTCTGAGCAGATAAGGTGACAGACCCGCTGAACTAAATAGGCAACTACAAAACATGGGACTCTGGTGAGCTTGCTCAGGCAATAAGACTGGTGCTAAGTAGGTATTTGATGAGTCCTGCAGAGATTTATCCAGTTCCAGAGCCAAGCAGAACGACTTCAGATGCATGTTGTGGAGCTTAAAAGTATCCTCAGGGATGATGCCCGTGTCCTACTGCTGTGGCAAACGTCTGCAGTCACCATGGCTGTATGGCTTGGCTCAGATGACTGTATTGACTATCACCCTTTCTAGCCCCAGAACTTTATGCCTGTCAGATACTGATCTCTTCTTAAAATAGACTAGGGCTTTTTAAGTTGCCATAGTCAGAAGAACTCTGTGTTATTTAGCAGTTCTGGAGGTGAGACCACTGCTCTCAGCAGGGGTGGGAAGCTGCTCTGCTCCCAGATGGATAAAACAGCTCTGTTCCCAGATGGTGACTCTTAGAAATGGAAGAAGAAAAGGCCCCCCAAAACTGAGCACAGCACCCAAGGTGATTCTCACCAAAGTACAGAAGTTGTGAGGCACTTGTGGGAAGGACCAGAAAAAAACCTAAAACCTTATTGAGGACTGGGGAAAGATATGGGGGTGAGTTCTATAAATGAGCCTATAAAAAGAAAAGAGCGAAATCATCAAGGATTTTGCAAATGTCCTTCTTTCAGGAGTTTAGTGTTGATATAGTTGAAATACTACTCTGAAACTGAAAATTTTTGAAGATTCAGCTGTTATGAAGTTTATTTGACCCTATCTTTAAGACAGCTTGTGACATTCCTTCTGGAAAAAATCTAGGTGAAATAGAGATCTACTTCAATGCAATGGTTTTGAGAAACCGTATGAGGCATATGGTGGGGAGGGGTTGAAGGCTTGTGTCAGTCAATTGAAGAAGAATGAAAACCGCCAATGACAAAGCACTGGAAACAGTAATTTAGAGAGGGATCAGAATATAATATTGGAAGAGTTGAGTGAACTAGAAAAGAAAGGATGAGGTATAATTGTACAAATTGCAAAGTCATGTACTTCAGGACTAACAACAAGAGTCTGTTATAGGCTGACAATTCATCATTTTGAAATGACAGAAGAGGGAATACCTAGGATATATCAGTTGATCACAGCAAGCCTGTGAACTTCAGACTGATTTTGCTGTGAAAAGTACAAACCTAATACCCAGATGTGTCACATGGGGTGTTTTCAGTAGGGTTCGAGAAATATTAATGCTTCTGTACAGATGAGACTTCATCTGAAAAATTGCATAGAGTTTGATTCACTTGTGCTCAGCAAAGATGAACATACTTGTAATGTTCAGAGGAACAGAAACCATACTTCTGATGGGAAACCTGCAGTGGCTCGGACTTACAAAGCAAAGGCTAATGGTGAATATGTTTTTGGTTTTTAAATGAAGTTCAATATAGGTTTAAAAACATCAAGGGAAAATGCTACTTAAGTAAAAAGAAAGAGAACAGTATATGCACAAGAAGAAAATTGTATAAGATGGCCATGAATATATTAAGGCTGCAAAATGAGAAGGCAGTTTCTAACAGGCAGGAGGAGAAGCAAGTGGAGGAAGAGACTTAGGTGCTTATGATTCCCTAGGATGGAGGTATGTTCCTTATTCAAAGCTAGTGTGGGTACCTCCGTGTGGTATTGTATTTTGCCATGAAATCCATTACATATCTTGTAAATTAGAAGGGTTGTGTAAAAAAGACATAGTGAAACTAAAAGCACTTTTGGAAGAATATATAAATTTAATTTGGAAGAATGTCCAAATGATAAGTCAATTTTAAAAACTGGTCTATGTTTTTCGTAACGAATACTTCAAACCTGCACTTCAAGTGCAGAGTTAATACTAGCTAGGTAGCAACAAACAGGTGCTGAGCTATAAAGACTACCTGTAGAAGACAAAGAAAACACTTAAAATATATCACCAGCATTTGAATCTAGTGTGGAAATTTTTAATATGTTTATCTATATGTGTAAATCGAACTGGCAAAAACACATAGAAAAAAATAGGTAGATGCATGCTTCTAGTGTACATTTGGATACATACATGTTTGAATACTTCTGAAAAAACTTGAGAATAGAATAAAAACTCCAGGTCTGTATACACCTGCATATTTAAAGCGTGATTGCTTGACACAGGATATGGTATTTCCTTTCAGCTGTACCACATAAGCAAAACAATGAAGAATACTAATAATGAAATAAACAACACATACAGTATAAAGTAGATTTTTCTTTTTGGGACCCTCATTTATACTAGATAATTTGCAATTAATACTTTATGAAAATTGCCTTTTTTGTATGCATGAGCAGACAAAAAGCTTCCTAAGAGCATCATTGTTTCCTTAACGAAAGATACAATGCCAGTGACATTATCAGTATTATACACTTGAACCGCAGTTGGTGGAGACGACATCTTCTATAGTGTGCTGTCATGCATTTAGGACTAAATCTTATTGCAGCAAGTGGATGTTTTGCCACTGAATTCAAAAGGATACAGATTTGGCCCTCATTACTTGCCTCCATTTCTCCATCTAATTAAAGCATTTGAATGCTGACAGGTCACTGGAATGAATGCCCAATTAATTACCGATTTGTTCATCATAGCCACAACCTGAATGCTATGAGTTTATACTGTAGACTCAAAATGATTGCTCCTTGGCTTTGAGCTATGCTGTAAATAATCAGAGATTTTTGCATGGCACAAAAGAAAAACTCAAATACACAAATATTAAAAAGTATGTTAAATTTGTACATTCAATATGTACTGAGGATATCAGAGGAGCTTTTCCTATTGCATATGCCACATACATGTAAGTGTTAAATACAAAGTGCATACTGTACAGTACGTTAACTTTTCTGCCAGTTAAATTAACAAATATGCAAATTATAAAGGATGTCAGAGCACTAAAGAAACATCTGCTAACCAAAGTAAAAAGTAATGATAATGATGATAAATAAAGGAAGACAGAAGTGAGTATTGTTTGAGGTGGATTTTCACCCAGCTGCGCATTACGATAAAGGAGTTATGAAAGAAGGCTACCCTATTAGCTGACTGTCTCAAACAGGTTCAGAAAGCAATTTTTAAGTGTCGAAAGTCATTCTTGTGACAATGTGTTTTCTTCATTTCTGTTATTTGGAAACCCTTTATGAACACACCCTCTCATCAGGAGAGGAGGGTGCTGGAAGGAAAATCGATTTTGTGGAGGATTTCAGCATTTTGAAATGTGGCTTTGTTCCTATTAGTAACAACTGCCAGAAAACAAACCAACAAGGAGCTGCTTTGCAAGGCAACTCTTACCCTAAGGCTATCCTCCTAGAGGTCTCCCAAACAGCACTAACAGGAAAGCTCTGAGGTCCCTGAAGCAATCTGCTTGAAGAGCTGCCCCGTATCACAGACCCTGAGCAGCCCACATCTCCCATTACGTGTCTTCCAAGAAGGTGGGCAGATGACCTTGCAGATGAGAGAGAGGACAGCAAGGGTCCCCTGGAATCGTTCCAGCCACCTCCTGTTGTTGGGTTTCACTGACTCGAATGCAATTCAAAGTATATACTACCCAGGTTAGCAGAAACAACACTCCAGCTGGCATCATGACAGGCACAGCTTACAACCACTTAGGAGTTTCGTTAGCAGATTTATTTGTATGGTGAATCAATGTCAAGACACCTTTAGATATTTATACATGTAGTGATTGTGTTATCCTTGGTACACAACGTCAAGACGTTGACTATGGTGAGCAGTACGTCGGTGAATGCAACACCGACCTTGGTGCTCTTTTTACAGATTGGAAGTCAAAAATCACCATTTAGAAGCAGAAACTGGATAAACCCTGTGGCTAAATTTTTATAACATTCCACCATTTTCATTTTAGCATTAACTTTAACTTCAGCATTGATAGCAAAACATTCTTTGTGTCTTCTTAGTGACTTTCACATGCTATAACAATATAACAAGCTAACCACCAGTAATGGTGTATTACGTACAGATGTGCATATTATCACCTTCCCATCTCCCCCTCTCATGTCCTTACTTTTCAAGGAAACTTAACTATCATTTAGTGAAACCTCACTCTGGAGTAAAAGCTGTCTAAACTTTCTCTCAGGCAGCCTGCATGGTCATTCCCTGCATGTAAAAACATGGCAACCATTTGGGTGTCATTCAAAATACCTTCCCTGTTCTTTCACTCTCCGTAATATCCATCACCTCATGCATGGTCCTTCTAATCAGATTCCCTGTGGTTCTATCATTTACAGCCAGTATGAAGGTAATGCTAGCTCATCTCCAGCAATCCCTGACAATTAAATCTTCTATCTCGTGTGATGAATGGCCTCATTTTTCTTCTCTATGTCCCAAGGAAAAATATATAGTGCCTGAGATGCTGCTTGCAGAAATGGCTTGGAATAGTTTGTAGTCCTCCAAAAGATCTAAGAACATTTAATACATTAATAAGGACATCTTAAAATAAAATGCAAAATATTACCTTATCCATACTGAAGAGGACAAGTTAAATTAAGTACATGATGTACACAGTGAAGAATTTCTTTCAGTCATATTCATTGTCTAAATAATGTGTGAGGGCCGTGAGAACTCAACTACTTTATAGTTATGACTAACAGCTGAGTATTAAAAACATCCTGAGCCGGAGTGAAATGTAGGCAGATTGACCCTTGGTATTCTCGCTGCATTTAGAGCATGTATATACACTTTTCCCTTTTTTCCCACTACTTCTGAAGCTAAGAAACAAAGCAAGCGTCAAATTCCAATACAGGTCAGGGACCTCAACCATTATGTAGATACAGTTTCATTACGTAAATTTGTGTAAATCAAGACTCTAGCACTTTTGTGGCTCTAGTTCCCTGGTATTTCTGAGATGGTTCAATGTGGACAAAAGAGCAAAATGAACAAAGAGTGATTTCCCATGGTCATATGAGTTACTAATAGCTAATATGGGTTTTAGCAAGGGTAGAAGACCTTGTTACTGCTCCAGTGTCCCCAAAGTGTCTATATCCTTTATGAAATGTTTTTTCTTTCATCTCCAGGTACAAGGAGTACCGTTTCCTCCAGATGATAGTAAAAAAGTTGCCAGTCAGACCTAAAACACAAAGGCAGATTTCAGAGTACTCTCTCTCAAACAAGAGCTTTAGCAGTTTCTTTGTTCATAAACACTTCAGAAAGTCTGGGTAGTAGTAGATCAACACTAACATTTATTACACTTTAGTAAAATAGCAGTTTTAGCTTAAGTCTTTCTAAATAAAGATCTGTTTCCACTGTGAAAATATGGATTGGATGGGTGACATATAATCACTTTCTATTTTTGCCCAAAAGTCATAGTGAATATGGAACATTTAAAGTTTCAATCAAGTCTGCTTAATATCGTCTAAAATAATTCTTCCTTCTTGCTCAACCCGGCAACAGGAGAACAAGTCTCTAAGTACTATGGAGAACTCTTCAAACAGAACTGCAAAAGGAACCTTACAAAAAAAATAAAGAAAAAAATCTTGGTTTTGCCTTATTTCCCAAGCAGTTTTACAGACTTGGTAAATTCAGAAACTTTGGAAATGTTTCAGCTGCTCTTCCCAAATGTCGAGGTACGTATCCAAATTTTTTGGTTTGTTCACATTAAATGTGAAACAGACATTTCCTCCACCTTCATTTCTAAATCTGTAATCACTTTATGTTATTTGTTAATACTGCAACCACTTCTTTATTATACCTGGAGAAGTAGAGTAGTCTGTGTCTAAGTACACATAAATATTACTATTACAAAAGTACAATTCAGGTCACTTAGAAAATTCCAAAGCCATTAAGTATTTTTTTATACTCAAGGAACAGCAGGGATGAAAACATTTTAGGATCCATAAGGAAAAGGAGTATGGAAAACATTGTTGTGTATTTATATAAATCAGCAATACAGCTTCAAATTAATACTGTGTTCAGTGTTGGGAATTCTGGCTTTAAATAAGGAAAATAAGAAGGAAAATGAAAACAGTCAGAATAGCTAGTAACAGAATGTGAAGAAAGATAACACATACAGATAATATCTGCCTTGTAGAAGAGGGACCATCTAAAAAGCACACAAATGAATGGTTTACGTGGGACAGGAAACTTCTATTTATCCTGTTTGATCATAGTACAAAAAAGAATTCAATGAAACTTAAAAATGACAATACAGGGCTGTTAAAAAGGTCTCCTTTTCAACACAAGGTACTATTACTTTGGGAACCTGATTATCACGAGGTATTACTGAAAAGTTCAGAATGGAACTTCTATGTATTGAAAATGAAGAAAAGGATAATGGAAAGGAACCGGGCTCCTTAAGCATCACATAAACAGCTTTTTGGCAAATGTACCTTAAAAGGAAATACTTGTCTCGGGAAGAATTTTCCCATATTTGCTCATTATAGGCAGTATTCCTGCAGCTTCTTTGAAGCCAGCTACTAAAACCAGTATGTGAAAAGATCTTGTTTTAGTTTTTTTCCAAGATGATAATTCCTGTGAAGCCTTATTTCCTTAGTGTAATGAATCTTTCCAAAGTTGGTGGATTTTACTCAAAATCTGACCAAATTGGTGCAACATTTGTTCATTAATGTATGAGAAAAATTGACTCAGCTTTCATGAAACGAGAATGGAAAAATACACTTTCTTCTTGGAAACCACCGCCATATGATTTACCAGTTTGAAAGCAAGGGAAGAAAACTGGAACTAGATGGAAACTGATTGATTTCACTGACTTGTAGCTGCTTAAAAACTGTTGGCCCTTTCCTCCAGCCTGCCTACTTAACTCTGAATGGCAGCCCTGCCCTTGGGCAACTGGTTCTCCCAGCTTAGTCTGCTCTTCAAAACTGATCAGGATGTGCTCCACCACCTCCTTCAGGTCACTGATAAAGCTGTTAAACAGAACAGGTCCTGGTTTACATGCCTGCAGTACTTCACTTGTTACCAGCCTCCAGGTGGACTAGAAGCAGATGACCAGTTAAGCACTACCTTCCAAGCCCAGCCATCCACCCAGTTTTTTACCTGTCTGGTTGTCCACACATCCAGACCATAGTGTCCAAACTCGGATGCAAAAGTATAGTGGGACACCTTGTCCAAAGCCTTGCTAAAGGCAAGGTGAGTAATATCCATACCATTCCCTTCACGCACAAATTCAATCATTTAATGAGAGAAGGCAATCAGGTTAGTCAGGCATGATTTACTCTTGATAAATCCATGCTGGATGTTCCCAGTCACTTTCTTCTCTTTTGTCAGTCCAAGAGGACTCACTCCATGCTTTCCCAGGAACTGGAGTGAGGCTGACTGGCCTGTTGTTCTGTATTTCCTTATGGTCTTTCTTAAAGATGGACACATCTGCCTTTCTCCAGTCATCAAGAACCTCCCCTAGTCTTTATGACCTTTCAGAGGTGAGAGAGATCAGCCTAGCAAGGACACCAGTAGCTCTCCCAACACCCATGGAGGCAACCTGTTTGGCCCCACAGACTTGTATGGGTCGAGTTCCCTCAAGCTCCCTCGAGTTCCCTGAATTGACCCTCACTGGCTGCTGGTCCTTCTGCTCCTCCCTGAACCCTGCCTCCAACACAGAGAGCTGGAAGACCTAGCTGGTGAAGACTAGGGCAAAGAAGGTGTCAGTACCTCAGCCTTGTTTGTGTTTGCTGTTACTAATTCACACACATAGACTAACACCCCACATACCCCCTCCCCACAATTCTGCAACAGTCCCATGTATTTCTTGTTCAACCTTGGAATACTAATGTAGTGGTAGAAGTGGCAGAAGATTTTCTTGTTATCACAGGATCACAGAATGGTTGAGGTTGGAATCATCTGTGGGTCATCTTGTCCAACTGGCCCTGCTCAAGCAGGGTCATCTACTGCAAGGATGGAGACTCCACAACCTCGCTGGGCAACCTGTTTCAGTGCTCAGTCACCCTCACAGTAAAAAAAGTGTTTTCTGATGTTCAGACAGAGCCTCCTTCAGTTTGTGCCCATTGCCTCTTGTCCTGTCACTGGCCACCACTTTAAAAAGCCTGGCTTCATCTTTTTCACACCCTCCCTTCAAGTATTTATATACATGGATGAGATCCCTCCTGAGCCTTCTCTTCTCCAGGTTGAACAGTCCCAGCTCTCAGCTTCTCCTCATATGAAAAATGCTCCATTCCCTTAATCACCTTAGTGATCCTTCATTGGACTTCCTCCAGTATGTCCATGTCTCTTGTACTGGGGAGCCCAGAGCTGAACCCAGCACTCCACGTGTGGCCTCACCAGTGCTGAGCAGAGGGGAAAGATCGCCTCCCTTGACCTGCTGGCAATACTTTACCTGATGCACTCCGGGATATCATACACTTTACAACCCTTGCTGGCATAAAATTTAAGTGAGCTTTGGCTTTTCTAACACCATCACTACATGCACAAAGTTTGAAATTCCTTCTTTGTAGCCTGTCCCTGCTTCCACCTCCTATATTCTACTTTTTTTACACTGAAGATCAGTCATGTGTTCCCTGTTTAGCCAGTCTAATCTCCTGATGTCTCTACTTGTTCTCCTGAGTATCACGATGACCCCTAATTGTGGCTGGAAGAGGTTGTCTTCAAAGGCCTGTCAGCATTCCAGAGCTCTTTTACCCACCCTTCGGAGGCGCCTCCAATGTGATCCCACCTACTAGTTCCCTGGATGAGGTGCATTCTGCTTTTCTGAAGTCCAGGGTCTGTATTCTGCTACTGTTCTCCCTTGCTTACCTTAGGATCTTGGGCCCTGCAATTTCATGGTCACTATAGTCAAGGCTGCTGTTGATTGTCATGCCCCCAAGAAGTTTTTTCTTGGCTGTGAAGAGCAGTTCTAGCTGAGATTTAAAAGATCGAGACATGACCTGTGACTGGAATTAACACTTGTAACATTATATGTTACAATCTTATACGCATAGCAATAAACCAGTATTCCCCAAATTCCCGAGACAGGCCCAGTCTTCTCACTGGGAGAAGAGTAGGGGCTGGTATGAAAATACCCTAATGCTAATATTGTTGGAAATTCACACCTCCCTTTACTTCTCCCCAAAAATACACAGGAAAATGCCAAATGAAAAAATTAAAAGGGGATTTACTTGATTCTTAAGATCATTTTGATTCTCATAAACTTTTTTTTTTCTTGCATGTATAGTCTTAGGAAAAAAGTCTAGGAAAGCTTAGGAAAACTTTTGCATCCACTGACATTCTAGTTGAAGTTAGAATAAATCAGTTTTATTTTGTGACCATTTTTTTTTCTGACTAATTTCTTCACTTCTCAGCAGGTGAAACGTACTGCCAGTTAGAGACTTACCGTGTTCAGCATCCATTCTGATGCAAACTGAAAAAGGTAAGTCTCTTGCTGGCAGGGACAATGAAGTCATTAATCAAAATCACTCTCCATCTCCACTGATGATGGAAAAAAAGTCCATCTACTATCAGGGTGCAAAACTAAACCAGAATCTTTGGCTTCAGAAAAGGAGGTAATATGGAACAATTTATAAGGAAAATGACAGGAGGGGAAGCACGTCTCCGAACTTCAGGATCCTGGGGCTGACCTTTCGGTTTCATGGTAATTTAAAGTAGCTTCAAGGCTACCTTGAGGTATTGCTGATTCTTAAGAGCCACAAGAAGCCCTTGTGATGATGGTAGGCAATACCTGCACAGAAACTTGCAGTAAGTTCCTCTCCAGTAGTCATGCCATCCAAACATCTTTGAAGTGGAACTTGCAGTGAGGGAAAGCAAAAAGCCATTATTACAGGATTTCTGTACATCAGAGAAATCCTCAAAGAGATGCCTAAGCTGACTTTAAGGCTGCTTTGTGCTGCTACTATTGCACAGAACAGGATGAATTCCCCCATGGATCTGTCTTATAAATATTCTGAGGACATAATCTTGAATTCTTCAAAATGTTTTAATGTTGAGATATCCTAAAAGGCATGTGAAATTCTACACACATGTTATTGGTCCAGTCCTATCGGTCTAGGCCTGGTCAATGGGATCTTACAGCTGAATATCTTGGAAAACACCAGTGAGACTGGTAGCTAGTGATCAATAGCCAGTACCAGACTCTCCACAAAATATCCCTACCCACAGCAGGAATCATCTGCATGCAAGTAGAATAGGGAAGGAAGAAAACTAATAAAGAGGTTTAGACCCTTCTTCTCCTGCCGCCTCTCTGACTTAAACCAATCTCCTTAAAGGTTTTCATGTAAGTCAAAACACTGATTTGTCTAGGTGAGATTTTTTGTCACGTTATCTGCTGGCCAGCTGTAAATAGGAGATCTAGAGTAATACAAAGATTACTGGACAGCCTCACCAGCTTTTCCAGAACTTAACTTTGATTAAACAAACAAACAAACAAACAAGCAAACAACTCCTTTCTAATCTCCAGAAAGCAAAGTCTTCCAAAAAAACTGTGGGTTGGCAAACTGATGAGAAGTTATTACAGCACAATGTTAGCCCTGAAGTATGATGACAGTTTTAATGTCAATGCTGTGAATTATTTCAGGGCTAATTCCTTTACATGGGGCCTTGGGTCGGGGGTGAAATGACCAAAATATATGAACACTTTTACAGTATTGCTGGAAGAAGGCCCTATCTATACTTTTCAGCTTATATTCTGATTCATGTATAAATGGTTAATTCATAAAGTGGTATATGTCTTATCAAACAACAAAATAACATGCTCAGTTTGACAAGGCCAAAGGAAAAAATGACAAATACGTACATGAAAACAGGAGTATTCTCCAAAAGGGCAGTAAATTCTCAGTGGATTACTCCATAGCGGAGCTATACCAAAAAAACTCAATGCATCAAATCCAGTCTTGGGGACAAGTCCTGAAATGCACTGATCTCACTGAAGCCACTGGGATATGCAAGGGCCCACCACCTCTTAAGATCTGGCCTTGAATTTCAAATCAAGTCTTTCATTTTACTTGCAAGTGCTTAATGCCAAAAAACAAGCAAAAAAGGAAAATGATGTTTCGGTCCCTCAGGCTTTACTTAAAGAGACTACCTCAGGCTTGACACTTTTATCCTTGGGATAGAATACCAGAAAAGTTAAATCTGATCCAAAATACTCAATAAACTGAAAAAGCAAATTATGAACACAACAGTTTAGGCGATTATTAATGACACCTCCGAAAACAGGCATGTTGAGCAATCAGTGACGTGGCTAAATGATCATGTCTTCTATATGTCCTTCAGGTCAGGACTTTAATCTGTGGTTTAAGGATCACACCAAAGGATTTAAGTGGCTGAAAACGCATGTTGCTTTAAACTGTACCTCTATTAATCTGCAGCTTATGATTTTTTGACTCATTGATGATTTGATCTTTTTTGAAGTATATGAACTATATTGTTCTCAGGTTTTCACATGGCTAGCCTGCATTTGGTTTCTGTTTTTGTTTCCTGCAAATGTACTTTCTTACATATGCTATCTTCTTCTTTGAATAAAAGAGCATTTAAAAATATGCGAGAAACTGGTGAGAGATAACATGGCTATTGCTTTCCTATAATATACAAATGCTTCCCCAAGTTAATCAGGGTAGTAAACCCAAAGTTCAGCTATGAAGAACTGCAGAAGGACCCTACAAGACTGAGTGATAATTCTGCAGATGAATTTCAGAGCAGAAGAATTAGAAGTGATGCGCATGGGATTAACCAAACAGAATTTTATACATGCAGTGCCAGGTGCTGAACTGGCTATTACTACCCAGCAATGAGATCCTGGAGCTGTAATAGTGAAAATGTCAGCTCAGTACCCGGTTGTGATCAAAAAAGGAAACTGAATGTTAGCATCTATGAGGAGAGCAATACAGCGAACATAATTTTGCAGCTAGGTAATTCTATGGTGCGCCTGCATCTTGAATAGTGTGCGTATTTCTGGTCCCTCCACCTCAACATAGATGGAGCAAAGTTGTAAAAGATGCAGAGGAAGGTGATAAGAATGCCCAAAGTTATAGAACAGCTTCTATATGAGAAATTATTAATTAGCCTGGCATTCTTCAGCCTGGAAAGGAATTGCCTGGTCAGGGGATGCTACAGCAGTTGATAACATAATGAGTGACAGAAAGTGAGTAACTAGGGAATGATTCTTCATTGCATTTTCAAATACAAGAAATAGGAGGCATTAAATGAAATAAGCAGATGGCAGGTTCACAATACCAAAATGAGATGGTTCTTTAGGCTGAAACTCCTTGCAAGATTCCTGGATTCCAGAAGTTTTACATGGGTTTAAAAAGCAACAACAACATGCATAAATGATGAATCCATAACAGATTATCAAACAGATCCCACCTGTGAGCTACAAACTGCTGGAGATCGCAAGGGTATTCTCAGGAAGTGGCAGCCTATGTGCTGTTCTAATAACCTTCCCTGGCTGCCATGACCTTCGTGAAGGGTAGCGAGGGTATTGGGACGGATGGCTTTTGGCTGGACACAGTAGAGACATGCTAACATTTTAAAGAATTAATGCACGGATGCAAGTGATAATAAAAGTATATTTTGACAGGTTTTTAGAGCTGTTTTGAACGTCAGTTGCCCTAAAACTTTCTAGTCATGCTGCTAATGATCCTTTGACAACAAGGTTAAATTACCAATTTAGTCATGCCTTTGCTTCCTAGCCAATTTTTGATCCACTAAAGGCTTGCCTCTCACTACCTGGTTACCAAGTTTACTTAATACTTCTCATAGAGTGACTTTATTAAAAGTCTTCTGAAAGGCTAAATACATTGCATCCAAAAAATCCTCACTACACAGCGTTTCATTAACTAGTATAAATAAATTCATTGTTTTAGAGAGAGAAGTCAGCAGTAATTCACTGCTTTAATTGGCAAAAACTATTCTAAACAAAGATTAATATCAGAGGTTTGTCATAATTCAAGTTTATACTATCTTTGTCCTTCTGAATTTTTCATCTTCTAAGTCCAACAAGGGCATCCTAGCCATCACTGCTTGCTTCCTCAGACACACGGAGAGTAGGTCTTCCTTGTACCAGCTACCAGCTTGGTGAAAGCTGCATGATTACTCTGTGCTACGCTGTGTGACTTCTGCTCCAAAACTGTGGGCAACATCATGTGAAAAGACAATGCTGGTATGTTTATACTGAGCTTCAGGGCTGAATGATCATAAATTCACATGCCAGTAAATAGGCAACAATAAATCTGACCTTTCTGAGCCGGGGGCTATAAACTTCTGTAAAAAGACAATAGGAAGCTTTGTTGCAGCTGATTGCAGCAGCACAGAGATTATCTTGGTTTCTTCTGTCTATAAGTGCAAGAAATGCTGAGTTGTTAGCCCACTGAGGGAGATCTGAATGTAAGGTAAGTCGATTGATTGGTGGGTGATATAAGAGATGAGTAAGTGGAAAGAACTGAGGGTCAAGTATAGACAGGTGGTATTTTTGTTCTCAATTTCTGTGTACAATTTTTGGACCAAAATAGAAAGAGGAAACAAGCGTACCACTTACTCCCTTTTCCACTTTCCTTCTGACCTCTTTCTTATGCAATTCATATAAAATCATAGCAGCATAGCTAAAATAAGTTTCTCAGCCACAGAAAAAGTACAAAAAGAGATGGAATTACTCGCATCACAATAAATAATCCCCAACACAAACAACAATAACAACAGCAAAAAGCCACCCCCCCCCCCCAGGTGTTCATTAGGAACAGGCTTGTTGCGATGTAGGCGATTAATCTGGGGATTTCATGGGACAAAAGTCAAAGCTGTGCCACTGCTGTTAATCTGCCCCAGCGAGGATTGCCAGCACAATTCACAGTGCAAGGGGGACCAGGAGCATCCCGGGATGCTCAGAAAACAATTTTTCAGCTGCAACAATAGACAGTCTGACAAAATCACCATGAAGCGGGGAAGAAACCCAGTCCTGAAATGAGATCCGTATCACTGCTGGACACACAATCCCTCTTGGTCTCCCTGTAATTTGGGCCCAGGCCAGGGGGGATGGCATGGGGATTTTTGGAAGATGCTGTCTTCCCAGCTTTGCCTTGCAACGTCACAGGGTTTCTCCGGGGTGAGGTGGCACGGATGCGGCTGGCGGCTGAGCTGGTCACGCCTGAGGTGTCCACCCTGCTGGGACACATTTGTCCCTCACAGCGTTCACATCGCGAAAGTCCCACTTCTGTGACAAATGTCAACTGAATTCCTCCAGACGTCAGCCCCGTCAGCAGGTGTGTGCTGACTGGCACATGACATTCAGCAGCTCTATTTTCTGTCTTCCCCCCTCCAGCCACCTCTGGGTTTGTCACTGTGACTGGGTAGGGAACAGGCAGCGAGGTGGACCTAATCTGATCCCAGGGGGAGTGGGAAGGAGTTTGATAACTTCCTAGCACCCAATTGCTGAAAGCAGGGTCATGTTAACAGCAATCCTGCCTACTCCATGAGCCTGCTGGAGGTTTGCAAGCCGTTGAACTGCTCCGTGGAGCAGATTTTATGAGCCCCGTGTGCTTTCTCAGCAGGAGGGAGCAAGGCGGTGCCAGCAGCTAGGGAAGCCCAAAGGATGATAAACTACCTCTGTACGGGTGTTTCTCACTCGCAGCTGTCCCTGTGCCTGGGAAAATGGGGGAAAAAATGCACATGTCCCAAAGCAGAGCAATCCCAAAAAAGCTCTGCAGGCTATAACACTAAAAAGGAGGGAGTAACTTGCAAGATTTCTGCTCTATAAACCAACCACCCCCACATGGTCTATCTTGAGGAAGGATGGTCTACAGCGCACCAATGCACAATGCTGAATCACAAGTGACTGAGGAAGGATAAGATTTTGGAGCCTAGGACAAGCCAGTGGGAAGCTGTTTAAGCTAGTGGGAATCTTCTGAGTACTTTAAAAAAAAACTTTCAACAAACCCCATTTCCAAGGCTGAATTCGTTGTTCCAATCAGTTCTGTTTATTCCTGTCATTTAAATAATGCGCTTTGTTAAGCTTAAATAAGTCCAGGGCTTGTATTTTTTAAAACTTCGAAAACCAGGACTTTATATGGTCCAACACACAGGAAAAAAAAGAACGAGCTAAAAAGGAGATAAAACTGTTAAAATTGTGGCTGACTCATGACCTTGCTCTTTTCCCATCTTACCCCTGGACTTTCTAGGTAATTCCTACTGTGATTGTCATGCTGTTTAAACAAATACATTTAAATATAAAATACATATACATAGGACAAATGACAATTATCAAGACCTAGGAACAGAATCCAGTCAATTGACATTTTCTAGGGTTGGTTGGCAGACTCCTAATGTTAATTCTAAGTGTTGATTTATGATGCTAGAATTTAATCTTATCGTAAGATAGGATTGCAGTCACTGGAGATGAAGAAAACTTATTCATTTATTTCACTGATGGGTAAAGTTCAGTGGCTAAGGACAAAAGAAAATATATGCAAAAACTTTTTCAGTTTTTCTGGCTTATACGCCCTTTTTTCCATCGTGTCCTGTTGTATTTTCCATTTTTATCTGTTCTTTCCTGTCAATATTCTTTCTCAATTATTTTGGACATGAAAGAGAGTGAGAAATGGGAGCTATTTCAAAACATAATCCTCGTGATATATGCAATAAAAAAAAAGAGACAGATCATGCCATATAGTCCTTTTTGATTGACACAATTAAGGATGAAGAAGAAGAAAACTAACTGCCATGGGAGAGCAAAAGCATGAGCATGTGTCTGAGATACTTCAGGCCATGCTTGAGTATCTCACCAGTAGCACTGACTGGACAGAAAAACCATCTTCACTGCTTTGTTTTTTGCCCATCTGTAGAGTTCCTCTAGAAGCACAGCTACTAGCTACCGCTCCCTTAAGAACAGAAATGATCAATGCTTTGCCCTTTAGTGGTTTCTTTCACAGAAGAAGAACTGACGTGGCTGACATTGGTTAAATTCCTGATTTTCAGGGTTTTAATGTCAATAATAATTGCCTTTTCCTTCCGTACAAATGCATTATATTTATTATGCTATACAGACATTAATTTCAACACAAACAGAAAGAATGGATTAGTTTAAGTAGTTTAATACAATTAATAGAAGATACGATAATGACCAAGGGCAAACAAGATTTTAGTCAGTGAACTGAAATGCATGAAAATTCTTGAAAAGACAAAGTATCTAGATCGTATGTATCAAACCACTTCTAGAGCATTGGCTTTGTTCAAATATGCAGAATGCTGAGCTAGCAAGTAATTTATACCCGCTATGAGAAAAATACAAAATTTCTGCTAATAAACACCAGCATTTGAGTACCTCCACTTCCTGAAATCATGATTAAAAAATTATCCTTTTTAAATGACAGGGAAGAGAAATACTTTTTATTTGGAAATTGCAAATTATTTCATTTCATAGGAGTACAAAAGTAACCATAATTAGTTGGATTGAAGATTCATTTAATCAAGTACCATTTTTGTTAAAGTGACCTGACATGTATTGCTGGAGAAAAGTTTAAGACAGAGTGATCCTTTCAAGAGATGAACATTGAGCCGTGTACAGATATAGCAGTGTCTAAAACACTGATGGATTTATCATTGATTAATTTTTAGATCCTTCTTTTTTTTTTTTCTTTTTTTGGTCTCCCATCATCTCCTGCCAAAGAACTCCACTATTTAATTTATTTGGGGAGAAAAAATATAGCTTTTCTCATCTGTTTTAAATCCAGTATTCAGTATTTTCAATAGATGACCACTTGCTCTTCAGTTATAAGAAACAATGTTCCTATTCACTTTTCCACATGGAATTCTAGATGGCGGTTATATCCCCTCACTGCTAAGGAGTTTCAGGCTATACAGCCCTTCCTTGTACAGAAACTACCCCATCCTGCTAATCCTTCTTGATTTGCTCCTCCCTTCTACTTTTTTCCTAAGTTTCCTATAATCTCATAGTAAGCTAAACTGGATGCAATATTCAGGATCAGATTTATTTGCCTTTCTGGCTGCTTGTCATCATTGAACTAATGCTTGCAGAGAACCATCCTCAATTCCAACATGTCTTTTCTGAGTGGTAGTGGTTAGTTTATAGTCCATTATTCCATATCACGTGTACACTACTATGTGGCCATTTCCTGAATTTCATTTACCATTGATATGTGAAGATCTTCTGAAATACTCTATCGTTAGTATGAATTTTGAGTGTCTTGAGTTATTCTGTCTCACTCGTGCACTTTGTCACCTAACTCTCTGTTCTCTGTTTGAGGTCATTTATTAACACACTGGACAACATTCATGCCAAGGGCCCTGGAGAACCCTGCTATTAATAGCTTTTCATTGTGAAAACTGACCATTTATTCCTACCTACTTTTTCCTCTTTTTTAACCAATTATTAATACATGAGAGGGCCTTCCCTCTTACCCATGATAGCTTAATTTCTTTAGAAATCTCTTCTAAGGGACTTTGTTGAATGCTTTTTCACAACATAAGTACAGAGTCATTGGGTTACCATTGCCCATAACCTTTATGACTTCTGAAAGAACTTTCATTGATCTGCGAGAGCAGACTTCTTTTTACAAAAGCCCAGTTGATTCTTCCCTGGAATATATCATATTTATCTAGATATCTGTTAATTCTCTCCTTTGATATAGTTTCTTTTATTTACCTGATACGGAAGTCAAACTCACCAGTCTGTAGCTCCCTGAATCATTTGTGAAGCTTTTTTCAAAGACTGGGGACTCATTAACTGACTTCTACCTCCCTAGCACTGAGACTCATAAAGCAATGTCTCACATACACCTCAGTTAATAGCTCATTGGTTTCATGTCTGTGTTTCTTCAGGACTCTTGGGAGAACATTGTCAAAGCCTTCAACATTGCTATCAAATTCTATAATACCAACCCACTCCTGAGATTAAAATGTTTGATAATTTTAAATGACTCAAAGTGCAGCAGCCTGGGTGTACCCAGCCCTGAACTTTCGTTATACTACATGGTAACCCTGGCAATACGATGTGTGACGGAGTTTAGTTTCTACTTTTTAGTCTAAAAGCATATCTCTTGCAAGTAATAGCTCCCACCTCACAGAGAACAGTACTTGTCATTTTTACTTAATTGGTAAGCTAGAAGATTTTTTATGATATGGCTGTGATCCTGTATCATACAAATACATCTGCAGGCATTTAGTTAGTATATCTTTCTTATTGGTGAGAAAGTAGAAAGAGTGTGGTAGAGTAACCTTCCCTATATTTTCCTAAGTATCATTGTTGTGTTAGTAAGGTTGTTTTTCAAGAGTATGTCTCTTTTCGCTTTTGCTAAACTCTTGTTTTATTTACTGGATTTCCCAATTCAAAGGCTGCAAGCCTTTATGTCACACTTTGAGGATACTAGAGATAAATGCTGAACGCACGGAAAATACGTAGTTTCAGAATTCTGTATCTGCATCAATAGCCTGCTTCAGAAAACAGAAAGCAAATCCCTGGTGGTGGTCACTGCAGAAGAAGTGTAAGAGGGAAAGAGGATGGTTGAGAATATTCAGAGGGCAAGAGTGAGAAATGACCACCATTATCACAGGAAGCAAAAGGAAAGATGAAAAGTTTTCAGCCAACAATATCTTTAATATATATTTGTTTACTGTTGAAAACCAGCTACATGTATATGTGCAGGGAACAATGCATTGCAATATGAAAAATTAATATAAAACTACATTTAAATAACTAATGTGTTGGCACCAGAACTGATGCGGACCCAGGAGGAATGTGGTTCCCTTGTTAAAGTAAGTTCATTAGCATAAGAAGCACAAATATGAAGGGCAGGAAGGGAGGAGGGTTCCCATGTTAATAAATATTTACTTCATGATTCCTGAATGACAGAAATGAACAAAAGCTAGAAAAGAAAAAGTTCCAGCAAACACTTCAACCTTAACAAGGAAATGAAATCAGAAGCTTGAACCCAAATTTTGAGTTCCTTGTTTTTTCTTAACATGAGTCACAAAATATAAATTCCCCCTGGTTTTCCCTGCAAAGTTTGATTACGCAAGTAAATAAGAATGGCTCCGACCATCTAGTCCTATTTTGCCTACATTGAGGTTAGAATTTCTACTTGTTTCTTCTGTAATTTTCCCACAAAAGGAAAAAAAGTGGAAAATTTGTTTCCATTTCATCTGCTCCTGAAATACAGCTAGCTGTCAAATGCCTAACACTACAGAACTCTGGGTAATACCAAAAAAATATTTAAAATTAAATAGGTGAGAGACAGGTACCAAAGTGGGAGAGCTGGAAAAAAATAAACTTTTTTCTTTTAAAAAGATATTTGCAAGTGGCCAAAACCGTGATTTATGGTCCCCACCAGGGGCACGCTATTACAAATACTGATTAAAAGGAAATACAGAGAAATTAGCTCCAATTATGAAATAATCAAACCAAAAATTTCAGCCCTTTTGTTGGAAGCATTCTCCGTAGGACTGATCCAGCTATATCTTGCTTCACTTCGGAGCTCTACTGACAACACGCTCAAAGGTGGCTGGCTGCTAGCTCTATATGGCTTGGGAGGAGGGGAAACCTCATTAGTTACTTTCCTTCAGATACCAGTCCTGCAAATGAATATATATTCAAGGGATTTGTTACACTACACGTTATACTGTGAAGATGGCAGGGATTTGGTTTTGCTGTGTTGTGTAACTGTTGTTACTGGGCACACAACTCGCGTCACGCTGTCACCCTATGCCGGCTGTCTTGGGTGGAGGGGTGAAATTTCTTTCTGACTGAGGGCAGGTCGTAGCTCAGGCAAAACAAGGGTCCTCCCCACTCCGCCAGCAGCCCCCAAGCCCCTCGGTTGACAACTGCTGTCTTAGGGAAGGATCAGTCAGGTCCCAGCCACCCCCACCAGAGAACGTGGATGCACATGTGTGTCACCGTGGCCTTACACCCTTTCAAACAGTCTCTCCGAGCACGGCTATGGCTGGTTTGTGCAGGCAGGCTGGAAGGAATGAGCCAAACCCATGGTTTTTGGACTTTCCAGCATTCGCTCTGTATAAACTTGCATGGTATAAACGAAAGGATGCCTCTTAGCTCTTGAGCTAACTGCTGTGAGGGAATTTAATAAAATAACTTTAACGGGAAGTGATAAGACACATTTTTGAGCTGAAAAGTGGAGAATCAGAAACACGGAAACCCATGCAATCTGATTAGTGGCTCTGTGAGCTTCTGCATGCATGTTCAACAGGGAAATGAAAACTGGGTCTGCTTCTAAAATAAACATAAAACCCCTTCGAAGTACAGCTCTAAGACAGATTTTCTCTTTTAATGCCTATTCCTTCATAACTCCGCTGAAGCCCAGCATCTGCTGTCTGTTTTTGCAGCCTACACTGACATAGTAATATCTAAGACCAGTTTTTGCTGTCCAAATTTCCCTACCATCTGGGAGGCAGTCACCTTTTGAGAGAGCGATAGTGTCTTAGTGTCTTCCTTTTGAAGCCCTGCTGCTGCTGCTGGGATTCGTAACCCCTTTGATGAAGGTGGTCCTCGAGCTGCGCTGGCAAGGCTGCCTCATGCACCTACACACACAGAGGGGGAAGTCTGGCTTGGTAGCCTCCGAGGTGGGGTTTGCACTGGAAAAATAAAGCTCCAAACAAACACATGGAGAAATTTTCAGATGCCATTACTTGCAGCTGCAGCCAACGTTAAAGTAATTTGAACAAGAGTGGGCTCCAACCCACGTGCGTGTTCCCTGAAATAAGAGGCTCGGGTTCCCACCACCGTGAGAATTAAATCCTGCCCGAGAGAGGTGGGTACCCAGGCACACAAACCTCGCCACAGGCATGCAAATTGTCAAACATGAAAAGCAAAACCAAAGCAGATTCACAGATTAACCCTAATCAAGGGAAAAGGGTATTACAGACACCAAGGGCAAGTCCTATTCGGGAACAGAGCAATACTCCAGAAAAAAAGCCACCACATCTTTAAATAACTCCACAAGGTAGATAAAGACTTGGAGCTGTGCCAAGGTAAAAGTTGTAAAACTGGATTGATTTTTGCTACAGCTTGCTAAGGGCTCCCTAGAGCAAGGATGTGGTGTTCAAATATAATAATTGATAGCCTGAAAAAATATTTCTGATAAGTGTGCAACTGTAACGCAGAGCCCTGTCTGAGATAAAGCAAGCTTTTGTGTCCCAGCTAACCTGAGTACTGGGGTGACCCAGATCTGCCATTCCCTTCCCTGATTGCAGCCGCATCCTTCAGCTGGGGAGAAAATGGGCCCGGGCTTTGAACAGGGCATTTTGTTAAATGCTGTCGTGGAAAAGTAATTACCCAACAGCCAGACCAGCGCATATGAAGGGGGAGGGCTCTGGGGGAGGAGAGAATTCACATTCATTAATAGCATCCCAGCAGTCCCAAAGGGCAGAGGAGTTAGTGCTAATCTAACCTCTTTTTAGCCTTCACCTTGGTGCGGTGACCACCTCAAGCTCTGTGTATGTGTGTATAAATTGCTTAAGATTCAATTGAACACATTAAGTTTTAAAAAGGATTTAAGTGAAAATTTTCAATAGCTTCTGAAAGGGGATAATTTATTAGCTCTGAGTAAATTAAAATCTCAAGCAGGGGTAAAGACTTTAGAGATTACTTTAATACATTTTATGTGCTTTCAACAGAAATGTTCCTTTAAATGGTCCAAAAATCAGCTAATTTTGTCCTATTTAGTAAATTACCTCCTAAGGCTGTAATGTTACAGATTACAATTGCTAAAAAAAAGTTATGCCTTATCAAGGAGGAATAAACTGCATTTTTGTAGGTTCAAATATAGCACTTTTTTTTGTTTTCATAATTCAGGCTGGTAAAATGCTGTGTTAAAATAATGCCAGGAAGGGAGTGTATCTTTTACATTCTTGTTAGGTCAGATGGTAATGTAACAGAATGTCATGGCTACATCTCCCGTATACCATACTAGCAATTTAGAGTCTATTTTGTCTTTGAGATCAGACATATGATCAAATTACTCTGGTTAACTGTTACCATGCGTCAGCCGAGTCTCAATAACTGCCTGTGCAAATGCTCTTAGCCCATGGCACAGTCAGAGTAATTTGGCTTAGGTTAGCCCCTTTTCACTGCGGGCTAACGTATGTCACATTATCTCGTATTTGTAGTGGACAGTTACCACAGCCTTGTTGATGTGCAGTAACGTGCTGTGCTGAGGCTATTTGATTATGTCTGAGCCTTGAATTTGCCTATGAAACCACTGGTTTCCAGGTTTAAGGTCTCTTTGGGGAGGATGGGAGGAAAAGCATTGGCTCTGAGCAAAAGTCCTGTACTTCCATCCTTTACACGGTCAACAGGCTGCCTTTCAAGTTGTTTCCTTTATGGCAAGAAACCATACTGCCTGCTCAGCAGAGAAGCTGGCTTGGCTTCAGGCAGCTTTAAAGCTATCAGCAGCTGGGAAGCCAATGACTGCATTTCAAAACTAGAAATCAGTTTACATAGGGAAAAGGCTCGGGTCTGGTTTAGAATTACAGTTCTTGCAAACCACAGGACTCAGCTGTTATGTATATCACTGCCTTAAAGGTTGTTTCTGCTGCTGGTGGATATGGCTGTGGTAGTAAATTTAACAGTGCCAGAGGTGGTACTGGAACTTGACTGTCCATTTTGGAAAGTTTGAGTGGTTTCTGACAGGGTTTTGCCCTGGGCCATCTGGTAGTCTTCAAACTGTTCCTGAACAGGGTTTGGGGGGTTGGGTCTGGCCAGCCCATCTCAGATGATAGGAGAGTGTGCAGGAGTGTCACTCACTGCCAGTTTGTCTCAGTGCAGAAAGTGGCCCCAAATCCATTTATTTTATTAATATTGATGCAGCCTAACTTACAAAAAGGAGTCAAAGAGTTAGTAAGGTGATGAGTAGCTGGTGAGCGAGTGATTTCAAAGACTGGTGGAGGTAAGGTCGGGAAGTTGCTGGTAAATGACGATGGGGTAAGAAAGAGAGAACAATGAGAAGAACAGAGAGGAGGGAGGCTGAATGGATATATTATAAGGATACAATCAGGCTGCAAAAGAAGAAAGAGCCTGGAGCAGAAATAAGGAAAACAAACATTACTGCAGCTGAGGCAGAAAGGGAAGACATTAAGAGTCTAAGCTACAAAATAAGTTGCTAGTTGTTATTGACCAAGAAAAGGAAAATAAAATTGGAAAGATAAATTTTTTAATTACAAGAAATGGCACTCCGTGGTCTTTGGATGGATATTCACATCCATACACCTATCGGCATGGACATATATGTGCAACAGCATTTAAGACTGAGACACCTAAAGCTTGTGACTTTTGGAGCTCAGATGAATTAGGTTCTTCAAGAATTTAATGGCTGTTAATGTTTTTTTCATGGTGGAATTGTGAAGAGGCAGGAATAGAATTAGCCTGGCAAGTGTCTTATGCTGCTCAGGAAAGGGACTGTTAACTTTTTATCCGTGGTTTTATGTGTTCCTTGTCTGAATCACTTGCCCACATGTGTGCAATACAATGGTTGCTATTAGCGTTCATAGTTTTAGTTGTTCATTGTTTCAGGATCAAATTTGTCCATTACCCCAATAAGACCAGCATCCAGGACAGACATGAACAAAAAGTAAGCATTCATCAGGATTCAATCTCCAGACCCGCCCGATGTCAATCCTGAAGCATGGAGATCCTCAGCCTAAACATTACCTTTCTTCTTATAAAACACCTGAAGAGCTCCATGTATGGGCAAACCAGATGCATCTTCACTTGTCTGTAAAGACATATCCTTGTGCCTGATTATTCAGTCCTGTCAGACAGGTGAGGTGATTTTTGAAACAAGTCCCTTGAGCACTGGAACTAATGAAATCTGGTTTCCTGTGAATCTGTTTCCTGACTCTTGTATTTTGGTTTCTAAAAAGGTCCTGGATCTGACAGAAGCTTTTTACGGGTTTAGTCACTTATGAAGTCACTCTCCACTGCAGGTTTTCCCATCTGAGAAGGTGCAAATCTCCCTCCCCCAGAGCATTTAAGGGCTTCCTTCATCTGTGCCTGGATCCCTATAAACCTTTAAGAACTGGAGTACCTCTTAGATCTCAGCACTCTGTCAAATTTCTTGGAGCCAGTGAAGTCAGAGGATAGACAGAGGATGCAGACAGGGACAGGAATTGTTTTGCAGCCAAAACAGTAACTTATTAATTGTGATGACAGTTCTTTGGACATAAGAATTCCCATGCTGTGCTAGCCCAGCATTGAGCCTACCCCAGTATCTTACCTCTGCTTACCAGTATCTTTTAGTAGTAAACCAGCACCTACTTAGTCAGTGAAGTCTTGTCAATAGGAAATTAATGTGCAAAACCACTAGTCTTATATCCTTTTCTTGAAAAAGTTCTTTTTATCTCATGGTCTCATATCCTTCATGATTTCCACAAACGTTCTTGAATTATCTCCTTGTTTTCGCTACGCTTTTTTTTTTTTTGAGAAAGAATGCCTCTTGAAAAGAAGATGGTTTCCCCAATAATGTTATGCCACTGTCATAAACTGACATTATAATAATTTCTGTATTATTGTTTTCTTTTGCTCTTTGATGCCTTCTGGAATGCCAAACCTCTTTCAGCAAATAACTGCACCACAGCAGCAATCACCACTTCTCCCTTTCAGAATGTACTTTCATTAACTTATACTCACTGCTCTTTAAACTCATCGCTCTTTAAACTCAGAGATCTTAGTAGTTCAAATGATTCCTCCTCCAGCATACTTTAACCTGCATTCATTGAATTTCACCTGCTACCATGCTGTCCTTTCACCTCGCTTCCTTCAACCTCTCTGGAGCTCTCTGTAAACTTCTTTAGTGCTGATCAGTCTTTGTGACACCCCTAAGCACGGTCAGCTCAGTGTTCACACAGATTTTTGTGTCACTAACTTACAAAACACCATCAATGGCAACATGCAGCTTTGGAGTAGCTCAGTATTAATTACTTCTTTTTTTTACTGCTAGAAAATGGAGCAGTTTCTGCTTTGTGATGCTCTGGTTTTAATCCTGCGTACTCCTGCGTGGTGTTACTTTTTTGACAGTTTCCTACAAGGAACTCGCAAAAAACACTTTCAGTAAATCCAGATACGTTAGATCAACCCTATATTTTTTAATCTTGAATTTTGCTGATGCACTCAAGGAACGCTTGAAGAAAAGAGTGATAGGTTATCCGTTACCAAATCATGCTGCTTTGTCCCAATCATACCATATCATAGCTAAGTGTTTCACACATTAGCCTTTCAGTTGGTGAAGGTCCATGGCAGATTACTTCGAGATATGACTAACTTTAAATACAGAAGTTGTACCCTTGAAGCCAATGTCCTATTTACGTGCTTTAAGTTTGGCATGTGTTGAAGCCAGGATCACCAGCCTGCAGTCCTTAGGCAGTGAGAATTTTCACTTTTTCTTTTTTTTTTTTTAAATGAGAGGTTGAGTCTTTTTGCTAGCAGCTGCCCCAGATCATTCTTAAATCTGGCAGAGGTTTAGTAATGACAGATATTTCTGACAGCCAGAGACATCAGGGCTACCCAGGGCTGGAGCCAGAACTGAATTTTGCCTTGCTGAGAGCTGCTCCAGCGCTGGGTGGGGAGGGGAAAGGAGATGCAAGCTGGCCCTTCTGCAACGCCGGCACAGACCCAGGAGCCAGTAATGTCATCCTGCAACCCCAGGAGTCTGCTGCCCTGGGGTACTGCCCGCTGTCGCTTATGCTTTGAGCCATCCAGACTCTCAGTTCTTCAGTAAAAATATCAGAAGGCTCATCAACTTGGCTAAATCCTTTCTAACTCTTGCCTGTTTCTGCTTTCTCTGGGTCCAACCCTCTCATTTTCTTTCAAAATTTTTATTTTACTACCTTCAGCTCCTATGACCTGATGTGTTTTTATCAGTGTAGTTAGTGCTGTATAGCCTCGCCGAGCTAGATCCAAGCACTTCTCATAGTGTCTTTCCAACCGCCTCAGTGCTCCTTCAATTCTTCCTTCCTTTCCTTCTCTTCCTCTCCCCCCTCCCCAAATTTTGCCCATCTCTATCTTTTGTGGTGGTTTTATGTTCTCTGGCAACCTGGCTCTCGCTTTTGGGCAAAGGCTAGTTGCTGTCTTCAGATCTTACATGTTGTGCTCTCAAGGGTCAGATGCATCCTGGCAAGTATGGTAGACTTTTGACCCTATAAAACTGAGAGATTGAAAGAAAGTAGTGACCGCATTAAAATCACTAGATATAAGGAGATACTAGAACACACTTGAAGAAGTATTATAGAAGGCAGGAACATTTAAGGCCCAACATCCCAATACTGGAGACTTAAAGACGGAGTCTGCAGAATACAGATCAGATCCTTTCATTTATTTTTTACTGAATTTGTGCTCCAATTTCTAGCTACGATTTAACTGCAGTAATACAGATTTAATACTGACCCTTTAAAATTATTCACTGGCCATTTTTCACACTTGTTTTATGAAACAGTCAAAACATTTTTCACTCCTGCTCTTAAGAATTTTTGGATCTGTAAATAGCAACATTTATTTTTATCTTCTATCAACTATTAGAAGCTTTCAAGCTGGGACACATATTGTGCATTGACTATAAGGAACACTGGAGCACAGAAATGCCAAACCAACCTATTGTTACAAGAGACAGAACCTACCATTTCAAATGTCCTTGTGCAAGAATCTTTCCCATGGTCATGGTCACTAAGAACATGTCTGAATAGTGAAAGACAAAGGGTGAAATCTCATTAATTTCAGGGAGGGTCAGGGTTTCAACCAATTTGCTTCTTCCTACAAATGTAATCTTGCCAGTACTTTTAATGTGTTGCTTTAAACACATTCAAAGCTGATGCAACTTGTTCTTCCAATATTTTTTCCCAGATATTTGTGTATCTAACAATATTCCTAAAAAGGTGCTGTTAATAACTCTGACAGTTTTGATTTTTTGAAAGTAGCATCTAATTTTAGAAAACCATTAGATAACTTAGAGTGAAAGATTCACCAAGTAAATGGTACTTTATAAATCTTTCTGTCTAGATGGATGATTTAAATACAAGTTTCTGATTTTTGTTTTTACTTGCCTAAGGGTTGAGACTGCCGTGAAAACCAGATTGATATCTTTAAGGACAATGAAATAAAAACCATCTAACTGCAATATTTTGAATTTTTTCCTATAGTAAGATGTAAAATGCTGTTTATTTGTGTAGTGCTGCTTATTGAAGGTGCATAGCATGTGAGCAAATACTGTAGCTTTTATCTAGATGACCTGATTCTCAAATTCCAAACACTGAGGACTGGAAAGCAAGGCAAGAGCTAAAGATAAATTTTTAAAAAATATGCATTTATTTAAGTTATGGATGAATAAAATATAGGGCACATAAAAGTGACAGTACCTTCTAGGTTAGTAGATTGCACAATCTGGACTTTCACAGCGACAGTATTTTCTCATGCATGTGTTACACTAAGAATACTAAAAATACCTAGATTTAAAAAGCGGAGCTGACAGAACATCTAAGTAGTGATGAAATACTCAGATACACATTAATTACATCTTCCAAAGAAGTCTCTTGAAACTAAGTGCAAAGGCCTTCATTCTCTACTTATGTTGATTTAAATCAGAGGAAACTTCTTGGGGTGAAAGCTTAGCTGTACACATGCCCACAGTACAGATCAGGAGAGGGTGGTGGCAAGGTTGGTTTGACAGAGGCTTTAAACTCCTGGGCGTAGTCATAAAATTATGTCTATCCACTTTTGTCTTCAAGAAGCTATTAATAAAGACAAATACTCAGGCTGCAGAGGTATCTTGAATTCTTTCTCTTTTGACATCCTATCTGGTAGGGGCTGCAAAGGCAGAAGCTAAAATTTGGGTTCTTTCATTAAAACAGCCAAAGCCATGCCAGGTAAGGTCCATCTGAGTATACCTACACTGCTATATTAAGAAAGGACTGGAACCAGTTCACACTCTGGTATCTTGATCCTCTGTTGGGCTGATTTTCCCACTGCTTCTTGTTTTCAGCCGTGTTTTCAGCAGGCTTTGCACCCCCGGACAACCCCACCGTGCCAAACCCTACGGCATGCCATGTGTGGGGTCACTTTCATGGTGTAACACCCAAGAGCCTCGTTGGCTCCAGCACAACCTTCTCTGCTGTCAGGCTCTTTGAACTGAAATAAAGAGAAGATTTAGGGTCATGAAGACATTGTATGGAGCCTAAAGGAGAGCCAGGGTCAAGAGCTACTACTTCGCAGGCCCCCACCTGCTCTAGACAGGATTAGTCTGAAGCAACATGAAAGCCAGTCAGGTGCCACACAGACTACTGCTAATAGTTTCTAGGGAAGATATTTTTCACCAGTTTTCAGATTCTAAACTAAAACGAAGAATACTTTGATGGGCTGGAAAGTTAATGCAAATCATGTGAGAGGAATATATTCTGATTCTTTTAGTGTTGTTATAATACAGTTCCAGTTCCTGTAAAACGCAAGCTGGCTAACCTGCCATGCTGTTAGGATCTCAACTAGAACAGAGACAAATGGCACTTAGATGGTAAAAAAGATGCCCAGGGTTGTCATTACTGTAAGACAGTCGTTAAACAGCTAGCACTGAGAGAAACAGGAGCGTTCAGAAGCTGGTCAGGGTCCCAGCTCCTTGTGACACTCTTTTGGAACTATGTTCCTTACTAAACTTGCCCTTCCTACTTTGTACAGAGGCTCTGACACCCATGACATATCAGGGTAGTTATATGCACAATCGAGTTAATTCATGCTAGCTAATAAGCACGATGCAATTTGTGCATTTTTAATGCAGAATGCTTCCAATAACCATCACTAATAACCTCCTCTTCAGTACAGAAGAGTAAAGCTCCTCCTGTGTTATTTATGCTTAGGATTAGATTTCATCTCACATAACTTCAGCTGTCAAGTTTAAGCCACTCACCACAGACTCCCTTTGTAGTCACTGGAGAGAGATAGGCATCTCCAAAGGGCGATTCCTTCCATCTCTCTTCGATACCTGTCTTTGGATGGGATGAATCACCCTCTGGAGGTGCCTATCTCTCTTCATTGTCTAGAGACAGAGTCAAGCTGACTTTAACTTATAGACATCTAACAGAGACTTCTATCTTATAGATAGTGAAAGTGAAATGAATCCCACCTTCAGCGTACTGTACTTGAAGTAGTTCTCTGCTTGGTGCAAAGAGGATTGAAGGAAGATTTCTCTAAGTGCAAGCATGATTTTGTTGCTGCTGGTAGGAATGCTTTGCTTTCTTCTCTTGCCTCCCTGAGATGCTGACAGCTCTGATGTTAATAATGGAGCACCAGTCGGGCTTCAGCGATTTGCAGAAAAAAGGCAAGTTATGTAATTTTTCGAGGTAATAGCTGCAGTCTGGGAAGAATTGGCCTGAAAATGTCTGAAGCTGAGAGAATCTTCCATGTTAAATAGTTTAATTTCAGGATAATATATCCATGACTTGAATTTAAAAAAAAATCTAACCTATTTCATTTGCTGTATTAAGTATCTGCATTTGCTCCTAATATTCTTAATTAGGTCAATTTGAAAATTTCAGCATATCATTTTCAAGTGTGAATTTAGGGAGAGAAAGTTTTGCAATCTATTACGTTCATACTTCAGTTGTAAAAAGCTCCCCACATATCCTTGTGTGGCGATAAAGCAACATTTCATGAATCAGACAAAGAATTTTTGACGTTGATAAATAGAATGGCTGCATGATCTATCACTTGACACTTTCCCAGCACTTATCCATGGCCTGGGTTCATCCCTGCTTTTCTTCCTAACCTGCACAAGTCTCTGTATATGTAAAAAAATAATAAAAAAAGCAGTTTCATTTGAGAAATTACTTCAAACAGATGTATGAAAACTAGTCTTGAAAGGAGAGAAAGACACTTTATGATGTTGCCAAGACTTGTGATTTAATCGTGCATTTTGTGACAATCAGTATTTTTAGTGCCTTAGCTTCAAAAATCCTGTTATTACCTGATAATCACTGTTTTTATTAAGGAAAAAAAAAAAAGACATTTCTAATGGTCTGGACTGCAGAGGAAAGTTCAAAAATATGAACTGTAAAAGCTCAAATCAAGAAGGTGACAAGTGAAAAGAAGCAATTAATGTAACACTTTATAATTTTTGGAGGCCAGACTTGATTTTTTTCCCCTCAACTAAAATAAAAATTTCCCATAGGATTTTCTTTTCAGGATCACAGTTCTTGACGAGGTTGAAGTGAGACACAGGACTGTGTGATTGAATTCATGCCTGCCCAATGGGTCAAACTAAACACTACACATCCTTCTAGGTCCAGATTTTTTCCAAGACGGTGATCTTGCTGGATGGCTAAACCTGAACAGGACTTCATGGGGCTTTATATGGGGTTTGCTCTGTTTGGAACAGGGTCTTTGAATCTCTGAGTTTGCAAAGAACTAGAAGGGTAATCTGTCCTGGACTGGGGTGCTGCAGAGGGGTGAGTTTCATCCTGAAAGAACACAACCAAATCAAAAATCTTCCTGCAAGAAAGAAAATTGTAAGGCTTTTCACATTGCCTAAATTTAGATACTTAAATGAAGTGCCAGAGATAGGAGGTTAGTCTTATAAGGCTTTCTGCCTAATCAATAGAAAGGGAAAGACAGTCCTGTAAAGCACCTTAGTGAAGTTTCTGCTTTGAACTGGCTACTGAGAGAGCCTGCTCTCCTGCAGGCATCCCAGTGTCAACCGGGTCCTGCTTCCTGCAGCATCATGCTGAGTCCTGTTCTCGGTTACATTCATTTTGTAAGGGTCACTGATGTGGGACCTGTGGTGGCAAAGACGCAGGAAAATGAACAGTGGCCCAAGACCTGTGTGGGTATGGCTATGCTCTGCAGTACTACTGCTTCTTGCTCCAGAGGCCACTGGGGATGGGTTTGCTCTAGGCTAGTATGTGGAATTAGAGTGTTAGGGGAAAGCGAAAGTTTGGAAAGCACCCATTTTCCTCATTTCATACATCACAGGACTTATATGGAGGAAAAGAATAGTGCTTAGAGTAACTTCATAACTGGCTGGTACCTGCATCTAGGGTTTTTGGGTAGCTGACCAGGGCTAAGCTAAGCCTGAGCAATCCTCCAGGACTGCAAGGTGGAAACCTGGATTGCTCCAGCGAGACAGATGCCACTCACTTACAGCCACAAGCAGCTGGATGCTCAGGAAGTTCAGGAAGCTCACATGTTCATTGCCGTTTTGAGAATGAACATAAACTGCGATAGCCCTCCTTCCTGAAAAACTGATCAAGTTGCATTTACACTGCACTGCGATGTAAATGTACGTTCCTCTTAATTGCTCAACTTTGGCGCTGGGGCTACTGTGTAAACTTAGAGAAGTCCTTTCTGTATTAGATTGCCTTTATTGCATTGAAGATCAAGCCCTGCGTTCTGCAGAATGTCATTTTGTTTTACCCAACAGATATTAGTTTAGAAACACCTGGGTACCTTCAGTGACTGCTGTTTTTAGGTTAAGCAGTCCAAAATCTCTGTTTGATTTGGAAAAGAAAGCTCAGGATTAACATGCTGTTTCTGCAAATCCATAATCAGAGCAGCTTTGTACCAAATAGCAGATTAGGAAGCAAGCCGTTGCGTGTATGGCATGACCCAAACCAGGTGCACCTGCAAGGTAAAGGACTGGAAGGATCCTGCTTAGTGAAATAGGATCCCATTGTGTGATTTGTCAGACTAAGTGCCTGAAAACTGCCCGTTTTTTAGTTCTACCTAAAATGTCCTTAGATCTTTCTTTCTTTCTTTTTCCCTCCTTCCTTCCTTCCTTCTTTCCTTCCTTCCTTCCTTCCTTCCTTCCTCCCTTCCTCCCTCCC
>JAVKLA010000057.1:5499980-5518085 GCA_034782735.1 Sagittarius serpentarius
CCACGCCTCTCCTCGCCTCTCCTCTCCTCTCCTCGCCTCTCCTCTCCTCTCCTCTCCTCTCCTCTCCTCTCTTTTTCTGTCTCTCCCCTTACCTCCCTCCCTCCTAGAGTAAAAATTTGCCTGACCATTTACTTTGGAAGCAGATTACTTTAAAAATTATTACTTCAAAAATTATTACTTCAGAATGAAAGGAAGGGATTCAGGTGAGTAAACACAGGTGGTTTGTGCTTTTTGAGATGCTCTAGGGTGCCCAAGGTGTCTGGGCTGGCTGATCTAACACAGAGGATCCATCCCCTCCTGGAGCAGGCGACGATGCCCTGTTCTGTCCAAACCGGCACAAGAACACCCAAATCTCCTTCAGAGTGCCTCTACCTGGAACTGTTCCAGTATAGCTACTCTGCATTAAAACAACCCACAACCCTATACCTTATTCTGGTATCATCGTAAATTGCCTGCCACAGACAGCTTGGTTAACAACCTAATCAAGGCTTGCCTCAAGACCTTATTTAGAATCATTAATAGAAAGGAGAGGCTAATGGGCATCTATACAGGGCCATGCATGGAAATGTTGGCACACTTTTTGGGAACAAAACTTGGGACTGTCTGTGTGCAAATTGCACTGGTTTAACTAAGAACGGGATTTAAAATCAGTGTAGTTAAAACAGTGAAATAGGTTGTGTCAGCTCTTTTAAATCAATATAAGCCTGACAGAGCTTGGTTTAACTTATATTGAGTTAAAAGCAGACCAAAATAAGCTGCTTGTAACCCAACATTAATGTGTCTACATAGAGTTTGTACTGAATTAATGAAACCGATTTTAAATCAATTTAAGTCAAAACAGTGCTAGATCTGTGTACAGACAAAAGTTTAATTGGAAAATGATTGATTAGATATGGATAATGCAGCCAATGATGGGGCATATGAGAGAGAAAGAAATCAGGATCTGGACATAATGAAAAAACCTGAACGGATATGTCTAGGCAGCATTGTGCAATGTTCAGATACATAAATAAAGAGAAGAATATTTAGACTGTAGCTACTTCCCTATATAATATAAGGTCTCTACACATCAATATGCATTACTAGATATGCAGGCAGATGGTATAAGTATGGCAGAAGGATGGAAGTTGAAAGTGGATGCATGCGGAAAGGGTCTAAACCAGAATAAAGGTCCCATGTCCTTAATGACAAAGAAACAAGAATGCCACCTGGAATACTACTGTGGAAACAGCAAATACAGCAGAACAGATCTTACCACCCTATATTTTTTTCCTCTTCACTTCTCAGAGGTCTTCACGTGCTAGAATTCTGAAAGGGAAAAATAACGCAAAGAGCTTTTTCTGGTATTGTCTGAGATTGCCTTTTTTCCAGACAAGAACTGTTTTACTACCCAGAGCCCCTCAAAAAAATTGAAGATGTTCTCAGTACAATATAAAAATTGGTCATGAAAAATATAAATGCTCTTTTGACTTGAGAAGGGAATCACTTCATAATTTACACTATCTCTACTTGAGAAGAGAACAACTTCACTACTCATGAGTTATTGGTTTTACCCTCTTCATTAAGCATTCCTTGTCTGTGTTTCTATCTATTTAGTGCATGTTCTTCCCACTCCCTTGTCAATGCCCTTAGATACAAGGGAGATATTTGAGACAGTGCACAGAGAACTTTCATTTTAATACACAGCAAATTAGAGACACTGCACATGCATGTATCTGTGGTGTACCAGACTATTAACCTCTAATGTGGATTCATCCTTGGATAATCTTTTGCTTACATCCCAACCACTATTTTCTAACATTTGCAAACCAATTAATTTTTCTTTTGGAGGGAGTGCTTTGCAGAATTTACTGGTGACGATATATGTAAAAAAAGATACGTTAAAATGAAATCTGAAGTATTATTGTCGACAGGAAGCTGAGTGATGCGAATTGCGTACAGTATATACAGAAATGTGGTTGCCCTATAAATTTTTCTGTGTCTCTAAACAAAGACAAAAATAGGTATAACTAGCCTGATACTGTTTAGTTATGTAACAGATTGAGGGTTTGGGTTTTAGTCACTGAAAATGTGATAAACAACATTGTGCATTAATGCAGAAAACAGATTGAGCTTTTTAATGGTACATCAAATAAGACTTTATTAGCATCTATTAGGTTCAACCCAAAGCCCAGGAAATAGCATTAATGAGCATCATATATCAGTCTGTCTGTTATTAGATAACATTATCCCTTAAAACTAGCAAGTCATATAGTACTTTATACTTTTTACCTTTATCTTTAGAATTAGCTGCTGACATCCTCTCCTGTTACACTGGCCTTACTATTAGTAATAGTGAACCAATTTATAAACCCATTAGTGACACTTTTTCCCGAAGATAAAAACAGTCAAAATTATCTGGCAGCAATTAATCTTAATGGCTGTATGCAGTAAACAGCAATGGGCTAATTCCAGCTCTGTCAGCCCCATCAAACAATCCCACATTAGGCAGCTTTTCACTGATCCATTAAGCATATTCAGAACAACAACAAATTCAATGCTGAAGGCATATGCACTAAACATTACAACAGTGATCTTCTGAAGCCATCATTATCTCTTAAATAGTACTTCCCCCATGTATTATCATTATGCTGTACATTAGAAATACTTTGATTAAACTCCCTTAATTCATAACAGCCAGCTGCAGACCATTTATGCAGTTAATCTCAACACAACAGCTATTGAGGAAATATAACAAATGAAGGCTGTAAACTGGAAGTCATTACTACGAAAGATACTGGTTTCCTAGCCCTCGTGGTGCAAAGTGCATGGCAAGATTGTACTTTAGGTTGACAGTAATGCAGACCGAAACCACTAATGACCTTCCACATGTCCTGCAACATGTGCAGCAGGAGTTGCAGCTGTAAAGGTGTGTGCAGGAGCAACCTGACAAACTGTCAGCAGGAGTGGCAAAAACGTCCAGGGAAGAGCTGGCTTGCAAACCACAGCCTCTCCATGGCTTTGCTGTCTTCATCTGGAACTTACAGTAATTTGTCCCTGGGAAAGAACAGTTCTGAGTTCTTCCTCCGTGAAGCTCAGATTAGTAGCAATGACACTTTGAAAGACTGCAGACCTTTGAGTTTCTTTTCCTACAAGTAATAGCCGTTTTAAGACTTTTTATTAGACTGTTTTCTCTTTGAGGTATAATGGATATGGTGTGGCAAGAATACTTGCATAAAGCTTTCCATGGTGATGTAAACAAAACAGTATTATCAGAACGGGAAGGAAAATAGTAGCTAATTTGTACTTCCACTCTGACCTGAAATTCACATGAGGTATCCTCATTTAATAACATGAAAATGTTAAACAGATAAAAGTTGATGGTATTTTCTTAAGTTTTCATCAAATGTATTCCATTAAAAATATGTATTAAAAATTCACTCAGAAGGGTTCATGTTGCATGTTAGGGAAAAACAGGAGCTAAGTTTGTATTACTAATCTAGATCGTACCTTTTCTTAATTTAAAAAATACCCCAAGAAATCTGTGGGATTTGGGTACAAAAAACACTTTCACAAATTCTTTACTTGTCAAGTGTAAAGAAACCATAAAAATATTAGTGAATAAGGTCTATGTGTTTTACAGTTCTTCACCATATATAAATAGTTTATTTGATTTTAAAGATATAAACCACAGACACAGTGTCTACCTTGCAATGAAATGATCAAATAAATAAAACTTCAATTTGGCATGAGCCTAGCTGCCAGTTCTGATCTGAGTTCCAGTTCATAAGGCCAGCTCACTCGAAGGTGGAATGCAAAACCTCCGCGGCACCTTCAGGACCCGCACTGAGGAGCAGGCAATGGCATGCAACAGGCAACAACACCCTTTAGAGGGCCAGAAGAATCAACTTCCTGATACTTTGGTTAAAACCGAGGTGAAAAGTCTTGCTGCAAGTCCAGCTTCGTACTTCTGTTACTTTCCAAAGCTCATGCACTGCTGGAACATGTGAGGCTGCAGCTCTGTACCGTTTTCCCTGTGAGCAACCTACGCAACCCGGTGCTGCAAACACCTAAGCACAGCGACACAAAACGCACCGGCTTGCTCCTAAGCAGAGGGATTCAACACAGCCGCTTTTCAGATGGGTGCTCATGTGTAGCCTTCCCTCTGTGTGGGGAGGCAGACCTGCATGCCACGTTAGATGTTGAGCCCCACCTAAAGCAGCAAGCGTACTTAAGAGTGAATTTTGCAAAGATGTATTCCGTCCTAACCATGCACTTTTTACAGACTATCGTAGTATTCTCCCTTTCAGAGGGAGAAGGATGGACTTGTGCTTCAGGTACAGATTTCAAAACTAGACACTCTTCCTACCCCCACAGCACCTTGCCATACGATCTTAGGTAAGTCACTTTATGTCCCTGTGACTTGGTTTCCCTTCTTTATAATGTCAATAAGGTGACTTTTCCACATGGCAGAGATGTTGCCAAGACTAACTGGTAATGGGTACGGTGCTTCCAAGGTCTTTGATCAGAAAACCAAGCAGAAAAAAATTTGCTACATCACTTACACTAAGGTATTCTGCTTCTTGGCTATCAAGGCTGGCTCCCATGATCAGAGTTATGTAGGACCTGTAGGCATCAAGAAATCTGTCTACACCACAGAGCTACCCTGGATCCTTGCAAAACCAGCGTTGCAGGTCTGACCAACTTCTGAGATGATGGGAATGAGCAGAAATCACTGTGCCCTCAAGAAGGCAGGTGCTGAGCATGCAGGAACTACCTCCCTACCTCCAGCCTTCACTGCCACCACAGTAAGCAATCTGCTTTTTAACAAGCAACAGTAGATAGGTTAGTTTCATGAAATTATTTCTCCATGTCAGCCTCCTTCACGGTGTTTTAGAGCAAACTGGATGCCAGTCTTTGGAAGTGCAGGAGGTGAACTTTACCTTTAGCCCATTTCGGATGATCTGGAGATAACCTATAACAAGAAAAGCATCTGGAAACCAAAGCTGGTTCCTTAACCCAGCAGAAAGAGAAAGTTGAGTAATTAATTTTTGTCCTACACAGGAGCATTTCTAGGTACAAGAGCTTCAGGCAACAAGGAATATTAGACACTCTGTTGAAAATCAAGATCCCAGCAGAGTCTGGACACTTAAGAGTAAGGCCTCCTCTGACCAAGGATTTCTAAGCATGAAAATTTTCACTTAGGAGCCTAAACACAGTTGAAGTTTCCTACTGAACAGAATTCTCAGTATCCAAGATGTAACTTGTATGTTTCACATATATGAGCTATTAATTTGGGAAAAAGTAGTTTTTCCCAAACTTAAAGAGAGACTGACTCACCATCCTCTCCAGCAGGCAGAAAGATCTGTGATATGATGTGACAATTATAAGTTACAAAGTGTGCCTGAATCATTATATATAACCATCTTTGTCCATCTTCACATTTTTTTCCCTTTCCCAGCAGTATTTGTTTCCTTAAAAACAGTGGAAAATGCCATAAGCAATGCATTTTAAACAATTTATTTTAATTTTCAAGATACGTTTTCTTGGATTTAAGAAAATCCAAGTAGGTAAGTGCTAACCTTCAGAACAAAGCAGAAGATCTGTGCATCTTGTCTCCCAGAAAATGGAGCAACAGAATTTGTCACCTCATGGTGGGCCCAGTTCTGGGGAGTACTGACTAATGGGTACTCTGCAGATGACAAGGAATACAGGGAAGAATGACAAATTGTTCCCATTTACTACTTGCTCACCCCAGCGCAGAAAGTTCACTTAGTCGCAGCTTTACCAGGCAACGCTTTTTTTTTTTGGCTCAGGCTTCTTATGACTGGCTGCAGAAGAATCTGTGGCTATGTATATACCCTTCAAATGCACTAACAGGGGGGCTACTCTGCTCACTTTCCAAGGACCATTTACTAATCTTGAATTTAGCTAACCAAGCTGCGTAGCAGGGAGTTTATAAAGATTCCCATAACTCTGCCTAGCACGCGATCCAGGCACAGAGGTCTTACTGTATCAGTAAGAATTCAGGACTAAAGAGAAAATATATACTTACCGAGCTGCTTGTGGGAAATTGATTATGTTAATTACAGATGAATTTTATAGATGGATTTTATTTTAAATTATGGACATTGTTGCTTCTTAGTTTGTCAATGTGTGAACAGTCAGATGTGAAACTAGCTGTATAATGTGTGCAGGTTTTTCACAAAGGGAATGTAAGATGGATGAGAACCCCAAAATAGTTTGGTCATACTATGACTATTTTTCCTATTATTGTGATATTTCAAAAGGGTCAGAGCTGATTTGCAAAACAAGGATGTTGTTCTCGTTGGTCTAAGCTAACTTCAGGTCACCCAAGGGTGGTAAGGAACTTTGAAAATATTCTATCAATTTTACTGATAAAATTCCCGAGGCATGACTTCGACTACCCCATTTGGGACTGCAGTGCAATGCGCACAAAAGTGGAGGGGACTGCTCATAGAATTATTGCTATTAATGGCAGTAACAGGTAGCAGAAAAACATGAGTTACGAGTTAGAGGAGAGCATCTCTAGGAGACAACAGAGGAGAATAATACTTTGCAGGTTGTATTTTGTTCACTTATTTATTCAAGTTTCTTTTTCCATGCAAATTTCTATTTTAAAAGTGAAGCTCTGACAGACAATCTGGAATTGTCCAATTTTATGATTTTTTTTTTCCAGTTCTTCAATCCCTTTATAGATTTGGAAGAATTTCCACATAAAAGAAGTTTCCTTTTTCTTCAGCGGGAATATTAATGTGTGCAAACTTCAGCTGGGTCCAAGTATAAGCTCTGTGTGCTGACAGAATGTTAGGAAATAAGTCTAATGAGTGGTCCGATAATGCACAAAAGTAACTCTAGAAATCACAGAAAGCAGACTGATTTATAGAAAGCAGTGCTAAGGACTGCAGGGTTTCAATCTCTAAGGGCCAGAATATAAGCAATGAAATGGAGAAGTAGTTTTCAACCTTTTTGAATTTACAGACAATCTAAAAATATTTTTAGTGGAGAGACAAACCCGTGTGATATATTTAAGCCTGCAGATAACAAAACAGCTTTTTCAGGGACCACTGACAGGAAGCCCAAGGATCCCCAAGGGTTCACTGGCTATAAGCAAGAAATCACTAAAATGAATAATACCAAATTATGTACCCATTCTAGCTTTGTTTCTTAAGTTTGCTGTGTTGTCTTGAATCTGCCTTATTAATTATCTGGACTTACTTTACTATACTGCTTACATAACTAGAAATACCAAAAAAACCTGGAGAAGTAATTTTTAAAAATTTCATTATATCTCTTCCAAGAAAAATTGTATTTCATGAAGGAAAAAACAGGAATAAAACAATGATTCCATTCATAGACAATGTGTCAGTAATTTATAACCAATTTATCAATGACCATGCAGCTGCACTCACTGTAGTTTAAAAAAAAAAAAAAGCTCATATAATGCTTACATAGTCTCTGAAAGCATAGCATCTTAATAAAGGAAGAGGAAGCCACCAGAGTAATTAGAAAGGTATATTGTAGTGCATATAATGGCAGAAGGATGTTTGTATTATAGTCCAACACATCATTAAGGATACAATTGTTATTTAATGTGGCACAATCATCTTTCTACTCTTCATGAAATCCACTTAAGTAATTACTTTTCTTAGCTCATTGGCTCTATGAACTGACAGTTTAGCAAAGTGCTATGTCTAAAGAAATACTGAATCTCCATTTTTATAATTCTCTACTTCTTTTTAAGCTTGATTGTTACTGCTTACCTGGACTGGCCATTTTCTCATTTGAAAAACTGGTGAGGAGAGTGGGGAGGAGAGGGGAAAACTGGATGGGAGGGAGAGAGGGGAAAGAAGTACTAAAAGCTTACAGAGCTGTCTAAAAATGAAAATGTTGAATGAAAAGCCCTGCTCCTTTTTCTCTACAGTGTATCCCTTTTTCCCAGTCCTGTTTTTGGATTATATATATATATATAAACCCAATTCACCGATCTGTTTGTACGATGTTTAGTCATTTTTGTATCTGTTAGCAGCAGAACACTAGCTCAGTAGTGCAGGACCTTGAGCTGCTTCTAATCTGTTTTTAGGAGGAATAGTTTTACAAAGCACAGTTTTCAAGATTTGGGAGAGTACCGCCTTGTGAAAGTTAGTGGGGAACATTAAATAATCTATTATTTTATTTTCTAATCTTTTTGCACTTATGACTGCAATAATATACGGGAGCAGACAAACATCATCTAAATACTCAAAGCTCATTCGCTTTTTTTTCCTGTCATGCATATTTTAATATAAAGTTCAAGACCATTCTGCAGAGCAAGCCCAGCATTCAGCAGACACAGCACTGAAGTGCAACATTCAAATAGCCCAACAGCATGCTTTTTTTTTTCGTTTTAAACTTCAAGCTCTCTTTCAAAAGATGTTGTAGTCTTCGTGTTTACTAGCATTACAGCAAGGTAAGTCTGAAATACCTTTATCTTATTTAGTAGATCTATGTTTGATGCTCTTTGTTTGAATAGAAGTGTCAGCTGTATTTTACTTTATTATATAAAAAAGTTTCAGAATTTAATTAAGGGTCAAGTACCCACAGTAGATAAATGCAACAGCTAAAGCGTATTTCTGATCTCTCTGAAGACTGCAATCATGAAAATTATTATCATTGAGTAAAACTGGTCTCAATGATGGTGACTGGGAGATGGAATCTGTGTTAGTCAGCCATAATTTACATAATAATGGGTTCTGAGTTTTCATCAGCACCTTTTGTTTGTACAGTGCTTACTGCTACAGTAAATTGTCAAAATGTCATTCCTATCCAATCAGCCAGAAAATATCAACAGTAAACAGGGCTCAAGAAGAAATTCTCTGATTAAAAGTATGGTGGTGGAAACAGTAAAACGGGACACTGTAATAGTTGTAGCAGTCTTATTCTGATGTTTTCAACAACACTGCTGAACAACTTATGAAAGTTATTATTATTTTTTAATGAAGCAATGCCACAGAGGGGGTGATGTCATTAAAAGAATCTCAGCAAACAGTTAGATAACTGGTTTGTTTACACTTGTGTTTGTCATTACCTGTTTGTTTCCTCTTCCACGTGGCAATCTATCCCACTTCTCCAGGCAAAACACATTCAACTAGAAAGTTCCTTTCGCTACGGGCTGGGTAGCCAGAGACCTACAAGAACGGTGCCCCAAAGCAACTTAATCAAGGAAAACACTGAGTCCTAAATAAAAATACTGGCCCCAATAAATCTCTCTTCTCTCTTTAACAAACACACAAAGCCTGATAGTATTTAAGTTGAAATGAATTCAGTGTAACTTTCTGCCACCTTCTAAAATTCACAGAAGTGCAAGGAGAAGAGGAGCATGAATTAGTCACAGTGTAGGCTTTATAGCCATCGTACTTATGTACTATATTAAAATCAGAAGTTTCACATTGTGTTTGAAATAAAAATGAATAAAGTGGCATCCTGCCAAAGAGAACCAGAAGCCACCCTTGTGTGGAACTGAAACATTTGGCTCACATAGTACTTAATTTATTTTCGTGAAATGACAAGTTATATAAATGTATCTTTAAAACAGAGAGGCAAAAACTTTAAAAAAAAGTTTCTTTGTATTGTGGTTCATAAAGGTTGACACAGTCATAGCCTGTATATAAACAGAACAAAAAACAATAAACTTTCCTCAAGGAGGGCTTCCAGCACTGTGCTCTTAAAAATCTTCAAAAAGGATGTGATCACGTAGTTGAGTCACCACAGAAAAGACTCACAGTACCTTCTTTTGGAAATGAATAGGAGTTTTAAAATCTATTGAAATGAAGTGTTGACATAAGGAAATATTTTGTAGAGCTTTCAGGTTTCTTTACTATTCACTTTATTTTACTTGGCTACTTTTAATTTTTTTCCACTTCTTCTCTTTGAAAATCCTGCATTGTCCAAGCCCTTTCGATTAAGCAGCTTGCCTGAATGAAAGCACTGTGATGATGTGGCGGTGCATCAATAAACAGGGTGCCTCTCAAAGCAGGACAGAATGCTGAGAAATAGGGCTGATCAGCGGTAATTACTCTGACACTTCATGCAGTACAGGGAATTAACTCCTAGGACTTTGGGCCGAATGGAGAAGTAGTAGTTGATGTTCCACATTGTGAATGCCTCAGTGCCTGAACCCATTATGAATTTAAACGGAGACGGGAATTCACTATATACAGGGCTTTTTTCTTTCTTTTTTTTCCCCCCAGTTAGGAATGTGAAGCAGAGTGCAGAAAATAGAAATCGGGATGCTGAGCAGGCTGCCTTTCTATTTTTTGCTAAGGTCTTTACATTAATTTTCCATTAAAACACAAATAATTGAATAAAGGGATGCCCATAGCAACCATATTTATGGGAATGCACCCATCATATTGAGGAAGACACCCATATGCCAAGTTAAGGAAGTGCAATTGCTCTAAGGCAGACCTGCAGAAACTAAGGTACACAAGAACACATAGCAGGAGGGGAAATACAGCTAAAAAGGCAACTAGTTAGCAGCTGCCACTATGACCTTTAACTGCATCCATGGTAACTGGGCTAAAGATGGAGTTCCATTTTATTATTCTCACACCCACAATGTTAAGCCTATGAATCCCATTGCAATTTAATGGCTGAAATCAGAAGGCAGATCTGTGTTCATTGGACCAGTGCCGACATCCTCTTAGCTAATGAGTGCAATAAACATTTTCATGCCAGGAAACCAATGCAAGTGGAAATATTATGCCATGCAGAAATCTATCCCCCAAACACAAAGAAATGGTCAGTAAAGTCAGTCTTTTATGATCATTTGCATATACTGTAATTTTTCAGGTTTTAGGCCATGCATCTTTGAAGCAGGAAGATATTTAACTCACATATTCTTTAATACTGTGGCATGCAACAGCATTCACTTTATATTAAGAATTGTGGGAAGAATTATCTATTCCAGAGTTAATGACTATAGTTGCCTCCAATTATTTTCCTAAAGGAATCTTATGTTTTTAAATATTTTTTTTTTTTTTCACGCACCTAAAATGTATTTTATCCATTTGCAGGCTATGTACAGTACCACCAGCTGAGCAGAAGACAGTAAACCAGCAAACCATTTCAACAAGAAAGACGGCTTTGTTCTAACTTTTGTTGCTATTGTAATCTGACTCATACAGTTTTTCTTAAGAATCAGTGACAACAATGTCATATCTTTGTCATGTGAGCTGAAAGCAAGACATATATCATCCTTACTTGGGCTGAAGAACCAGAGCAACGACAACAGAGGTTAAAAGGATCTGTGCTGGACATGTCTTTGAATTCTTAAGCACTTCCACCTCTAAAGTTCTGTGGTAACCTGTAAAATCGACAATGAGAGGTGTGGAGTGGAGCTAACAATTGATTTGTAAGCCTTTACCTGGAAAAAACAGTATGGCTGAGGAGTAGCCATAATTATTTTAAAAATTATAAATCTAGTGATTTAGCTACATTCAGTCGTTTATCTGTCTTACCCCCCAACCTCCCCTAAAGAAGGAGCATCGTTCTAATAATGCAACAGACCGGGGTGAAGAAGAAAACTCTGAATGCATAAATGTGCAGCTGGGAAACAAAGGTCATCAAAATCTCCTTGAACTCTTGGGTAAACCCACTGTATTTCCTTCAATGTGGTGCACTCAAAGACATAAAACTACATTAGTACATTCATAAAGAGTATTATGTGAAATATCGCTGCCTCTCACAGTCAACTTCCTCCTCCATCTTAAAATATCCAGAATTTTATTTTTGTTAAAATGTTAGCCTGGCATAAGGAGCGAGGGCTTAATGACTTCCCCTGACAAGAACTACATGTATTTTTTTTTTCTTATGGAATACTGCCAAATATCCTTTGTAATAAAAAGCTTGAACTATTTTGCTAACAGAAGCCGCTTGTTCTGGTAACTGTAAAGGTCAGACAGAAAATAATTTTGGTGTTTCTTATCTTTTAAAATAATGTCACTTTTTATCATTACGGTAACATTTTTGGACAACAAAGAAAAGAGAAAACAGAAGATGTGATACCCCAGACCACCAGGTACACAATTTCTTAAAAGACATTAGGTTAAAAAAGCTCTTAGCCAATTATACCAAAGACTGGAAATGTCACAAAAGCCAATGAAATCTCCGTGGTAACATTCAGAAATAATATGCTTTGGATCATACTGTATATTAAATGACAACTGTCAATTTAAAAAAGAAGTCCTCCAAAATCTTTGATGCATGACAATTTAGAAGTTGAAACACACTGTTCTTACCATTTAATATCTTTGAGATAAAAAGCTTTTGACGTGTTAACTAATGTGAAGGAATAAGTGCTCCTCTCATTTCCCTAACACAGTGCTGGACTGCACTGAGTAGCTTTTTGTGGTGAATGTCATAAGAAGCAAAGTGGTATATAACCATTCTATTTAGTTAAGAAGTATATACATTTATGGCTATTACAATACATAACAATAGAGAAAGGTGAGATTTTGTGTCCTAAATATTGTTCTTTGATACGTGCAGTATTTCTTTCAGTTAAAATGGGCATTTGAATAGGCACTGATTGTCAATATTATCTAAGCCACTTTTCTGGCTGGGGCTGTAGTACAGTGTGATTCAGAGGAAGCTGTCAGTCTCTGAATGCGCAGCCGTTCCAGGATAAAAGGTCTGTTGAACCGCATATTAGTTGTCTTTTTCTTGTTTGTTTGGGTTTTTTTTTTTTTTTTTTTTTTTTTTTTTTTTCCCCACTGCATGGAAATCATTCACAATCTCCAGCTTCAGGCATCTGGCCTGGGTGGCTCCCAGGTAGCTGGGGCAACCTCCACCGGGCAGTGCCGGGTGGCCGTGCCAGGCTCCCCGCTTCAGCTGGGCTCCCAGATTCATCAGCTACGGAGGATGCTTGCTCCTACCCTACGAGTGCATCTCAGCAGTTAAGGCAGTGGCTCAAATCTGTGTGCCTTTCACTGGGGCCCAGCGGGAAATCTCCCACTTTAAAGATAACCCAAAGTTCTATCCTATCAGGTTTCTCCGTGTAAAGGCTTCTCCTGCCACTGAAGCAATGGAACTCAGCAATGAGATTTAGACCAATTCCTGACCCTGGGTAATGGGGGTGTTCAAAAGCCCAAGCCATAGGGTGATCAAATAATAGGAGGCTGGCTCAGCAGAAGCATTTAGGGTCCGAATTTTGTGTTGTCTAAATTAACAACGTGTAAAAAAGTAGATTAGATATCTAAATAAATAGGAAGCCTCTAGGAATTTTTGCTGGCCTTAATGAATTGCGAGTGTGTATGCTAATTGTTAGGCACAGCATGGACGGGGTTTTTGTGGCCCTAAAAACCTCATGTTGAAGGTTTACACTGCTTGGTTGTTGGCAGAGTATGTCAGAAGGTGATTCAAAGACAAATCTGCCCCAAAAAAGGAAAAGTCCTAAGCAGTGTAGAACTCACCAACTGGTGCCATTGGACTCTGGGGAAGAGATTAGTTCCTGAACCTCTTCTAATTGACGGTACAGACACAGGCCAGGAACACCGCTGTACATTGCCTCAGATCAGCTGCGGACTTTTTTCAGTTATTTTGCTGAAAGGCAGACCACAAGCTAACCATACCAAGACTCGGAAGCTTTATGAACTCATTCAGTAAATCTTTATAATAATGCTGTGTTCACTGGAATAAAATGAAATAGCAGATGAAAGGATGGTGCTACAGTTCTGAAGACGGCAGTAAACATGATCTGCCTGGAAATTTTTCTGACCCTGAAAGCAAGAGCAGAAGACAGAAAACAGTTGTTGAAACCTTGGTTGCACAATACATTTGAAGATGCAGATTTCGCTGTCGTGGAACACTGGGAGGTTGGGACCTCATTGTGTTAGGCCAAAGAGCTGCACAAACAGAGTGGGCTCCATCTCATGGGTGGGATAGGTACTGTCTTTGGTTGAAGAGTAGACGGAGCATCCAAAATGACATTAATAACGAGAGACTTTGTGTTGACAAAGGCAATACAGACCTAAGCTGTGTATATCCCAGTAGAACCTATAAAGCACAGAAAATTTATATAAGTAGCTACAGGAACCAAGCAAAAATGTATGCCAGAGCTATAAACAGGTTGGCATTTTTAACTTTTACACAAACAAAATAATCTACATATACTGCAGAACTTTCAGAAAGCTGAGGCGGTGAAACTGCTCACTATGATGTTGAAAGAGTAGACTTACTAATAAATATTTTTGGTTTGGATCTGAAAAAACAAAATGATAAATTTATGTGTGTGTTGTATGAATAATTTTGTTGTTTGGCAGTCAAAGCGATATATTTCATTGCAGGTAAAGCCAAACAGAGTTTTTAAAAAAAATTTTCAGCATATAGAAAAACAACATGTTAAAGTCCATTGGCATTTGCTCTCAATAGCCCAATGTGTATCTAGGTACTTAGAAAAGGTGATGTAACTTCGAAAGATGACGTTCAGTCCTGAATTCCTTTATCTCAGTGCTTAAGCCATTTCCTGTGAGACAAGAGAACCGGGTCACATTCTGATTCCCCATCAAAAAGAGTGAGATTTGAGCTTTCCTTTCCCACTTCATACACGGACGTAAAAGTGTAAGAAAGCAGAACTCCTTTCTGGTTTTGGCATGACATTTAAATCCTGCCGTACCTGTTTGCCTTACAACTGTTGATCCAGTTCGTTCCAGATTCTGGAATACTCATAGATCCACCAAAACGAATGTCTTTAGGTGAATTAACCATTCCAAGGTGAAAAAATGTTCAGCCTTACTTTTATCGCATAAAGATAATGAAGAGGATTCCCCATTAGTAATCAAAGAGGGTGTTGAACAACAAAAACTAATGATTAACATTCTGAAATCAGCAGCACTGGATAACCAGCATTTATGAATTCCTAAGAGCAGCTGGAGAAATGTTCAGTGTATTGATAATTTTGAACAAGTCCTGGCATACAAGGAATGCTATAGAAGGTAACCGGACAAAGTTCCTTGTCAGACCCTTCCCCTGTGTTACTCTTAAGCAAAACAATGCGAAGCTGACATGGCATGTTTCTCCTCCGATTCATCAAGAACTGGTACCAAAGGAATGATTGCAAGTTTTTTTATTAACAGTCCAGAAGTTAGTGTGAAATTACTCCTGGAAGCATTTATGGATAAGTCAGTAGTAAACAACAAACAGAACACTGTGGGGATGGAAAAGACTGCTTAGTAAACTAGATTAGAAATAGGGTGCTTTAATGCAGCCCAATCCTAAATTACCTTTCTAGAAATGAGGATGAAATCCACAGAACTGAATAACTGAAAGCAGTGCCTTAAAAATACGGAAGATTCGTACTAGACAAGCAACCAAACGGTAGCTCAGAATGGGATGATACAGCAAAAAACCCAACATGGCTGCTGAACGGTCAGTGAGGGAGCAGGAGAGCTGATCTTTCGGTCATAACTTGGGAAGGACCATGCTGGAGTATTGCATCAACTCTGCAGTCTGCATTTTCTGAAAGACACAGTGGAGCTACTGGAGAGGATAGAGAGGAAATGCAGAAATGTTTTGAAAACGGGAGAAAATGCCTTCTGGTGAGAGATTTAAAGAGCTGGATCTTTCTGTTTATGAGGCAGAAGATTGAGAGGTGACTTGCTTATGGCATATATACCTTCTCAGGCAGAAAATAATGGATATGAAAGGACTCTGTAATCTAGTGGAGAAAGGCGTAATAAGAACCAAAGGCTGAAGCCTGAAGCCAGATGAATTCAAATTGGAAATAAGGCACACACTTTTTAATGCTGATAGCTATTAGCTATCAGAACACATTATAGAGGGAAGTGGTGGATTTTCCATCTCCTGAGATCTTCAAATCAAGATTAGATGCCTCTCAGGAAGATATACTTTAGCTGCAGAGAAACTATTTGACTCAAGGAAGGGATAACTGTGTGAAAGATAAGTGCCTGTGATCGAGAAGAAAGCAGATTAGATGACCTAAGAGTTCCTTTTTGCTTTTTACACTATGAAAATTTGAAAACCTGCAGTATGTAGCTGGGAGTTAATCTGAGTCCTCCGCCCCAGATTTAGCCCAATCAGATTACTGGTGCATTGAAGTGAAATTCATACCCCATCCCTCATTCTTTTATATCCCTTTGCAGGGTTTACCCAGAGGGAAGTCAGATTTATTGCTGTTTGCTTTCCTTCAGGATTCTGCTAAGGCAATGCTCCATGTTGGAGAAATGAACAGAACAGATGCAAAGATCTGCAACCAGTGTTTAGAATTTCATTCACACTTAATTTCTAGAAGAGCTCTAAAGAGACATCACTGTCTCTGGCATGTACTTCTAGGACTGAGGCACGGCAAAATGCAGAAAGGTTATGTTCCCTGTACCACCTACTAACATTATTATTTATATGATTTTGTATTTGCATCTTCACTCCCAAGCCACTGGCAATTACTGGAAAATCCTTGTTTCATATGTGAGCGAAGGTGACAAAGAGAACAGTTTTCTAACTTGTGGCATCCACAGATAGGTACAAGGAATGTTGGAAATTTGTTATTAAGTTACATTACATCCTTTGTGAGAAGGTGCTGTGTAGTCCATGTGGGGAAACAACATGGGAATATCTTTTGCTTGATCCTGGCCTCCTACATCAGACAACTGGTATAATTTCGTTATGGGACTTGTATTTCAAAAGGCCACAAACTAATGGTGGCACTAACAAGAAAAGTAGGCAGTACTGCAGAATCTCACAGTTTTGGTGATATGGCATGCATTTATCTCAGATATTGGCTTAAAATTACTGATTTTATGGTGATGAGGGTAATAGAAAAAAGATGCACAACACAACATAGGTAGGGGAAAAAAATGAAGGTGAAAAGATTGGTTTAACAGGGAGAAAGTAAAAGTCATTGCATATTTCAAAACAAATGAGATGAACAGGTGAAATTATGGTGCAAAAGCACAAGTTTATGCACAACAGTTCTATGGCCTCTTAAGGCAAAAATAATTTTATTTAACTTGAGCTGTCAATGTCTGAAGTTGTCACCATAGATTCCCTCTGCTGCCACTGGAGAGAAACAGGTGCTTTTGAAACATGATTCAGCTGACCTGTTTTAGCCATCTACTTCAGGATGAGATGAATCACGCCCTAAAAATGCCTATTTCTCTCCATTGATTATGAAAAGAGTCCAGGTTGACAACCTCAGATGTAGATGTCTTAGTTATAGATTTTTGTATTTGGACAGATGAATCCCACTATTAGAGCCTATAGATTCTGACACATCTTCACTTTTTTCCATAATTTCTTATTGAAAAAACAGCTACTAGGGAGAAACAGAGGAGATACACACACATTTGTATCGGGTGCAATTTACTGTAGAATGGCTGGAAAATTGACATCATATGTGTCAAATGTTGACATTTTGATGAAAAAAAATCAACCCCCCAAAATACTGCAGCTGAGAAAGAAAATATTTCTGTGTGGAAATACTGACATGTGGCCTCATGGGAGTGATAAATCGGTGCTTCGGGCTTTCCACCTTCTCTATAGGGCAGAGTCTCTGCCTGGACTACATATTCCAGGATTCATCCTGGTTCCTTCCGTTGGTGATCCCGGTAGTGCCTCTCGGGATCCCCATGGTGATGACAAACCACAAGAGCTGAGCCCAGCCAAGCAGCCAGAACCAGTCGGAGGAGACTGGGAGCATGACGTAGCCAAATTACACCTTCTGCAAGGTGTCAAAGTGGCATAATTTTAACAGAAGTATATAGGGTTTTGATAGAATGATAGCAAGTTAATATTTTAAACAAGCAAATGGCATTTTTAAAAAAGAAAAAAGACAGTTTGGAATCAGTAACCCGACTTACCAATATCTAGACTGATTATGCAGTCTTCAAGGAAAGCTGAATTATGGTTGTAAACTTATTACTTGTTCTGCTGCTGTATTTCAATGCTCTTCGTAATCTTCTAAGTCCCCACACACTTTGATAGGCTTATGATCATATTTTGCATTTCTGACTTCCTTCCCTTCCCTTCCCTTCCCTTCCCTTCCCTTCCCTTCCCGTCCCTTCCCTTCCCGTCCCTTCCCTTCCCGTCCCTTCCCTTCCCTTCCCTTCCCTT
>JAVKLA010000057.1:5518193-5550788 GCA_034782735.1 Sagittarius serpentarius
CTTCCCTTCCCTTCCCTTCCCTTCCCTTCCCTTCCCTTCTCTTTCTCTGGCTTCCTCTCTCAGTCTTTTGCTTTCTCTCTTTCCCTCTTGTTGAGGGAGGAACTGTGGATGGTGCTAATAAACTTAATACTCATTTTACCAATGCGTGGTTAGCAAAAGATACTTCCCGGTATGGAGAAGAGCACAGGAAAACACAAACAAACTAGATCTGCTTGTCAGGTTATCAAATCAAACTTGAGTGCAAAGATATGCATAAGTTAAGTTCAGAAATATCTTTGAAGATAAACCTTATGCATAACAGTTCTAGAGATAACACCATGTTCAACTTACAGAGGCTGCATTACTCATGTGCATAAAATAGTAACCTTTTGAATGGTCTAAACAAATTTTGCTATTCAAGAAGCCAGAGATTCTGACTCCTAATTCCAGCTGGAGGGAACTGAAAGTGAGAAAAACTAATTTCAGTTTTTCCTCGACATGAAATCTCAGCTTTAAGAAGACAACGAAGGCTGAACAGCCTCTGAGGTTTTGAGTTTCATTCAGAGAGCCCTGCTGATGTTGCATTATTTGTCAATAAAACTAAGGTAGAGAAATAGGCTACTCTTAGTTTTGTTTGGAATCTAAATTTATCTGCTTACAACAGTATATGATGCAATGCAAGAAAAAAATAGAATTTAATTATATGCATATTATACACAACCAAAAGCTATGATGACATAGACAAGAATTAAAAAAAAAATAAATAGAACATCTGAAGACCTTTTGCCTTTTACGTATGCATAATGCTTTGCATTTGATTATATATTCACATATTATTTATTTTTAGAGATGTCACCTGCCATTTTCCCAAACGTTGGTGCCCTTTCTCTAGAACTTCCAAGCTGCCATAGCCTTCTCAGTTCAACTTCTTCGCTGAAGGTGGTCCTTTGACCCAGGTCTGTTTTCACTCATTGTAGTGAAATCCTTTGTCAATCCAGCATGAGATTCACTGTTCGCAGTAACAGTCTCATCTCAGAATTTTTATTTGGGCTTAGACCCACAGACTGTCCTGATCTCTGTTCTACCCATGAAGATCCCCATCTGATCTATTTTTATTCCTTTTCTGCACTGGTTTTGCTGGCAATGCCCATTGCCTGACTCCCCACCTCTGAGGGTAAGGGCTTCCTACCTACTTCTAAATACCCATTCCAGTTTCGTTTCCTAGCCTGTTCCTCTTCCCCTTCTTACGACGTATCTGCTCCTTGCCCTCTTTAATAAGGTCTAATCTACTTCATTTGGTCCCAAGTCTTCTTCTTTCTCACCGGAGTTTAGTTTGCTGTCACCCAAACCAACAAGCTTTTTGTGACTCTCAATATAATATTCTTCATCAGATCATAATTCCAGCCTTCTAACGCCTTCTATGACAAAGAGGTCTCAGTGACCTCCTCTCTGGCTTCCAATTATCCTAGGTATCTCTGTGCTCCTACAGAGTTATTAGGCTACCAGGCAGAATTTTTAATTTCTCCTCCCAGTCTTTCTCTCGTTCTCTCCACATTAGAATACGGTGACTCCCTTCTCCGTGCCAGCAAGAAATCCTTAGCACAAAAAAGGAGAGCAAGGCTCCCCGCTCTCCATACCACTCCGGGGCGGGGGGACGGAACAACTCCCTGCAGGTCAGGGACTGGCTGTCTGGGGAGCAGCTTTGCTGAAAAGGATCTGGGGGGAAGCAGGTTAAACATGAGCCAGCAGTGTGCCCTGGTAGTCATGAAAGCTAATGGCATCTTGGACTATATTAGCAAGATGAAAGGTTGGACCAGATGATCTTCTGAGGTCCCTTCCAACCCGGGCTCTTCTGTGATTCTATATTAACTATGTTAATGGTAGGTTGAGAGAAGTGATTATTCTCCTTTACTTGGCCACATCCAGATACTGTGCTCAGTTTTGGGAACCCAATGCAAGAAAGGTGTAAATAAGTATAATCCAGGGACTAGAGCACAATGTCTATAAGGAATGTCTGTGGCAGCTCGGTTCGTTCAGCCTGAAGAGATAACCTCATAGTAGGCTGTTAAGATGGCAGAGCTAAGTTTATTACTGAGGTGCACAGCAACAGAACAAGAGATAATGGGCTTAACTAGAATGGGGGAGGTTCTGACTGGGTATAAGGAAAAAAGTTTTTAACTGTGACGAAAATGAAGCACTGGAGTAGGTTGCCCAGAGAGGCTGTGGAATCCACCCTTGCAGGTTTTCAAGACCTGATGGAACAGAGTCCTAAGCAACATGAATTCTGAATTCATTGTTGACCTTGTTCTGAGCAGAAGGTTGGACTAGAGACCTCCTGAAGACCCTTTCAACCTGCATGATTCTGTAATTCTGTGAAACCTCTGCTGAAAATGTTTTCCCAGAAGTTCCTCACTTGTCCAGGTTAGAATGGATTTGGATTTATAGCAATGCTATGCATCCTTTGAAAATTTCAAGCCTTTGCTCTCAGGCGCAGAAGACTTGGAGCACTTCAAAGGAAAGACTGCCAGAATTTTTTCAATGTGTACAAAACAAGATTATCTCCCTGGACTCATTGTTGGATACTGCTGAGTAGTTTTGTCTGAAATATTTGAAGAGAGGAAAATGAGGTCTGAGGCAAAGTGAATGTAAAAAAAAAAGTCTGATTCTCAGACTCTTGCTGGTCAACCACTGGTGCTACCAAAGTTGCTGTTAATCCATCCTGACTACGGTGAAGGTTCAGCTCCCCATAGCACCAGCTAGACATCACATGTTGAAAACAAGGCAAGTTGCCAAACACTAGTTCATTTTCAGTGGGAATGCCATGGTTTGGCAATCAAGGGGTAAACCAGAATATACTCTATTTTGTCATCTGTTCTTAATGCACTGTGTTGTTTTTTTAAGTGGTTTTGTATGGAATTCATAATTCAATGTATTGGCCAGTTGTAAAATTATGCCTCATATCAGCTGTAATCTTATAATTGTATTTCTCCCCTCCCTTCACCCCCACCCCCCCCAGTTTATTACTGACCTGCAGTAAGGTTTTCCTCTGAGATTCTCTTAATATTTCCAAATATGTATCATTTAGCTAAGAGATGAGTGGTGAGATCTAGCAAAGTTAGTAGAAAATGAAGACAATGCTACATTTATAAGTAAAGATAGAGGACAGCCACCAACAACAAAACAAGGAACAGAGTACGTTTTGTCATATTTTATAAAATAGAAAGCGGAAGATAGAGTGATGTTGATTAAGCTTGGAAGGTAGAGGTTTCTCAGAGAAAAATGCCTAATAAAAAAAATTGAGCTGTAGAAAAAATTGAGCTGTAACATGATGGGAAGTATCTCGAAAATAGAATACACAAAGAAAAGAAAAGCTAAAATGTAATAGCCTAAAGAGGTAGTTTCCTAAATGAACTCCACCAGTATTGAAGAGAAAGGGAAAACAGGAAGATACTTGCCTGAGTGTATCTGAATGGTTAGCAAAGATAGAGTGTTGATTAAACTTGTGATATCATAAATGGGCTTTATATATGGAAGATCCTTTGGGAATTAAGAAACTGCATGCACTCTAAGCCTGGCAGCTGATGTCAAGGTTTTCATTCCATATTTTCTGAAGAAAACAAGGAAAAGGCAACCGGTTTATAAGGTGTCTGGAATGGGCGGAATTACAGCAGAAGAACCCAGACATCTACAGATTTACATGCATCGATTTTCAGGTCTGGATTAGCAAATGGACTTCGTTATATTAGAAGGGGCATGTGAAAAACACTTGCAGAGTCCTGAAAAGAGGAGCAAAAATTGGTAAAACTACCTCCAGAAAATCTGCGGGATTTCTGCTAACTTGAGGTTGCCACGTTGCCTCTGCCGTAAGTATTCACCTGCAAAGCATGAAGACTCCATCAGAAAACTCCCTATGTTCCTTGTCATTTCAGACCATTTATATAAGAGAAGCACATGACAGCCTCTCATTGATTTTCTGTTTGAAATACAACTCAGCAGGGTTCTGCTTATCCACACGAATATCTTACTTGCACATTTCTGACTTACCTCACTTCAGGTTGAAGGGTTGTTTCAGGGTAGTAGCTTCCACAGTTCTTCCTCACTGGATATTTCCAGGTGGCCATTGACATTGATTAGTTCTTGTAGTCGAGGAGTTTTGGGGCAGAAGTAAGTGACGGCATGCTTTTCCCCGACTAAATACTGTTCATGTAACCATCCGCACCACTGCCGTCGTTAGCCAGACCACTGTTTCCTGAGGCCTGGATAAAAATATTTCCTCCACCACAATGACCCTAGGGGAATAAAAAAACATAACAAAACAAAACTGAACTTTCCATACAGACCTTTTATTTTAAACAGCCAGAGTTATATTTCTGCCAAACTTAGAAGGTGTTTTTGATTATGTAGCTTTCAACTACCACGGAATTAATATAATAAACTTGTGTTCTTCAGGGAGCCCTGTCATACATCTGCAAAATAAGGTTCTTTTTATGTACCTACACATTAACATTGACATCCACTCCCTCATTTAATTAACAACATTTGAATGTTGTTTCCTTTCATGTAGTAATTGTATTTTTTATTCCTAAACTGATCTCTTGTTTTAGATGGAGATACAATTGGAAAATGTCAAGATTTGTCCAGAAAAAACCAGTAACAATAAGGGTTTCCTTTTTGTCTCATGGTTTTTGAAACATAAATCTGGACTTTCTTAGCGAGTTTTGAAAAAATATCTGAGGTTGGAAATGAACCTCTAGATTTTGACTTGAGGGGAGAACTTTCTAAATTTTTTGGTTCTTTCTTTCAGTGACTTCAAAGCTAACCTGCTGGGTCTGGGAACTTTCATGTCTTTAGGACCCTGGTAGCAACTATAAATAGTTGTGGTTGTTACTGTAGGTATGCACGCTGGAGAATCTAGAACGTGTATTACATGTCTGCCGAGGAGTTGAATTCCAAAGAAGGAGAAGTTAAAACTGCATTAGTAATGCTTAACTTCAACAGCCAGATAAAAGATATATGGTGGAGGAATGCAATCCAGTCTTCACAAACTACTTGAATTTCTTTAATAAAGCTGACAAACTCATGAATATTAAAATGAGTCTTGGGTTATGTGTCCTTATGTAAGGTATTCCTCTTGTATCTGGTAAATGGTGTCCATGCAGTTATTAAAAAGTAGAAAAGAGGAGAAAGTAGGGTTAGATCACAGGGGAAAGGTCAACCTATTGGGAGGGGTCGTAGTACTCTTTGTTCAGTACTTCATCTAAAGAACCAGGAGATAATGTGTAAATAGTTGTGGGGTTTTTTTTAATGAGAATTTAAGTGTATGAAAGACACTCCATCTGTTTATGAAACATATATGTGTGTACAGTCAGAAAATATTGTAGTGTTTTCTTGGATTTTTTTTGCTTTACTGAAAAATTTCATCAAGTTAATACTTTAACACAGTTAAAGGTGATAACTTTTTATAATAAGCCTAATCCTTTCTAGTCATTTGCTGGGTGATTAATATATTAATATAATAATCATAGTAAGATAGCAGATGAATTTTGCAGCTGGAAGAAGAATAAACTTTTCAGGTAGATCTGGGACAAGGTTACCTAGACATATCTCAAAAAATCCCTAATAAAAATATATAATTTATTCTGAACAATTTTTTAAATTAGTGAAATTATTTAATTAATAAGCTTATTTTTGTGTGAGGTTTCCTATGAGTGGAAATTTCTAAAGAGTAATCATAAGGTAACTTTGAAGAATACCCTTTCCAAGAAATTTAGAAAAGTAGCAGGAAGAAAAGACTTGTAACAGATATTTTTAACTAGTTGTATGCATCCAAATGAAGAAATACAAGCTCTGAATGGCTGTATGAGCAATATCAAAATGCATGTTATGCTGGAGGTTTATTTCCAGCTCAAATCCTGGCACTTTTGCTAGCATATATTACCTTTCTCCCTCTCTCACCAGTTCCCAAATTCATTTGCCTTGAAAAGAAGACATTTTGTACTGTTTCCCAAAGAAAAGCATTTTTGATCAATTAGGTCAGAAGCAGCTTCTGCATTTTTGAAACAAAACCTGGAAAAAAAAAATTAAAAGCGTCTTACAGGTACTAGATTATCCCTTTAATGCCTCCATTAATATTAAATAAATCCTGCAAATACAGTGTCTCAGTTTTGGAAAATATATTAATTGGGTGTATGTCAGGAATAAAATCCAGGAACTCACTTTTAATATTTCTTAAATCAAAAGCTTCTTGTTCTTAACAGCTAACCCATTTAGATATTCGTTCTCTCTCCCCCTTCCAAAAGCCAGCTCCTTCAGCTGACTGCTGCACTCCAGTGCTGTCTGTATAGGTTACAAGCAGAGAAATGCATTACAGCCATCTACATTTATACTTGTCCCAGTGTCAGTGTTACTTCCACAAATGGCTGAAAAAATACACAATTTTTCTTAGTGCTCAGAGCCACGTTTACTACCAAGCACCTCTGGAAAGTGCAGTTAAGTGCCAAGTTTTCTTTGGGGATCTGACCCAAAGTACCTTTCAAAAGCAAAAGAAGATTCTGAACAAACGGCATCTTTTTCTGCTTTCATATATTTCCATGTAAATCACAAACATCTGACTGAAAATAAAGATATAAATGCAAGCAAAATCACTGAATTTTATCAGATTTTTGTTATACATAATTCATAGCTCCTTTGGTCAGTAGTGCGTGTTTCGGACACTACTGAGTGATAATGATCTATTTACTGATGAAGTAGGAAGCACCTAACACTAGGAGACATATCTCTTAAGAGCCCAAACCTGCAAATAAGTTTGCTTAAATGTAGTCCTATGAATAAACCCACTAAAATCAATGAAACTACTCATGTGCATAAATTTAAGCATATGCAAAAGTACTTGAAGACAGGAGATTTAGCTATTAATTATTTTAGGTCACTGAAGGAAATGGAGGCCACAGTTTCTCCCAGAACAGGTGACAAATCTGCTTAGAAAGGTAACGTGGAAGTGGCATAAGGAAACAGTGTCTAAGCAGTCTCATCCAGGAATACATGAGCACACTGATTCTGCCGTGGAGGATCCAGCTGGGGAATGACTGATCTAGGTAATTATATTGCAAAATCTTTAGAGGAGACATCCCATACAAATTTTAGAAAATACAGATCAGGGACTCAAGGTAGCTGCCGGATGCATAATTCACTCCGAATAATTTGTTAGACAAACCTCACCTCTTTTTCCTATTTGTGAATTGTACAAAAGCAGTTTATGACTTTCTTAGATTTATTATTCAGAATTATTCCCTGAATGAAGGTGTATCATTTATGAGCACTTCACTGCAAGTGCTTGTATTCAAAATTTGGCATTCAATATTGTTATGTTGGTTAGTTACAGCAGAACACATCGCACGTTGTGTTTCTCTGAGTAGAAGTAACTCAGAGTCAGGTTTTCTGTTGTAAATCATCATATTTCAGAATTCAAAAGTCACTTTCTATTCCCATTTTGCAGCAATCACAAGACATGTCACAACCATCCTAGCTAAAGGCACATTTGTTCAAAATTAAAACATCATTATTTTCATGGAATTATTTTGTCCTATTATGTCTCTATTTATGTCCTATAATGTCTCTACTATTCAGCTATAACGAGAAGGTTTATCAAAAGATATATCATCATTTTAAAAAAAACCCAACTAATAGGGATAATTTTGTCCAGCTGCATAATCCCCCAGCTGGGATATTGTGGAATGTCCCATGCCTTATTCATCAGTCCTAATATGTTAAGAACAAATCTTCCAAAAAGTGGCACCACTGAAGACTTATAGCTTTAGCTATCTAAAATCAGTCCGAGGAAATGTTTGAGAATGAAGAGACTCATTTATGTCTTGAGAGCCTTTTGCTTGTATGCTCGTAAAATGAGGGAGATTCCTATCTTGGTCCTGCTTCTGGAGAACTACTTCCCACATCATGGAACAAAACTTTTCGTGGTTCCCCTGCTGCTGAAAAATCCTATAATAAATAGAAGATTGTAAAAACATGGTTTAAAAAAAAAAAGAAAAAAGAAAAACATCTTGAAATAGTTCCTAACTCCTATTTTTCTTGAGGAGGAAGAAAATGGCTCAAGAACTGGAAGCGAGATATGTAGAGAAATTACACCGCTCTTAACACAAGCAATATTTAGTAATTTCTTAGCCCTGGCTTGCAGTCAGTCATCCTAACCATCTGCTCAGAACGGAACTTTTTCTTCTTCTTCAGTGTAGTTGAACTATATCAACAGAAACAATTTTTTCAGGGAGAGTAAATGTACCGCTACGAACGGTTTGATGAAAGACTGAATCTTTGTATTCCTGGAAAGTAAGTCTTCCTGTAACAAGCAGCTAACGTTTGAACACGTCAAAGCAAGCCTTTTAGAACAGGAGATAAGAGCACTTGAATGATTCTTACAAAGTGGTAACTGGCCCAAAAGAAAATGTTGTGTACGGTAATTTATTCTGGGAGTTACATTTTCCTCGGCCTTGAAAAGAACTTTTACCATGACTCAGTACGTTGGGCTTCACTCCCACTCTCGTTTGGGAGATTTGGGTCTGAAATACAGAACAACTGTCCAAGCAAAGAGTTTATTCATACAGGCAATGTTATTGGCATAGGCAGTGGTAAGATAATGGCCAGGTCCGTATTAGGAATGGCTCGTAAAATAATGTCAATCTGAGGTGGGGTGTTTCTTCATGGTTTTAATTTTGACTATGCTGCTAAATGCTATGCTGCAGAAGCTTTAATGTTTAAGCAACTATATTAATCTAAAAGTACTGTTACTGATAAAAATTCTTCTGCTTTTTGAATTGGTGAATAACACACCATCGGAAAGCCTTTATTGCTGGTATAAGCTACAGCTGTGCTAGAGGGGATAGCTATACTAACCTACTGTCACTATCTCAGCATGTGGCCTGTTCAAAGTCATTGTTTACGTGGACTTTCTACCATATGGAGTTATCAACATTTTATTGCAAAAACCTTAGTGCTGCTTTGTACTTCCAGAGGGAGAATACAGCAAGAGAGACTCTGTTTTCAGCTTTTCTCCTTTCAAAAGGAAAAGGGAAAAGATTTCTCTCTCCCCCAGTAATCCTCTGCCATTAGAAATATACGTCAAGTTAAAAATACCAACACGTGTAAGTATATACACTTATAAATATATCGTAAAATCTCTTATTTTGGGTAGCCTACCTCCTCACTCTCAAATGCCTGAGACTGGCCATGCTGGCAATGTCATTTCACCTCTGAGAGAAGGAATAACCCTTCCTCTGAGGGGTGCCCCATGATTGCCCCCCGGGCTGGATCCGCCTCTGCGCCCAGCGAATGCTTGGGTAGAAACCACGCTTCTTTAGCACATGCAACATCCCGTGGGTCCAAACACATGGGGCATTCTTAGGTGGTATTAATATGTAAGTAGGTGGTTAGGACCCTGCCAGGCAAGTTTGGGCAGGCTGCCCAAGGGCCCGGTGTGGATTGCGTGCAGGCACAATGCGCTCTTGTCTGCTCCTGGGAATGCATTTTGAGCAAGTGAGGTAGACATACCTCTGGAAACCTGAGTAAGGCAAACTGTTCCGGTTCATGTTAAGAGGGAAAAGGAAACGAATAAACATTATAAATCTTCGTTAGCCCAGCAAGAGCAAAGAGCATTCTTTCATGCATAATAAACAGTAACAGAAATAAAAGGTAAGTAAGAGTAAAAGGAATTTTTGAGCTCTCCTCTGGAGCAAGAATCCCATGAAAACCCCTGGAAAGGTTCAGATGTACGTAACTAAGCCAAGGTACTTCAGGTGTCTTTGCTAGTGCATGCAGAGAGTTCCTAACAAAACAGTGTATTGTGAGAAAAATATCAGTTTGCTGAACCTGAACTTTTCCCCCAAACTTGACAAATATTGCTCTATTAAAAATCTGGTCTGAAGAATATTTCCTTGGTCCTTCCTGGGGCTCTGAAGTCTTCCACATTTACTGCTGAAGAAAGAGAAGCCCTAAAAACTTGAGCTGCAGCTCCCCAAATCTGGGTTTCGGTAGGGTAATACTGTAGTAGCTCCAACACGAAATGGTCTCTCAAGGCTTTTACGCCAGCAAGCTTAGAATTAGCTTGAGTTTGCATAGCCCCAGGCTAGTCCTGTAAAGGCAGCATTGCTGGGTTGGGATTCTGTAGTGGCTGCATTCCCTCCTGCCTGCCTCCCAGGTGGGCTGGGGATGGATACATATCCCAGTTCTGGAACATCACGTGTCCGAGTTTCTGAAATGAGGTTTTGAAATTCTAGCTTGTGGGAAATTGCTGAGTATTTGATTTCATAATTAAGGTGGAAGGAAATACTGCATCACAATACCGTAAGTCCATGCAAATAAGAAAATTTATGTTTTGGGTAATTCTAGTCTAGCCTCCTTGCTGTTTTTGTAGATCACTGATTAGCTACATACAAGGAAATATTCCTTTTCCAAGGAAATAACACGTATATAAGGATATATAGTTTTTGTAAACCCTACATGCACAGTAGCAACAGTTGAAATGGTGTGGAGATAAGCTTCTGGTGGGGCTTCGGTATTGCTGATGAGAGTATTCAGTTGCTGGAAAAAGTCTATCCTACAGATGATATAGCAAAATTACTCCAATGGCTAAGGGTACATTAGTAGCACTAGGACAAGGATTCAGATAAGGCAAAGTCACATACAAATAAGTATGAAGATGGGAAGCATATGTGGCCGTATGGAAACTCAAAGCAGATGATGGAACCACTTAAGAATAGAATGATCAAAGTTACAGATATAACCGGTTAGGTCAGAAAACTCCAGAAAAGGGAGTAGCAGTGATAATGGACTGAACAAGTGAAAAAGACAATGCTGTCACAGAAAAGACAAACGCTACGCTACGTTGTGTTAATTGGAGCATCATATGTAATACAAGGAGGGCAGTTTTTCCGCTCTGTTTGACTCGGCTGAGCTTTATCCAGAGACCTGCATTTAGTTTGGGCTACCACATTTTTCAAAGGATAGAGACAAATTAGAAAGTCTTAAGAGAAGGACATCAAAAATGATAAAAGGTATTGAAAATAAGGCCCAGGAGGAAAGCTTAAGAGACTGGGATATGTTCAGGCTAGAGAAGGGAAGCCGAAAGGGAGACATAATAACTCTTGGTAATTGCATTAAAGGGGTGTTACCAAGAGGACAGGGACCAATTGTTCTCATTAGTCAATGGGGACAAAACAAGTAGTAATGGACTTTAGCCGCAACATAGATAATAGGGTTAAATATTAGGAAAAACTTTACAACTGCAGGAACAGTTAGGTCACGGAGCAAACCATCGAGGGGTTTTCCAAAATCACCTCCACTGCAGGATTTTAAGGCAAGACTTAACGTCAAACTATCAGCAATGCTTTAAGCTTAATGAAATCAATCCTGACACAATAGGTGAGGGAAGGAGAAAAAAAGGCTGGGCTGAATGACCTGCATGGGATGTGTTTGCTGGTAAATAGCTCTGTGATTCTCTGACCCCCGTGCAGTACAATGAGAGGTTTATTTGCTATTGTTAATTTTTTTCCCTATCGGTAATCCTTGTCTTCATCTGAAAGAGAAAATGCAGAGATGTGTTTTCCAGGCTTAAATTAATACTGATATGTATCCACCTTATGCATTTAGAGATGTGACCACGTTTCCCATCCTCAGACCAGCTGGTGACTAGTGTGCATTTAGAGTGTCAGCTGGGAACAGAAGCTTTCATACCTACCAGCCGCAGGGTGACTTTTGGGTCTAAGTAGTGGCTGGTTGTGTCTGACACCTTTCTGCAGCGTGCTGCAGGTAAGGGCAAGGTTTGTCTTTAAAGCCCTTTCAAACTTTCACCCCATACTTTCCGTTACTAGTAAAAGCACGATTTATACCCTAAACCTACACTTTCTCTGCTTGGAGCATGACAAATGCTGAAGTAAATCTCTTTCATGAACACAGTGCCCCTGGCCCTACACTACCTGCTTGCTTGACATCCTTTATGTAGCTCGGGCTGTTAAAACTCAAGATAAAAACACTGCGCATCAGCATCTGCAAAATGAGCATTAGGACTAGTACCAAAATCCAGGACACCAACAGCTTATATTAATGACAAACTTTTTCAATTACTCTAAGTAATTCCCAATGTATAAATGCAAATCAGATTAATATTTAAGCCAAAATTCTGAGGTACCAGTATACAATTAAACAGAAAGGGAGAGGGGGGGATGTTTTTCTTTTTGTTGTCTACTGCATTGAAATACTAAGTGTCCTCAAACCACTGCTTAATGACATAGACTGGAAATGAAGTAGCTGAACGAAGCCCCTATACAGACACGTTCTGCCAACAGCCATTCCAGTGCCAGCAATAAATTCCCAGACTAAACAGTTTAAATTTGGCATTCTCATTTGTGATGCTGTTCTTATGCTACACTCACAAGATTGATTCTCTGAATTCAAAGTATTCCAGCAAATTAATTATTAGAAATATGAAATTTTGGATGACAACCATATGTCTACAGCAAATTAATCTGATATTTGAACAAACCACTATTCTTATCAAGAGAAATTTGTGGTGGTTTGAACAATAATAGCTACAGTCAGGGTCAGTCAGTTTTCCACTCTAATTCCTACTTTCAGGAGACTAATTCCAATGCTGACTGGAGCCTGACAACCAGCTCTCAGATGAGACAAAATGCTTTTTTTAGTAACCCAGGGAAATACAATTTTTGTACTAAATCTTCATGATTTTTTCCTAAATTTTACCAGATTTAAAGAAGAAGAAGAAAAAAGTTCCTCTTGTATAACTAAAATGGTTTTCAGTTTAAACTGGAATTTGTCCAAAGGCTAGTTCAGAGTGGTTTAGGTATTCTGGCAGTGAAAAAGGAAGAACTATGAATGATTAAAAATGGACTGCAAAACAAAACAAACAGAAAAGGCTTCACAAGCATTTTCAAATGTGGACTTAATATGCACGTGTGGCAGCTGGATTGACACAATGGACCCTAACGGCTCCTTCAGGTTCCTTTCATACTGTATTATTCACGCTGCAGAGTACCAAAGACAACATTTTTGGGAAAAAGCCTATATTTTTGCAAACAGCTGCATTTAGACAATGACACAGGCGATGTTATCATATGACTGTCCCAACAGAAAAGTGCTCTTGTTTAATGGAAGTATTTAGTATCTGGATATAAGGTCGTCCATGGGATAGCATGGGATGCAAGTCAGAGAACTATTATTTGGTCCAGGGCTGTGAAACCTTTAGCTGACAGATTCCATAACCAAAAATAATGTAGCCTTGCCCTCTATTTCCTCACCTGCCAATTTCCAAAGACCATTCAAATTTAAAAAATGTTGCTTACATAACTAAACTCATTTTCTGTTAGAAATAATGAAAGATGTTTCAGATTTATTGAGCAATTTTATCTGATTTATGAAAACCACTTTTGTCCACTCTTTTCTATTACAAGTAAAGTCTACGGTATTGGGAATACTCAGCTTATGCCCTCGAGGAAGACCATGTGACTGCAATTATTTATGAATTAACATGTCACAGATTTGAAGCTTTGAGACAAACACATTTCCCAGCTGCACATTTGTGACTTCTGAGTTTGTAAATGGAACAGATGAAATAATGACTTGCTCTTCCTCTCTGTTCCTCTTATATATTGGTTAGTTTTCTTGCTGGATATGTAAAGACAGGTAGGAATACGCACGTAGATACTTATCATTCATAGAGAGTGTAAATTAAGTATGCCATTACTTTATCAGCTGTGATAATAAATACTTGATGCCAGACTGTATTTCTCTACAAGTGATGTTATCATTGTTTTTAATACATCGTTTGCCTTTAGAGATATAAAAATAATTTCTGAATGCTAATGCCGCTTAAAGCCAACACAGTGCAGGAGTAAAACCCTGCAACTAAAGAGTGAACTGCTTTATAAAGCACAGTAACATGTGCTTAGTTAATACTTTAACTTTATTTGTGCTTTGGGAGCCAAACAATAATTTGACTGATATTATTAGATACATACTTGCTTGGTTTGTCCTGCAGACTTAAAAGTCAAGCTGAAATCAAACTCAGATGTCTTAATAGATATCACAAACATAAAGGCAAGAAATGTAGTAGAATACATATGGTTTTGCCGTCAGATATAAACAAGTGTAGCTGATACACATACATACGTATATTTGTTAGCTGACTATGCAAATTGAGATGAAAGCCCATTTTCAAGCATGACCTGTGATAAACAAATGCATATAAATAAACAATAAACCAAGATAACACTAGAATAACATCAATTAAAACAATTACAACGACTTCTAGTCATCATGAAGTATTGTTTCAGTTCCATCTTAAAACAGGAAAAGCTCCCAATTGTTCTTAAATCAACTGGTAACTGATTCCACATTTGTGGAGCCTTGAAACAAAAAGCTTTTTATCCCTAGTTTGTATTCATTCTAGGGCATGGTAGTTCCACAGTATGAATAGAGTGTAATGTATAAGCTGCTCCAAGAGAAAGTAGCAGGTTAAAATAGTGGACACTGGTTGACACAGTACTCTAATTGCTATTTTATATCCATATTTTAAAAATAAGACTTTGCAGGGGAAAAAAAAGTCATCTCTAAAGTTGACACGACTGGCAAGTTGAAAGTGCAATTCAGATCTATGGAATTTCACATAGCATTTGATATTATGCCAGATATACATGCGTAAGTACAGAAAAAAAACCCACAACAGAATATGATGTAGAAAAAAGCCTTGGAATTCTGATAATCAGTCTGTGCTATTATTAACCAGGATATAACCTGCAAACAGCAGGGTATAGAAGAACTTAAAAGTGAAATTTATATATGTATATAATGTACTTATTTTGCTGTCTTTTCTTTAGACATATAAATAAACCATCAAAAATTCTTTTCTCTCCTTCAAACCCATTTGTTTTTCAGGTACTGATTTCCATGTTTTCCCTAGATAAGTCCTCAGGAGTCTGGAGAACCGGTAGGATTACGACATCAAAAGGGACAAAAGATTGGAAGCTGTTTAATGACAGGAGGGTGGGACATTTAAATCATACTCTTTAAAAGTGCGGGTTTTTTTTCCCCATAAGCGCTTACAGGACTTAAATTCCTGACAAACACATAAGAAAAAGGCTCAGTCAGCCCTTTGAGAAAGATTTCTGAGTTCTGAATACTGCCAGTTGCAAAGTTCCCTAGAAAGTCTTCATGAAAAAAGGGGGGAAGGGTATCAAGATTTGGTAGTGCTAAAGTTAAAAATAAAACAAAGATAAAAGTAAGAAATCTCAGTGGCTGTTGTTTGTTTATAAATCACAAAGGCACTGTAAAGAACAGAGTAAAAAGGAGTAATTTTTACCCTTTCACAGTCTTTTATAAAGGTCAGATTCAGGGGATTGCTGCACTGCCACTGAACCCCCGAAAAAGAATATTCTGAGAATAGAAAAAAGAAGGGTGGCATGCCTGGAAAGGCGAGATGTCTGCGTGAGAAAGGCATTTTGGAAAAGAGCCTGTCGCCCACAAAGTACTGCAGAATAAAGTAATCAAAGCTGCGTCTGAGGCAAGCCATGACTCCTGCCCACAGGCAGGAGGGGAGACCTATGGCGTGTCCCCGAATGGTCCGCACTGTCGGTGCCCCGAAGTGGGGCGGGGGGGGTGCCGCCTGCTCACCCTTTCGCAAGCTTGCGGATGAGCTGGCGGTCTCGGCCAGAGCACCGTCAGAATTTGTTACCGCTCAGCATCAGCCACTTCCCTTGGATCAATGGAGGAACAGTGCAAAAATGGTACTTTTACAGAAAGGGAACTGCCGGGATGGAGGAAAAGTGTCTGCGTGTGTGGATGTATGACCGTGGAGACCGCAAACCTGCTGGACCACAGCACTGCAAATGGAGGAAGAGGACAGTAGGTCACGCGTAATACTTTCGCAGAGATAGCTCACTTTCCAACCGCTCTGAGCCCTACCTCCCATGCCGATGTCTGCCACAATGCCCTTTTATTCTGGTTTCTTGCTAAGGATGAGGATTTTGAAATCTAATGCCGTGTCTGTCCAAGAGGTGAACCGTGTGATTTTTAACTCCCCAGCACCTGCAAAGGCGCAGAATGCAACTGTCCTGGAGGGCGAGGAATTTGGCCAGCCCAGCTGCCTGCAGTAGCTAACTGAGTCCCGTTTTATCCGCGCTGTTACGTGCTTACACAAAAATCTTGTGTCTTCCTCTGCGAATGCAGAAAAATGGCTGAAGGGAAAACCAAACCACCAAGATCAAAAACTTGGCCCCAGTGAAAGTAAAGGGACCAGGCTGTATCCCAGTTCTCGCCTCAAATATCAAGGGAGGTCTTATAGGGTTCTGCATGTCACTGATAGTCTGATATATAAATCCTGCACAAGATGAAGGACTGTCAAATCCAGAAAAAGGTATATTTTGTTTTGTTCATTCTTCTGGAGTAAACAAACATGAAATACGTATGCATTACATCATGCAGTGAAGTAATAATAGTAGTAATAAAAACCATGGTCAAGTCTTGGTTCAGACACATCTTTATGAGACCGTAGTGCCACAGATAGATTCTGACTACTGAGAACCTCTGATCAGAAATGGGTCATCCTCAGCATCAGTGTAGGGAGTGTAGAGAAAAAAAAATCTGAGTTTTACAAAGGACAGACAGAAAAGCAGGAGGTTAATATAGCAGCCTCAGGGGAGTAGAGGGGTGTCTGCGAGTGAAACAAAGATATTCAGTCTGCAAGCTCTGTAGATCCTCAACACCAAAGCATTGCAAGGGAGAACACTGTAAGTTGGAATCTACACTTAATCTGGTTATTTTATCCCTTATCAGTTGGATAGCCCTGGAGTCTTAAAGTCCGACAAACCAAAATAAAAATAAAAGAAATGAAAATAAATGAAATAAAATGAAAACAATCAGCTGGAGAAAAGTCACAGAGTAGTGAAAACCTGGCAAAAAATAGGTCAGATTTTGAGCCTAGCAACCACAGTTATGTACCTTTAAAGTCTGCACCTGCACGAAAATCAACTTTTCTGACGTCAGGAATCAGAGGAACGGTCCGACCCAGTTGCAGCACATCACCTAATGAGTTGCCAATTACAGGAGAGGGTTTTGCAGTAACACGGCAACTACGTGTTAATTCCACTGGAAACTAGGATAGCTCTGCAGAAAGGTTGAGCTGGTGCTATGGCATTATAACTTTATAACGTGGTCAGTCAATAACTTTTCTCCAATGGGTCTCGGAATGGCAGTTGTAACTGCTTCCAGTTTTGCTACTTTAGTGTCTTCATTGTTCACACAGTTCCTTCCCTTGCGCTATCTTATGATTGCTGGTAGAAAACAAATGGGTCTGATACTCTTTGTCTGAGTATATCTAGCAATTCTGTCCCTAATTAAACACAGTGGTTCTTCACAATGGAAGAAGGCAAAAAGTGAGAAGAATTCTCTGAAGTCTAAGTTGTTTCTTTCCACTCACACAAAAGGAAACAAGAATTTTTTTTCTTGTTGCTGAAAAACTGTGCATCTGTTTTTTTTAAGGAATCTGCTTCTGATACAGCAATCACATGTTACATTAAATAACCCAGAACTCACTACAAGACAAATCTTATTTTCAGTAACAGCAGACTAACCTTGAAATTTCAACCAAATTCTTCAGTTAAGGTATTCCAAAGACAAATAATATGTCTTTTTTAAGTCTCACAGTAGAAAATGGTATGTTCAGAAGCAAATGAAATTTTAAGAAAGGGTACCTGGGCACTTCTAGCCATGAAACTAAGGCAAGAGTCCTCTGTGACTGCCAAGGTTAGTCAAAAAAGGTTAATTCCTTTCTGAGATGAAATCATTATTATCTGCATGAAGTCCATGGCTTCTGTGAAGGATGCTTTCTTCACCAGGGTAAGAAGAGGCTCGTGACCGAGCAGCAGCCAGGGAAAGCTAGGACTAGAAACCCAAGCAGAGTAATAGCTAGAAGAAGTTGTGAGAGAACCTCTGAAGCCCACAGCTAATTTGGGAGAGGATAAAGGATGCATGCAGTGGAAGAAGTAGGAGGGAAGAGGGGACTGTAGCGGTCTTGATACCTTCTAGCAACACGGGGTTGAGGCAGAAAGAATCAGCTTGATGGAAGACAGCTGGGGTGGAAATAGGGTCCAAGCTGTTCATTTGATGCAGTCAGGTGTTTGCTGGGTAATCCCAGCACTGTTGGGCTGCAGCATGGACTAGGGTCCTGAGGCACTCATTTTAAGAGTTCCCTAAAGTCATGGAGCCTCCAGTCCTCCACCTATTTTTAAGTACTTGAAAGATGAGTGAAAGTTAGGAGAGCAGTTCTTCAAAACTCCCTTTAGAAGAGAAACACAATTCCTAAGAGTAAATCCTATACTAGGTAGCTTGACCTGCTTTCAGGGGAAATTAAGATCTCTGTTGTTGGTTACAGAAGAAGTTGAGGGAAACTGTGGGAGCACGTCTCTGATATGCATGGAAGACAGCTCTTGGCCTTTGTAGGGAAAATTTAGTGGGACTGCAAATTTCTAAGAAGAAAATGTTCACGAAAGTAAATCTTAGAAGAAGGAGGTGTTTCTGCAACTAGTTTATGGAATCAAAGCGGTGACACTTTGGTGAATCTAAGGAAAGATACTGGACGGAAAGGGAAGGAGTTAGCAAGGCAAGTGGAGCAAACCAGCTCTTGGTCCATGATTCCAGAAGGGTAGAAAGCAGTAAGTCAGGAAGATAAGGAAGACTAGGATTCAGGCACTCCGGGTAGCTTCTTATCTTGCTGTAATGCTGACAGGCAAAACATGAGGACAGAGGGACAGAAGAAGAATTTGACATAACGAAAGAAAATGTCTGGTAAAGGAACTAACTCCACTTGTTCATCCACATTCAAGTTGAGGCTTTTAGTTTTTTGCTGGTTTGCTACCATTCAGATCATAACACATACAGAAAGACCAGGCTTAAATAGATTATTTGACTGATATTTTTCAATTTCTTTGCCAACTAACTTGCTATGGCAGATAATGGTCTGCCTGAAAAACTGCTTTTTCAGGCCTCTGACAGAAGCCACAGTGAAATTGAGAGAGGTCAAAAGAAGTCAGCTGCCATTTTCACTCCCATTTTTTATGGAAATGGGCAACAGATTGGTGAAGACATTGCGAAGGCTCTAAGGCAATCACTCTTTCAATTTGTCCAATATTAGTTTCAATAAGAACCGAGAACAGAAACAATTGCCAGCAGCCCCTAGTTGATTTGTTAAGACTCACTCTTGTCCACTTCAAATCACCTTTGACATTTACGAGCTCAACTTTGCAAACATCATTTGAGTATTATTATTTTATCTGATGCCTCTATTATGCCAGTGCCTAGGCTACTATAATGCTAAAAGTGATGCATAGGTATCAAGAACACCATTGTTTCTTATGTCTCCACTTTGTGAAAAACAAGGAAGCTTTTGTTATTGTATACAGACCCAATACCTCCAGCATTACAGCTGCAAGGTATAGTTTTTTTGCAAAGATTTATGTGTATATAACCAAAGAGAATTTGAAAAAGAGAGATCTACTTTGGCAGACATTTACAATAAGACTAGCATATCGATAGCAAATTAGCTTTCTGTTGCCCCTACGCTCTCCTATGTAGAAAGAATCTCTGTAGAGCTCATAGGGCATAATAAGCAAAGAAATACTAATAGAGAACATTTAAATCACTTTAGGTTTGTACTCTTTGCAGCATGCAACAGGTTGCATGCAAGTCTCCTCTGCAGAGTCACAGGAACAAGAGGAAAAATAAACCCGTGCCGAACAAGATAACAATAATATTGACAAATATTCCTAGGACACAAATGCAAGGTGTGATTTACTCAGTAGGATTCCAGTGCGTGCAATTTAGGGGTCGGAAGGAAACGTCTATCTGGGTCAAATAGTTTGAGAGACAGTGACCAAGAAAGGGAGAGAAAAAATAACGTCTGTGTGGGCTGGGTGGTGTTCAGTAACTAGTGCAGATTCTTACAGAAAAGATGCCACTTTGCCTGAAGCCAAAATTGTGCAGCACGTGCATTCTGCCTACTGTCTCCTGTAAGGCTGAAACTCAGAGACTGTCAATGAAAATGGAAAAATCATTTGAACAGAAATGAAAGAAAAGTGGGATGGGCAATGCTGAGGACCATGTTTAGGAGAACTGAACTGCCGTGTGGGTTTGGTAACACACAGTATCTCTGCAATGGATTCTGCACTGGGATACAAAGACAGCCAGGATGGCTTTAGCCACGTGGGACCCCAGGCAGGTTATGGCACAGGCTGTCCTAAATATAATTGAAAGAGAAGAAATAAATGCAAGGAAGGAATTTTCCTGAGGGTTTGCACAGAACCATGGGAGGATAATAATCTTTTGGGGAATGCTCCTCTCTGAGGGGAAACTTGACAATGATGGGGTTGGGCTAGACTGAGCAAAATTTCTGTAGCATGTGTAAGGAAAGTCAGTTTGCAGCTTTTTTTAATTAAAACTTACGTGCCTCACAAGTATCTAGCAACAATAAGCTTCAGGCATTCTGGAAATGCATACTTGGAATTATTTTAACATAGGTTCTTTTTTGTGTATTTAAAGAAATACTTAAAAGTTTCTTAAAATACTGCAATGTAAAGAGTAAATAAATATGAAATGTGCAGAACTAATAGTAAAAAAAGGGGTGAAGACATTTCCCCTCTTCTTGATTTGGGTGCAGACTAACACATGCTTTAAAGAATAAACCATCAAATATTCTGTATACTTAAGCCTTCTCTCATTGGTTCCAAGTGAGCTACAAAAATTCCTGTCGACTGCACTGTGGAAGGATCAATGCCACTAACACCTTGATATTTGCTCCCACTTTCCATTTACTTTTCACTTGTGACTTTAAAATACAAGTGACAATGAAGCATTGTCTCTATGGTATATAAATGGGAGCTTATTTCCTGCATTTACTCTGGTTTTCTTAGGGGAAAGGGGATTTACAGTTAATAACAAATCCCGTTCCACATTTGGATTATTCTTGTGTACAGTAAAAACTCCTTGAATTTCAAATAATGCCAATTTCCATCTCTTCAGCTGGAGAGGCGGTGGGGACTCTGGTGCGTGCTTTTTATCTCAGAACCGTAAGCGCTGTGGTAAAGGACTCGGCCATAAATAATCCCACATGTCACCAAGGCCAGTGATAAGCAAATGCTTGCGGAAAGGCCCTTGCTCCCTAATCTTCACGGACCTGTCACACTGCACGGAGACAGGCTCCACAGCAGGTGAGGCGCAATGACCAGCTCAAGGCACAGCGGGTGCTGCCGCCTTGGTCTTTGCTCCCTTGGCGTTCCTGCGCAGAAGCAGCATGGAAATGTCCACCACCCTCGATTGCTACCAGTAATGGATGGGCATATGGACCATGATTTAACTGATTACCAAGCCCGTCCTTAAGAGTATTTTATCAGCTGGCAGGAACTTGCAAAAGAAGGAGCCGAACAGACAATACTAAACCTACACCCCACCATTACATAACTAAAACCTTCACAGGAGGGAGAAGACAAATAGAGTGAAACACAGCCTTTTGGTTTTTTAAGAATACGTTTCTTATAAAAGCTTTTTTAATAAAGAAAAATGAACAAGAAGATCATATTGAAACCTCAGCAAGCAAATCTGTTTAAAACTATGACAAACTCAAATAGTAGCAGAGGTAATGTTTAGTTTGTCTGCTATTATATTCCCTCTATTTAATGGTTTTGCCAGGTTTCTTTCTGGGACATCCATTATTGGAGTATACTAATATTCATCTAACCCTACTACAACTAATTATATAACCCCCTTAACCAGTATCTTACTCTCTGCCAACAGAATTAAACCTAATGAAATATATCGACACTGAAGACTCAAATGATGGCAGTTACTATCCCTACAAAATAATTATAACCAGCAAAGATCACACACGTAACATTACAGTGGCAACATCTAGAGAGTGGGAACAGCACGGCAGTGATATTCAAACAGGAACCCAGCACCCCCTCAACCCTGGAACCACTAATAACTTCAGCTGGAACAACTGACAGAGGGGAAATGAATCATTCCCTTTGACAAGAACAAAACTATATTAAAATGTAATAGTTTATTAAACAACTGACTTCAGAAGTTAAATTACTAAATTGCATCTCCATGGGTTTTAAGAAGTACTGTCTGATCACAATAATGGATTGCCTGCAAACTTTTATCTTAGCCATCGCCTCCAGAGTTGCTGTATTTAATTATTTAAACATTGTATTAATGAAACATGTTATACGGATAAGAAAACTACTTTTATCACAACACATGAAAGACAAAAAATATAATATGTGGTTTACACTGCACAACTGCATTTGCATCTCCCTTGCAAACAGCAAAAAAAGTCCTCTCCCTGATCCCCTCTTTCCAGCTGCTCTGCCTGCAAGGATTTGCAGAACTAATTTAATGGCTGCCATTGTTCTTGACTCTGACTTGATTTTTGTAAAAAAATAATAAAAACCATTTAAAACATTTTGGTGCACCTGTTGTGCTGCATTATGACCCACTGTGATTTCAATTTATGTCACATGAGTACATGCCACTGGAGCACCAGATTGCATCATGTGCAAAAACCCTAGCAGTGCTGGAAATTGATGTCACATCACATTTTCTAATGCATATCTATGCATATAATGCATAGAAACAAGAGAGCTAAGTTAAGATCAAAAAGCAAGGAAAAAGAAAATAGGCATGGCATGAATGAGGTTAGGCAGAACCATTCTGATTTGCACATGTGTTCCGTAGAGGCTGGAAACCTCTGCTGCACAACGAAGACCTCTGTCACTTGAGATATTGAGAACCTAGTAGCAATAGTAGATCATCATCTTTTTTGGTGGATCAGCCACGAGGGGGAAGTAAGACACATTTTTAGGTGGATTTCAGGTGTTTGCTGACATTAGAGAAACACTGCAAATTAAGAAGATTTGGAAAAATTCCATGTTCTCGATAGGGGCAGGGTCTAGAGGTGAATGCTTCTGCCTCATCTGTGCTCAGAGAAAGTCTCTCCTGTCACTTGAAGACCATCCCTCAGGTTCTTTTCTGGTCCTATCTTCTCCAGCTGCCATCCTGCCTTTCTCCTTGACCAACTGTCCCAAGAGGGATAAAAGAATTTGGCAAAGTGCTCTGGAGCACACGAAAGACCAGAACTTAGGTACTTAAATGGAGAATGCAGAAATGAACAAAATATTAATCATATGAGCTTACAGTTAAGTACCTTTGAGAGCCCTTAAGAAGAGAAACTTGGCTTGGAAACCTGCACTATGAACACACTCATTGAATAATCATGTTTTGTGCAAGGAGATTTCAAATACACTGCAGAATCCTGTACAGAAGAATCCAGCGACACTTTTTCTCCTCACAGGGCACAAGGCAAAATATTCCTTTGCAAAGTGCATTTTGCAGTCCTGCAGCCTCTTCATTGGAAAAATTGGCGACAATAATATTTCTCTGCCTTACAATTGTATTGCAAATGCTAATGATGACAAAATTCTGCCCATTTAAAATGCTCGAAATGCTAAAAAGCCATTCCTTAGCTGCCTAAACGGTGTATTAAAAAACTAACTGCTATTACGTAGCAACCCTTTACAGCCGGAAGAGCAGATGCACTGTGGATTGAACCCAATAAAACACTCTTTTCTTAGGGAAGAAAGAACAAACACATGGTCTGAGTTCTGCTTGGTGCCAGCAACGCTTCCAGTGATGTACTGTGTCCACTTTTTGACGACTGTCCTTAAAAACAGATGTGGACAATTTGGAGAGCAGAGGTCAGAAGAGAATGAGAATGATCGGAAAATAAGACCTGTGAATGAAGGGTGAAGGGATTGTAGTTATTCTATCTAAAAGTAAAGAAGACTGAGAGAGAAATGATAGCAGCTGAGAGATATGTAAGAGGAAGAGAATAATCTGTATGACAAGCCCAATGTGGATAGGACAAGCAGTAGTAGCCTGGAATCGCAGCAAGAGGGATTTGGGTTAGACATTAAGAAAAAAATTCTAATTGTAAGAAAAGTTAAGGACTGGAGAAGAACACTTAGCTCACCTGGGGAGACTGTGGGATCTCCTCCGCTGGGACGTTTCAAGAACAAGTCTTGCAGATATCTTTCAGGCACATTCAAGGTCCATTTACGTGGACTAGCTGATGTAGAGAGACCTGTTTCCTGCGATTCTAGGTTTTACTAATTTTTACAAACAGTGAGAAGTGGTTTGTTTGTGTGAGAGCTACAGGGACCAGCCTCTTAACGTGTGGAAGCTATGAATGAAAAGCAAGCTTAATGGATCTTCCAAAAATACTCACCTTCATTTCAGTGTGGGAAGGCGACAACCTATTGCTGAAGGAATCCTGTTCTACTGACAGGAAGAGGACCAGGGAATGAATTCTCCCTGGAAATTTCCTTCTGTGTGGTAGCCAAGCCTGCGGGATGACTCTCCCAGGATCGTTCTCCTTCCACTTACAAGCAGCTGCTGGGAAGTAGCTTTCTGCAGACTGAACAGATGGTAGAAGGGTCGGGATGCTGGCGAACTTGTGCTCCAGGAGGACAGGAGGGAGCATGAATCCTCAGAGGACGTGGTTCTGCTGTACTTTTCTGGACAGAAAAGTGTCCCATCTGAGGCTGGACAAGCAGGTGGTTTTCAGGCATTGTAAGGACACTGGGTGTCAGTAATGTCATGGCAACACTGAGACCATGAAAATGATGGAAAAATGCTATGACAGACCAGTTATTGAGAGTCCAGACTGAGGTCTGCTCTCTGGCCTGAAAGGCAACCAGTGCTTTGAGTTCTTCTGCAGGGTGAAGCAGAGACTACAGGGCTGGAAAAGGGCCAAGAGAAAGGGACTTTGCGGGGAAAGTGTGGCCTATGGAAGACCTGTACTCAGCCAGGACTTCCACGTAGCTTCGGTGCCCTGCACCTGCCACATGGCGTGGCTCGTGTGTTTTAGTTTCTCTCTTGCAATGAATAAGCCTTGGCTAGAGGAACACTGTCAACTAAGATTTACCTGTTCCTCACAGGAAAACTGCAGTTTGCCTGGGAGATCAGAGAAGTCAGGCTACCATGGCTTTGAGTGTATGAGGTCCATTTATGATGTAACCAGTGGGTCTAGGATCACTGGATCTACAGCTCCTGTAGCGTACAGGTAGCCTGTGCGTAGACAGTGGCTGTTTATCCAGGATTTCTGGATGATAGTTCATTGCTCTAACTGAATCACGAATGCCTGGAAATGCTGAGCAAATGATTAGTGTCCATGAGTCCTGCCTAGAATAGAAAAACAGGATATATCAGTCTTTTTACAGGCCTATGGTAGCACCAGATTTGAATTTTTTTAAATGCATAATGGCTTTCCACGGAGCATGGCTATGAAAGACAGCTTTGGGCACCACAAAAAAAAAAAACCCTGGGCAAAAAAGTAGGGTAGGATCAGTGAAAACCACATGTCTAAATATATCTAGATATGAGAGACCGATGAAGACCTGCAGAGGATAAGGAGAGGATGAGTGATTTGATGAAAGAAGTAGTGTAAGGGATGTTCCTATTGTCCCACCTGAAGTTTGAATACAACCAGAGAGTCAGGGGGGACTGTGAAGATAACGGAGGAAAACCGCATCCCTACTCAGGGAAGCAAGTTCACTGATCTTACAGAGATAAGATCGCCCTGCAGTAGTGTTGCACACAAAACTGACAGAATTTCCAGGATCTTGACTCAGGAACGTGCATTTATTGCAATACTAAATTCATGAACCACTCCATGTTAAGAGCATCTTGCTTTCTGATATGCTTTGGAAACTCAGAGAGCAAACTGATGTGAGAGCCAGTCCTTCCACGTGAAGTAATGACTGTTGGTTTCATGGGCCTCATGCTGTAACTGCGCCTGTGCTCTTAGCAGAACCGCAACAAGGACATGCCTCCTTCATCTTGCTTCTTTATTGCACCCTTCTCAGATGACCTCAAATGAAGATGAGAAGGGCTCACAGACAGAAGAAGGGTGAGGAGATTTCTATTTTGAACAGAAAGGCAGGAGCAATACAGAGAGGTGAAATTCAGAGAGGTGCTTGTATTTTTTACACCTCTGGTTCAAGTGGAGCCTCAAATACTCATGGTCCTGTAGAACTGCAGCTTTTGGTCAGCGGCTGCCACAAATGCAGTATAACCTTTGGTGCAACCCTGTTGGAAAGACTGAACAAAATCCTGTCCCTTTGATCATATGAGAAACTGGAGCAAAATGTTTCCCTTCACCAGCTTGCTTTTTTTACCCACATAATCAATTCTGCCTCCCAAGGCCTTTTGTCTCTGCTTTCTCTTGGGACCCTTCTCATGACTGTTTCTCTCATTTCCTCCTGTTCTCCTAGTTCACTTCCTCCCTCACTGAAGCAAAACCCAGTCAGTTTTAAACAACCTACAGCCCCTGCTTTTCCCACTAGAAAACCCCACACTGCATTCATCATAGGCTGTGGTTACGCGCTTGAGGGCAGGGTTGACTGGAATGCCTTCCAGTGTAACAAATTGGGAGGGCAGGATTTCGGAAGACCGGGGTCCTGCTTGTCAGTGCACCACAACACTGCTGCTTACTTGAGCCACGACTCCAAGAGACCTAGGAGTCACCCAACAATGTGGATTTGAGGCCAGATTATGGACAGTTGCCCACAGAGCGTTTTGTTCTTCGTTTTCCAGGGAGCACATAGCACTTTGGGTACCCGCTGACGGCCAGTCCCTCATTCGGGAGAGGGGAGGTGTGATATTACACTTCTGCTTTATCCAACTTGTCCTCCAAGTAGTAAATATGTGTGGGGGGGGTATGCACATATGTAAAGAAAACTTAAAATAATTTATGAAGGACTTACAAAATCCAAGATGCCATAATCTTACTAAAGAAAAAAAAGAAACCAAAAAACTCCTCCTACATATGAGCAGCTAAACATTACTGCACTTCAAAATACATCTGGGGAAAAAAAAAATATTGCTGGACTTAAATACACTAACAAACTTACACTGCCTTAAAACAGTGAATTTGAGGACTTCGGCCAGATCAGCTACTCATAATATTCTCCTGTTTTGCAAACATATTATGATATGAGAAAACATCTGTAAATCCTGATGTAACAATGTACTCCGGGTTATATTCCATTCCAAAAACTTTCAATAAACAATATATTAAACTTATAGCATACAACACTTCTGAGTGTTAGGAAATGGGGTACAGTTTTGCCTCTGCAATTGAAGCTGAGGAAGTATTCATCCTCCTCCTGCCCTACCTTTGCCCTGACCCCTCCAAATCAGAGGTGCCCACAGCTCACTCTACTTTTCAGTTATCTTTAATCAATCAATTCTGACAACAGATTTTAACCCGAAAACAAAACGCATCAGCCAAATTAGGCTGGTATTAAAATCGGGTGGAATTAGATGGAGTCTATGGTTTAAAACACAGACTTCCCTTTGTGCTAGCGAGCAATATTTATGGCCAAGAAAGCTTTAAAATCCTTTTCTCAAGATAGTTCATCTACATTTGCTGCCTGGACATCTGGTTTTGGATTAGGCTGGGGTGAGAGTTGGTGTGGGTAAGTTGTGAAGTAAAATATTGATCTTCATCAAAATTATCTGACAGAGACAGCTTAAGAGTATTGTATTGATGCTGTAAAAAAAGGGGTTGACAATATACAGTATTTAGCAGCACTAGGGTAAGGTAGGGGTATTGCACTGGGAGAACACTATTTCTTAATGAAGACTTACTATTGCCTTTGAAACTGGAAGGTACATTAACGCTTTTATCTCACAGCAATCATATATCAGATACAAATACATCTTAAAATATCACCATAATGTCACTCTCCCTGTCCTTTCGAAGGGGGCCTGTCCCCTGAATTGTCTATAAACTGCCCTCTTCATCCTTTAACATAAATGTTGCCCCAAAATTCTCAAAGGTAATACGTAGAGAAAAGTACTTATTAAAATAACATGGCAGGCCTGGCTGGAACTGACAAAACCCAAGAAATTCATGGCTAAGATTGAAAGTCCATCTTTGAAACACCCCGTTGTGCTTTGTTGCATTTTAATAAGTGTTCATCTGACCCTCTGCCAGTTAATTATGGGGATCTTCAGAATTTTGTTCTGGCCCCCTTGCTCTTCACTACTCATGTGCTTCTTTCACTTCTATTTTTAGGGACCTTAAGGTGAGTTATCATTGTTAACCTGATAACACCCAGATCTATTTTGCTCTTTTAGCTGATCCTACTAAGGCAGCTTTTAGTCTTTTCATCTTACCTCCCTAAAGCAAAAATGGGGATCTTAACTGAATCTCTTAAAAAAAAAAAAGAGAGAGGGAAGAATCACAAAAATTAGATCCTCTTCTCCCTTGTCCCTACCAACCTACTAAAAAGTAGCTCCAAGTTTGTGGTTCCATTAGATGAAAATCCGTTTATCATTTACAGTATGGCCAACAGAACTGAGGTACTGGTGGGTCTTATTTAGCCTTTTCCTTTGTGTTTTTTTTTCTTTTCTTTTTTTTCTTACCCTTTTAAAGTTACCTACTTTGATTTACTTTGGATTTCCCATGTGAAAGTAAGAAGAGATTGAGAGGATACCGTAAACCTTCTCGCAGCACTACCTCTCTTGTTCCCATTTTAAGGTGTAGGAATCTCCTTTTGTTACCTCCACAGCAAAGAGCAATACATGTTTCTAGGAAAAATTTAATTCAGAGGAGAGAGAGAGAACAAAACAAACACAAAAAAAAACTATGGAAGAAAATGTTTCCTAGTACCTCCTGTGGCTGTTCTCTGCATTTCAGGTTGCTCCTGAAAGAAACATGGATTGGAGAATGAATTACTTTCCTCTGAAATGTAGCCTGTCACCCATGAGGAGACGTTGCTCTGCTTGGTAAGGTAAAGGAATGTCAGGAGGGGGCAGAAGTAAAGCTAGACATCATTAAAGAACAACAAAAAATTGTGATTATTTGGAGGTTCCTGGATACAATGACAAGAGAGACGGTTTTTCAAAACACTGTAGACAAACGTCGATATTGTTATACTTGTCTGAAACAGTCCCCTGAATCTTCTGAGAGTTGTCCATCACTAGAAAAAGTTAATGAATACTATTTTACTAGTGGAATTTTCCCATTGAATGCAAATGATTCCAAAAGTTTATTTTCAGAATGTTTCATGCTTGCCTTTGTCAGACAGCTGGTAAAGGGAAAGGGTTTCAAAAATGAAGAAAATTATATGTAATGAATAACCAATTGCCGTAGATGCTAGGAGACTAAATGTATTTTTATTTTGAGGACATAATGCTGCTATAACCTAACCTTCTCCACCCCCATAGGGTAAAGAACACTTAATGAAGGAGAGGATGCTTTTATTAATCTGTAGTCCATTTCTGTGCTATATAATATTCATTAGACATTCACTAGTAATTTCTTCCATCCACCCCATATTTTGTAGGCAAAAATCTTTTTTCAACCTTTCATAAGAAAAGACCAGTAGATAGTTAACTAATACACATTGTCTATTTTTTCAATATAATCAATAAAATCTTAACACATTTATATGCCCTGATACATGGGAGGTCAACATGCATTTTGTTTTGAGAAAATCTTTCAAGACTTGGATTACCAAGACTCCAAACTTCTTTTGTTCTTTGAACATCTCTCAGACTGTAATTCTTAGAAGCTGTCTCCCTGGGCGTAGCTTTGTTCTGATAAAGTCATCCCAATGGGTGGATTTTCCACTGGTGTGTATATGTTACAAATAACATAATTTTCTGGTCTCTTCTTTTTTTTTACGATCTCCAAACTTCCTTCGCCTCTCCCCACTCATCAACTATTAGATTTCATAGATTTCCAAGTAGCTGCTGGGCTAAGCTCTTTGGTTCTGCCTCTACTCCTACACAAAGTTAATGCCTGCAACTTAGCTCTGCTTCTTTAGCTTTGGTCCAAAGCTGGTTTTCTGTTTACACTCAGACATTTGATCAGCTACTTTGATTGTTTTATTAGATTTTCATTTAAAACAAGAATTATAGGAAGAATACCTCCTTGTAGTGGAGAATACCTCCTTAAATCTGAGAAAGCCCCAGCTCTATTTTTGTGGACAAGAAAGGCAACTTTCTGAAAGCCTGACACATTATCAAATGAAGGGTTAAGTGATGGCATTCATTTTTATAACATACTGTTGCTCCAGTGAGTTTGAACAGTAAGCCTATGATTAACTTTACCTTTTCTTTTTTAAATAAAAACCTAACTTTGATTTTTCCTTTTTTTATTTCTAAGGAGAGTGGGTAAAAATATCCCAAACTAAAGCAATTCTACTCATCCCTTTCAGACTATGAACACAATGGGTTCCCATGCTCATACTTGCTGACAGGATATTACTGCTTTCTTTGATATATAAATTTATAGCATCTGCTCCTAGTCGATTGCCCTTTGATATGTAATTTTATAGTATCTCCTACCAGTTTCTTAGACCTTTTTTATTGGTGTTGGTCACATCAGGTGTATAAAGTAAGAACATCAGTGTGAGGAGTTTGAGTCGAATGCGAATGAGTTGTCCATTAATTCTGCTGGTAGGTCCAGTGTTACGAAAGATTTCTGCCACCTTTTTCCAAAGGTTTGTGGATTAGTCTGTCCTGGCTTGCCCAAGGGGCTACTGCCAAATCTTCAGGCCCTGATCCAGCAGCCAAATCTTCATGTCTGGGATCCTATTGACCTCAGCAAGTTTTTAAGCAGATACTAACATCAGATGAATGTGAATTTGTTCCAGGAGAATTTCCTAAGACGATCAGTTGCAGAGTTGCGGAGAGTTTCTGATGGGCTGGAGATCAGCAAATGCACTGATCGTGCAGGTTCTCGGCTTCTATATGGTCACAGTAACAGTATCTGCCCATGTATCATCGGTGACAGTGTCTACATCTCTCTCTCTCTCTCTCTAGACATATGTACCTGTGCATACACACTTACACACGCATACATATATCTACTAGCATCATGTAGCTAATTTACATACAAGTATGCATATATATGTAATTACAAGTAGGCACTTGCCTCCTGAGTGCATTCATTTAGTTTCTGATTTGCCATATATTCTCTGTATGAGATGATCTGTTTTCTCCATAGGATTCTGGGCGTGGATATGACTTATCTCAGTCATGTCACCGCATTCAGGTAAAGCACAAAAAGTGAGAGAAAAGTCAGAGAACTGAGAATTATGACATCCTTTGCATTAAAAAATAAACGCATAGGTAAATATGTTACATGCCCAAGTATCTTGGTTCTTTTGCGATTATCGTGTGCTAGAGAGAGCTGATTTGGGATTTTGGATCTGATTCCTTTCCTAAGCACACAAATATAAATAAGGAGGAACACTGCTAAGTCCACTGAGGGCAGCCTTGTAAGACTACCTAAGAATAAGGTCTTTGTTTCTGGACTTTGGGCTAATATTTTTACAGTTTTCTTTCTGTGGGAGTGATAAATGCAAAACTAACTTCCAAAACCCACTCACTTCTTTTACTGATCCAGAATACAACCACAAGATACGGCTCTAATAAACCAATCTAAAAAAGGAACTCTGATCTCCTAAGAACACCAGAATAAACTTTGCATTAATTCCTGGTTAAACACAACAGTTATGTAATTAATAAAAAAAGTATCCAGAACAGTAAGTGCATTCTGGAGCTAAGATTATTTCATTTTACCGTAATGAACACCACTCTTTTAAAAAAAACTTCATCCCTGGAAATAAAGAAACGATACTTTTGTTAATTTCCTTGAGTATTTTATATAAAAATATTGTCTATTTCCTACTGATCCATGTGTACCTCCTTATTTAATTTTTTTTTTTAAATGCAGCTCTTGACATAACACGAAATACTCTTTGTGCAACAGAAAGCCTGCTAAGACTGTGAATTCTGACATAAAGGACCTAGGACACACTGCCGCACAATACCTAGAGTTTAGTTTCTCTTAAAACTTGTATTTAACTGTTAAAATGAAATTATGGTAAATGTAAAGTTGAAACTCACTTTTATAAACACTGATTAAAATGCAGAGTTGGCAACTTGGAAAACATCCCAATGATACCTGAGGGGTGAAGCAGGAGGATTAGAGATACTGAGGAAAAAACACACAGAACCCATCGTTTTCCCGCTGTATCCATTTAAAAAGCCGTAGTTCTTGTTTCTTATAAATATAGCCTCTTTGTAGTTTCCTTACAGCCTCAAATTTGTTGAAGAAAATGTGACATCACTACAGATAGCTTCTTTAAAGTCTTCTCAAGCTGCATTCCACTTTGTAAACATCTCTGAATAACAAAACATGCAGGGCTAGATCCTGCCCTCTGCCACGTGCAGAAAATCCTGTTGGAGCTCGCCAAAGCTAACGCGTGCAGCTGGAACTCCAATTTGGCCTACCCTTCTTTAGAGGGAGGCCAGTGAGCCATCTTATTTTTACCTCTCTTTTTCTCCAAACTTTTGTTGGATGAGCCTTCGCCCCCCCAACCCACGCTTGCTTTTTCTTTCTTTCTTTCTTTCTTTCTTTCTTTCTTTCTTTCTTTCTTTCTTTCTTTCTTTCTTTCTTTCTTTCTT
>JAVKLA010000057.1:5550888-5635486 GCA_034782735.1 Sagittarius serpentarius
TTTCTTTCTTTCTTTCTTTCTTTTTCTTTCTTTCTTTCTTTCTTTCTTTCTTTCTTTCTTTCTTTCTTTCTTTCTTTTTAATTAAGGAAGACGGGAAGAAAGCGAAATTTCAAGTCACAAAACTCTGCCACGTGAAGAGCCGCATGGTTTTGCCAAGGGCCTGCACCCCTTGGCCGCCTCAGGAAGTCGGGAACTGAAATATCAGCCCGGTTATAAGATGAAAGTTGTGGAGTTGGAGTAACATACGAAAGCTGGGAATAAAACTTGCGAAACTGAGCAGAGAGTGTTATAATTGACCATATATGTTCCGTAAGACTTTGCTGAACAGCCTGCTGTTACCAGTATCACCGGCCACAAAGGCATGTCGCACACGATAATAATTTTGTGTTTGTAAATCGCCTCGAAGACACAAATTCCAAATATAATGTCGGTGCTCTGTAGGATATGCTACGTACTTTTCGTTATTTTGTTAAGGATTGATTTTTTCTTTGGAGTTATGATTGTGTTCTACCTCACTAAGAAAACAGGACATTGTCCGTCTTAAAATACATAGTAATCAAAATTAAAATTTGCCCTTTGAGATAAATTTTATGCTAATTTTATTTCACATGAAAAACTACCCCCCCCAAAAAAAAAACAAAACCCCCAAATAATATTCACATCAAGGGATAGCATAGCTTGGACCGCGAAATACACTTCTGAGGAGTAAGTTCGCATCGTAAGGAGTCTTTCAGGCGTCCTGCTGCCCTGCCCAAAAGCTGCTCCAGAGGCGGAAGGAGTGGGCATTCCCCCGGCTGCCAACACCTCCTCCCAGGGACGGGGCGGGAGCAGCAGCAGCAGCAGCAGCAGCAGCAGCAAAGTAACCTGCTCTACGGTCTCTCCTGGAATGCAAACTGGCTTTGAGATAAATGCTAATATTTAGAGAGAGAAATATTTACTGATACTCCCCTAGCCAAACACTGCAGCTGTAACTATAAAGCGTGTGAAGATGGCAAAGCAGCCAGACCCCTTCCTAAGAGTGGTTTTTTTAATTTTTATTTTATTTTTTTTCTCTCTCCTAACTATAACGGGTGACTGCTTTTCTGCCTAAACAGCTCTAAAGGGCTATGAAAACTGAAGTCCTTCAAAGCTGTTAAATGTTTCCTCACATTTACAATAAAATTCTGCATTACAAATCTCCTAGTAAAATCCCTGAAGCATTGCAAGCGGTACTTACATAATTTTCCGTTAAGTCAGTATTTGTGTATTCAACACCTAGAAAATAAGGAAAGTGAACGTGGATAGGGAAGGGAAAAAAACAAAGGCGGGGGGGGGGAAGGGGGGGAAGGGGAGGGAAAAAAAAAAAAAAAAAAAAAAAAGAAAAACCCTGCCCTGAAACAGCCATGCAGCTATTAAACATATGCCAAAGTAAACAATAGTGTGAGGCTCTGCCATAGCTTTGCCCTGCAGGTAGACGGCAGGCGGCACAGAAGGAAAGCAAATGGCAAGGAAAAGAGAAAGACGGTTCGGGATGCGGATGAGATGCCGAGCCCTGCGAGCATGAACGGCCTGATTGTGATCCTCCAGTCACACCATCAGCCATGCAAAACAGGACATACCTTTCTGGCTTGCTGGTTCTGTCGGCTGAAACAAAGCAGTCCCATTCTCAGCGGGAGGCCAAATCAAAATGAAATTTTATTTAGTCTGCACTGTCCCCAGATTGGGTTTCAGAATGACTGCTTTAGGAGATAGCATGGATGTGGCTGATGCATGCTTTGCATATGAAACTGCAATGGGGGGGGGGGGGAAATCTACATAATCAAAAAAATCTGTGCCGTGTCTATGGCAAAAACCCCTGGACGTTAGTGAAGCAGCTACAATGGATGTTTTTAAAAATGACCTTTCTGAATAAAATGCACATTTGTGCTTTGCAATACTATTTTCAATAAATATATAATAGATCATTTTGCATGTAATTATTCAGAAGCTGCCCTGAGAGACTGAAATATCAAATCGTTTTTCTTCTTTTTTTTAATCACGGGGCAGAATTACAGTTTGGAAACAAATGCAGAGAAAATGTATATCTAAAGACGATTTCTGTGCCTTGCAGTGGCTGGCAGTGATTGCACCTCAGAATCCTCTTCAATTTAATTTTTTGTTCACGTCCCCGTTTCCTAGAGTACCCAAAGAAAGGCCTACTGCAGTAAAGAACATCTGCTTTTTGTACCACTGATCTAATGCATTCCACCTTGCACTTTTAAGACAGGACCCATTCTTTGATTAGACACACTTAATTTTACAGACTATTAATAAATAAAAAAAGATCATCAACTGATCGCACAGTATTTTCATTAGAAGTTAGAAATAACTTACAAAGGCAAGGAATAGTCTGCCGAATATGCAGGGCATACACCATGTAATGCCTTTGTTGTCAGTTATGCTGCAAATGAGATTTTCAAATAGGATTTGCAGAGGCAGGGCAGTGATCAACACAGTGCAACATCCAGGAAAGGGAAGTTGAGCACAGTACTCTGTGAAACAAGGGGGCAGAAGGGAGCCTGTTTGTAAATACGTATTATTATCCAAAGAAAAGACTTACCGCTGCTTGATTTTGCTGCTTGGAACTAGGTGGTACCAAAAATGTTGTAGGTGCATGTCTGTGTGGGCACGTGTGTTTGTATTTATCCAGGTGCAGGGCATGTAAGCCTGTAGCTTGTGCACATGTACACGCCTGATGCTTACACTGTAAAAGACAAGCAAAAGGCAGAACAAACAATGCACATGTTTTCAATTGACAGATATTTCTCTGCTAAAACAAGCAGTCCTAATACTGTGCTCTATAGCATATGGACAGCCAAAGAATGGGAAGGGAAAAACAAAAAACAACCCCGTAAAATCTTTAAGAATGCAAAGGGGATAACGATCCCAAATAAACAACATAGATAAAAACTTCCAGGAATAATGAGATACAGTGCAAATCATTCACACAATGTGCTTTCACACAGCAATGACGGAAATCACTGACAACAATGCAACCATGTGCAGATACTCCTTGGAGAAATCGTCGAGCAAATTTTGTAGTTCTATCTTCTGTGCTTTGCAGGCTGAGTTTGAGACTTGCCATAACAAAACACGCTAGAATATTGGTGCTTTAAAATTAAGCATTGGGCATTATGGAAGGTAACTTCATAATGAGTTCTCCTATTGCTATTTAAAGCTAGAAATCCATAAGGAGCACACTGAAAAATATACCATTTGTTCTCCTTATGTCTTGGAACAACTGTTTTTATATTTGTAGTCATTCTAACCGTTGTTCCAAACAAGATATTCAGATAGTCCCTAGCCTCATGCTGTATCATATTTATTCTGGTGTATATCTTATAGCAAAGCTTTGTCTGTATTGAATTAATCTGATTTTTTTTGGTGTTATTATTCTTGTAAATGCTGCTTTTTTTCTCACAGAACTTCCCACTTTAGGGAAAAAGAAAGATGTGATTGCTTTAAAAATAGAAGACCAAAAACAAAGCTAGTATTCCCAAAATTCAATGCACCTGGCATTCACTTTATACCTAATAAGCATCCGTGAATATGCAAATGTTCAATGTCTCCAGTAACCTCATTAATTTATTCCTCAGGCAATCAAAGAATGTGAACCAGTCCTCTGCTACTAATACTGGAAGTGGTACGCCGCTCAGCATTGCTAGAATCATCTGAAAGCACATTCTGCATATTGAAAAACTGATTCATCTTTCTTCCTTCCTTCGCCACTCTAATTCAAACAAAGACTTCCTACCTCAGTTTACATAGCTGACAGCAAAAGTTGAAAAATGCCAAAAAAATAATTAAGACATATATATAATATATATATGCATGTATCCACGTGCACACATACACGCTGGGAAGAGAAATAGCTTAAAGAGAGCTCAACAGAATTCCAGTTTGAAAACCACCTGAGTTTTCTTATTTATTTATTTGGAGAGGGGGGAGCCTGGGCAGGACAGCGGGGGAAGAAATGACCTGCCTCCTACTCTGCAGAGCAGCTGAATAATCTTTTCCTTTGCCCACATTAAAAGCCCTGAATAATGTTTATAAAATGTTAGGGAATCCCGGTAGGTTTCCTATTTAACAAGCCATGTATGACAAATCACAGTGTAATGTACTACGTTCTTAATCTTTAATTAGAATGTGAATATCTGCGCGAGAACGCAGTTAACTTTGACACATTAAATCTTCTGGTTAAAGTGCCTTACAGGAAGTGCAAAGATGAAACACTGCAACAATCTACTGCCTTTCTCCATTCACCCAGACAGTTGGGGAAGGATGATAACATCTTGTAATACCTGCTCTGTAGTAATTAATCGCTGTGGTATTTAGGACCATTCAAGTAGACAAATATGACAGAGACAGGGACAATTAGGAACCTTGTTCAAGCTACATTAACTTTTCCAGCTATTACAACACAGCAGCTCAAGTTTGCTTGTAAAAGCTGCAGAGGGATTGTTATGCATTAGCCGTGCGATTATTAATGAAAGAAAAGGAGAATTGTGTTTATTGTAGTTTGAAAATTGCAAATAAATTTCAATTATCTGCTATGTCATTTTGTTAAACATGCATTCTGGAAATGCCTTTGTACTCTAAATCATGAGCTACTTAGAGAAAACTAATACTAGAAAGCCTTTGGGAGATATAAAGTCAATATTTTTGTTGAACTGGCCTTCTTTCTTGTTGAAACTGGAGATAGACAGAGCTACCTGAAGGTATTTCAGGTAGTCACTCTGGCATTCACCCTGCCGCCGTGCACCAACAGGCAGTCGGATCAGACTTCGACACGTCGCCGGTGGAACGTGCACTCTGCTCCACGAGAACGAGAAAGCTCAACTCCCTTACTGACCGCATGCGTAAAGTGTACACAGACACATAACTAAACGACTAGGGGAAAAGCCCTCAAAACAAAGCCCTTTGCCTCTTTCCCATTATCGCCCGAGTCGTCATCGGAACAGACCGGATGAAACATGGGGGACACACTATTTGGGACCCAGTATGGATTATATACTTTGAGGTTACACTCTGCGCTTTACTTTCCCGTCAATAAAGAGCAGCAAATGCACCGCAGATTACAAAGTTTGTGTTTCAGCTACACATTTGAGGCAGCATAATTTGCCGTTGCTCTTTGGTACCACACCAACAAATACCGGTTCTCAGCGTTAAAGCAGGATGGCCAGAAAACAACCGAACTGGACAAACACTGCAAGGACTTTGGCATGAATATTCACCCGGTGGCTGTTTTCCGTAAAAAAAAAATGAAATCACCTAAACCTGTGGCCCTTTTATGTTCACTTTCTGTGAATATTTGAACTAGAGTTTCTTAGCAGCATGAATGCTCGCAGAAAGCTAATTTGAAAGTCATACGTGCGAGTGTTTGTGGAAAACGAGTTCTAAATTTGCATGTGCAAATATTTGCACTGGGTATGCTGCCGTCTTCCCCCAGTCAGGGAGCAGCCGCGCTGCCACGTGCCTCGCCCCACCAATCCCATCCGAGGAACCCAGCTTGAGTTTCAAATATTGTGTCAAATTTGCCCAGTGAACTTGTTTACGATCGAGCCCCAAAGTAGGAAAAAAAAAAGTGTTAAAAGTGTATGAAATGTACTCGAACAACAAATGTTTGCAGCATCGGGAGATGCGTAGCTGGGCATTTGAAAAGCAGAGACAGAGGCACGCTGGCACAAATCAGAGTTTGTGAGGAAGTGTTTGCTCAGCTCTGGTAAGACTGTTTTTACCTCCCCTCTCCTTCCAAGGGGTAAAAAACAAAACAAAAGGGTAAAAATACCCGTCAGGACAGGGAACACCTCTGCCCATCTGCCCAGTTTGCAGTCAATCTATTAAAATACTACCCTCTAAATTGGAAATATTTGTGAGCCTCAAAGTGCCTTCTGAATGTCTAGGACAGAACTCCACCATTTATTTGCAGGTGAGGTCTTCCATGCTTTTTCTGTGGTGTTTTTTTTTCTTTCTTTTTTTTTAATTTTTTTTTTCAATTTTGGTACTTGCAAACTACATTGCCGCATGCATGCCGTTTTCCGCGACCTGCATCATTGTACTCTAGAAATGAAAAGAAAAGCCAGCTTAGCCCGGCAGAAATCTGCATCCCCACCCCAGAATCTGTTGTCACAAAATGAAGGAGGGAGGGGGCCGGGGCTGGGGCGGGGAGGGGGAGAAAGGGGGGAAAGCAGCTCAGTGCACAGCAACAATTCCCCCTCTCAGCTGAGCTGCAATGATGTCAGCTTTCTGATTACAAACTGCTTATTTATGCTTCAACAGCTGCCAAGAGCAGCAAATAAGTGGCTAAAAGAGTGTCTAGACCAGGCATTCAGGCCTCTATTGTTTGCTGGTTGTTACCTGGTTGACAGCGATGGGTACAGCTGCCTGGTGTGAAAGAGAGCAAGGGATGGGGAGGCAGTGATTGACAGGAGGGCCCTCGGGGTCAGGCACAGCCAGCCCCGATGGCCCCATGGCTTTATGTTCCCCGGCTCTAAAGGGAAAGCGATGGCTCTGCCTAGAGGTTGGAGGTGAAAGGAAATGTTGGAGGGTAATGAAAAAAATCCTTTAGCCAAATTTGTGATCATGAACAGTTACACTGGGGAATTTAAGCCCAAGCGTTAGGCAGTTTTCTCTCTATGCAGAAACGGTTATTGCTAGCCAGCGCAGGAATTATCATGTGTTAAGGGCACGTGGGCAGAAATGTATCTTTGCGCAGTCCTTCACGCAGGAGCTTGAAACTGCGGGCAGTTTTATTTTTGCTTAGGTTAAAAACTGATAACACTGCTAAAAGCTGGCACTATGCACTATGAAATTCATCCTGCTCCAGGGCCGGCTTGAAAAGCATCCCCGAGCTTTTCTGAAAAATATTCAGGTATTTGAGAGGGAAAAATAGATATTCGGATTAGACAATGATCCATCAAAAGCCCCCATCTACTCACTCCGTGAACTTTGCTCTCTTCATTTAGAAGATTAGATCGTGTCTCTTAAAACAACTCAGTGGGAACAGCTAGCCGGTGAGCAGGCTGACCAAAATCCATAAAATGCCTTTTTTTCGCCAATACAGAGATGTCCTCAGTCTGGTTCTGATCTCACACATGCTAGTGTGGTCCAGGCGTAATCCTAGTGAAGTCAAAGGAGTGGCATTGATTCAAGCCAACTGCAGTCGCTGGCAGGCTGACTGAATTTCTCACCTCCCACCCCAGCCTACCCCCACGGTGGGATATCGTTCAGCAAAGAGGCAAAAGCTCTCAGAAGTTTCAAAAGGATGAAGCCAATGAATTGTTTTTGATGGAACAACAAAGCCAGACCAAAAAGTCTTGGAACAACATGCAAAAACTATGAAGATAGGGCGTACTCTGGGAAAAATTAAAGCTTTATGTGCGCTAGCAGGTCCACCCCTACCTTCGCCCAAACACATGCAGTTTAAGTTGCTGGGCAGCTATGAGTAGAATTAATCTTACATTCCTGTTTGGCATTTTCTGACACCAGGCGAAGTCCTATGCCAAGAAAAAAGTTGATTTTCAGAGCTGGTTGCATATGACAGAATTATTAAATGTTTTATGACCATATGGTATAATTTTTTTACTGTAGTATTTGAAACAGATTATAATTAACAAATGAGTAACCTTTATCCAGTAACAGATAAGAAAACACTAAAAAATAGTTCTGGGCATCAGTAGCAGCTAGGGAGGTAAAAGTACAGCAGAGCACCTGAGTAGCACAAGCTTAATTTGGGTATACAGTTGGCTTTCTACATATCTGATGCAAAAGCTGTAACTAAAATGAAATCATGTTAAATTAGCTGTAAAAAATAAGCTGATTTAATTAAGCACAGAAAGACTTATTAGATATAATAAAATGTTAAAAAGTCAAATGATGTGCAGTTACATTTCAGCTAACGCTGCTCAACAAATCCACTAAATTTATTCCTTTCAATAATGATCTGTTTTGAGCATTTAATTAGATAAATAATATTTAATCACTTCAGCAAATTTGAACTAGAAAAATTCCTTGTCATCAGTGGTGACTCATTCTTGCTAATATCTACCTTTAAAGAAAAGGTAAAACTAGATGATCTTCTGGAGCAGCAAAGAGTATAAGACTAGTACAAATCTGTCTCTAGGCCTCATTAAAAAACCAAGGTTTGCTAAACAAACTATTATTTACAGTGAGAAGTGTGCATATTTTACTGGAAAAGAGCATTCACATGTTTGCCTCTTTTCAGCATCAGGCACTATAAGTAGATGATAAGAAAAGATATTCAATAGATGTCCTATAATTCATCATAATACTGTTTCATTTAATAACTACTTTGCTGAAGTGATTGGCATGATTACAGGAAAATTACTTCAAATTATTCATCTCTTATCTAGCATCTAAGATGTCCTAAACTTGCATAAGAGTTAGCATAATGGGACCTATTAATTACTAATGCTGCAAGTCCTTCACTACTTAAATATCCTTTCTACCAGGTGTGCTGTGTGATGCAAATAAAGAAATACAAACCAAAATGATCACTTTCCAAGGCAGTGTCACCCGAAGTTTAATAAATGAAATACCAAGTGCAAAAGCCTGTGGCCCACCCATCAGTTCAAAATACCTAGATGCTCATATCTTTTTTTTTTTTATCTTTCTGCGTATTTCTCTCCCTCTCATATGTATGTACATTTGCAGGGGTGTGCACATGTGTAAAAATAAGTATGTGAACAGTACATGGTATATATCACACTTATTTTCTACTCAGAGGTATTGATGTGCAAGACTGCTATAAAAGACAGGCTAAGTACATAGTCTTTGCCCTGAAGAGCACCTTTTCATCTCAAAATCCTCTCCATCTAATGCTATCCGCTCAACAAAATTTACTCCTATGAGTAAACACTTTGAAGCAAAGCAGCATTATTATCTGTTAAGGGCAGGGAAGTCAGAGCAAAGATGGCCAGAAGCTGTATTTGTCCTCTCCGCAGTCTGCATTTAACAGCCAATGTAAATTAGGGCAGCCTTACGCTTAACACACTCGGCGTGCTAAGAGCCCCGATGAAAACCATCGCAGCAGAAACCAGGGATAGGTCCTTCCTATCCTTCTTTCTAGCCCACCTGTGACATGCCCGTAATTCAAAGGGTGGCTATGCTGCTTTTTAAAGCCACCTAAGATGGCGAATGTTCCCCGAGGGCCTGATGCTTCAGTGTCTTACACCTCAGAAACACACTTAAACTGTGCAAAGGAGACCCATGCAGTTACAAGCTTTCATTAGTGCTGCCCTAAACTCCCATTGCAGAGGGAAGGCCATGAAAAATCCTGCTTTATTTTCTTTACAGAATCCAAACTCAAGTCCATGATCAACCATCTTCTCTCCTTCTCTCTTCTTTGCTGGTTTTATTATCACGACCAGTACCTTCAGTCCTACTAAGTATAGTCGTGATGTTGAAATTAAGATGATACGGGAAATATGGGATGGAAAACAAATCAAAATGAACAAAGAAAAAAACCCAAACCCGAAGTTAAAAAGCACATAGAGACCCCATAAAAATTGATTGTTACCAACGTATGGCAAGTGATCAAGCCTAAAGGCTCTGGGCTTTCTGACAACATCTAGATTCAAGCCCAGCCTCCAATAGGAAAGTGAGTTGTCCAAGTAAATGTCAGGTAGGAAACAAAATACGGGACTTCTAATACCTCATTTACCAGTGAATGTGGGCCAAACTATCACATCTACCATACACAGAAAAACTAAAAGGGAAAGTCATTCTTGAGCCCCACCTGATAAACTGTTGGAGGGTTTTTTAGTGTATTGTGTACGAGAAATGCATGTAATTGTTTCTAAACGTGCAAATAGTCTCAATGAACTAGGAAACCCACCATGAAGAAACATTTCTGGGAGAACATTAGGTTAAAAGAGGCTGTTATTCAGGATAGGGACTGATAGTCAAGCCTATGTTTTTGTTCTGAATGACTGCACCACAACAAGCTTACGGAATGCAGCAACTACAACATCTGAATACAGGACAGCCAAGCTTAATCCTAAATCTCCTTGCATTTTACAAGTGAAAACTTTCAAAACTCTACTGTTAACTTTTTTACTTCAAGGTGACAAGCCCTTTTGAGGTTCACAATAGGCTTTTTTTTTATTGGGCAGTCACTAGTGAAATGGTATGTAGCCTTCTGGGACGGGTAAGCTTTCATGGAGCCACTCTGGTTTTCTTGTTATAACATAAACAAAGTGCTGCCAAACCAGGGATGCTACAGTGTGCAAGGAACTTCATCAAATCTCCATTACTTCATGCATCCGTAGATATATACTATATGGACTATATCAATAGGTATTTAGTGTTTATAATTCTGCAGCTACTGGTAATGACTCTGGTATTAGAGAACAGTATGTACCTGCATTCCAAACGTTAGAATCCTGTAGTAAAAAAAGTGTTTGTAAAAAATTCCCCTGTACGGCCAGGTGCAATTATATCTGGCTTTTCATACATGACATTCCAGAAACCTACTAGCTGGCCAGTAGATCTGTTTTTCAGTGCTGGCTGTCAGCCATATTGTAAAAGCAAGACACAAACGGTTGTTGAATATCACGAGCACCATGGTAATTGCAAGCTTTGTTGAGCTCCCGTGGCCAGAAACCCCTCCCTCACCCAGCATGTCCCACATCGGCAAAGGTGCCTTCGAAACTAGTCTGGGCATCACACGAAGCAACCTTCTAGGTTACGTGTTGAAGATACATCTTGTCCTCCACCTCAGCTCACCGGAACCAGAGATCTATCATATCTGTGCGTTGTTAAACAAGATGGAGAAGTGATAGTGTCTACATAATCACCTCAGCTTTTGCCTAACATAATGAGATAGAATAATTCCCAATCTAATAGCTTGAACATCATCATATCTTCATTGGCTTGCTAGGCACTTAAATTTTTGCCATGACAATAGTGATTCAGGCTTGGGATACTCTTTTCTTTTTTTTTCCCTTTTCAGTGTATCTCCACCATTTAGTACACCCTGCATGTGACAAAACCACAGAAGTGATTTGCTTCACATAACCCCTTTATTACCTTACCTTGAAAAGCTAATACCAACGCATAAGGGATGCAGCAGGATGAAAATGGAATTACAAAAAATTAATAATTAAAGCTGGCACCAGTTCACATTGTTTACTAATAACAAGGGATGTGCCTGAGAATACAAACTGATTCAGAAGAAATTACTCAGATCTCTAATTTTTGGATCTATCTACTTCTTTCCTTCTGGCAGCCTGTAATTCCCATATTCTGAAGGCCCTCAATTTAATCTAATATTCCATGATATATATACAATCTCTGCACTGAAAGTGCTTGATTATTTGACCTGCGTAGCGCAACCCAGAATGAAGTGTTCACATGGAATACTGGAACGGAATGATACTGGGAAATACCTCCAGCTAAGTTTCCCTAAATGGAAAGCAGTTCTGACAAGTCGTCTTTGGTTTAGAGAGTTTTGTCTAATGGATTAGAGAGTCTTGTCTAATGGATCAATCAGAGGACCGGGACAACAGCAAGAAGAAACAATGCTGGGGAACCATCACAAAAGAGTATGTTGGTGGGTGGTATCACTGATACACTTGTGGTTCTCACTGCTTACCATCTCAGCTGAACTACAGCCTTTCAAGGAGAAAAAGCATGAGTTACTTTGCTGCTTGAGCTAAACGGGCTGAATTTCTAGTTGAAATATCTGGGAGGTGAGTCCTTTGTAAGTTAGTTTGGGGGAGGATACTCAACACATACAGAGACTAATTGGCAGCAAGTAGTGTTGGCAGCTCCTACACTGTTGAGGAACGCAGGCTTCCAGCCAGTTCTGCTGCTGCAGGAACTTAAGGACTTTGTGATGCCCTTGAAATCTCTTTCTTTCTTCCTGTGTCAGGTTGTAATTGTGACTTTTGGTCTCTTCACTTACAGTCTACAGCTCAGTGCAGGATGCTGGGAGGCATTTTACAGCCTGTGATAAACGAGGGGGTTGCTTTGCTAGCCACATTGATTGCATAGTGGCCTGTGCTTGAAGGGATTGGACTCGATCTGCTGAGCCCCTTGGCCTAGAAAAGGGCATCAGCAAGAAGCATGGTGGAATCCCGACACCGGAAAAAGCAGCAGTGTCCTCTGCTGCAGGTACTGCAGGTGCACCCGTCCCTCCTCGCAGTCTGAGCTCCCATTGCATGCCTAGAGTATTGAGATCCCCAACAGCAACGTGTCTGCTGCGGGACCCAGGGACGTGTCCTCATGCAAAGCTCTGCATTTGTGCCTCAGGAACCTCGTAGCGTACATCAGCATAAGGTTTGTTGGGTGAGCAGAACACTTCTTCCCTGCCCTGTGGTTTCCATGCAAGGCATGTGAACTCCCACTTGGGGTGCACCATGGAGTGTCCCCTTCCATGGGAAAGAGGTGGCCAAAAAGCACTTCCCCTAGCCAGAAAAGATGAATGACCCTGAGGTAATTTTAGAGTGTGCTTGGAAACCGCAACTTTTTGCACCCCCTTCTAAGACCAGTCTAAGTGGAAGAACAACTGCCTCCCTGGTGACATACCGACGTAGAAATTTTCCGTTGTGCCTCTGATTCAAAGCATTGGGAGTCTTGCACGGCCATCTCGCTGAGAAATGCTGCTCGCAGGTGATTGTAGGTGGCACGCTGAGTAGGATGCGCTGCTGTCAGAGCCCTGTGGACCTGAGAGTGGAGCCCTGTAAATAGTGCTTCATCATGCAAACGGGGGTGTCACCTCTGTGCAGACAGATGGTGGTATGAGTGGGCTCTAAGCATCAGTACCGAGATGAAGTGAGACAGCACTTGTGACAACTTAATGCTGACTGAGTAACATCAACACAAGTCTTCTTTTCTGTTGTAGCTGTCTTAGGATGTCAGAAGATATGGATCTGAGACTGAAAAGACACTTTTGACAGCATAATGGCTGAAACAGTTTTGAAACATTTAAAGCAACAATAAAACGCAAAAGGGGAAAAAAGGATGAGGATAATGGGGTGCGACTTCTCAAAGGACATGAGGTTTCATTTCTCTTTGAATAATTTTGTGTCTTCAAAACTACTTCTTTCTGAAACTGCAAGTCACAATTTACCAGAAAAAGTCTGTCACACACCTAGGCATCTTCTGAAGGCAGCACTCCAACTTCATACCTTTTTCACTGTAACTCGCCCATTCTAGCTATGTTGGCTTCACTTGCACAGGCATAAGCAGGTTGGAAGATTTTTTTCAAGATGCTCAGAGTTTGATTGCACTGTTCAGCTTCTTAAAATCACAACTGATTTCAAAACACATAGTGAAATGAAATAATAGACTTAGAAATGCACACATTCATGCAAAAAAACCCAGAAGAGATGTGCAGGTCTTTAAACACAGCGTCCAGCAGTGTGACTCCTTGAAAGCCTGAGAGGTTTTAGCATCATTTTGGCCTGTTGGAAACAGAGAAACAAAACCAAACTCTGAAACACAACCCTCTGGTTTTCACACCTGAGCTCTCTATAGAGGATCCCTCAATACTCTGTAGGAGTAATCTTCAGAAAAGAACAGATAAATATAAAAATGTGATTAATGTTCTAGCAAATGATGATTATATCAAAATTATAATCACTGTGATTTGCATTTTTGCAGACTCCATGTTTAACCTGTGACTTTGTAACTGAACACTTGCAATTTGTTTGGGATTCTTCTGCTTTTAATTTTTCATTTTTATTTTGTAAAATCAATACATTCATCTCCTCTCCACCTCCCTTCAAGAAAGTATTTCTTTTAATGGCAAGTCTTTCAGAAAAAAAGAAAAAAAAAATCAGAAAAAAAAATAAGGAAAAGACTTTAAAATTTACATTTAAAATTCATTCCAGATTTGTTGTATTCATTACTTTGATGTGAAGTTCAGAGGCTGTATTAGTACTCTACTTCCCCAGTGCAGTGATTGGACTTTCACAACACTGTTCCACACAAATTAAAGGGTGCTTTAAAAAAAAAAAAAGGTTTCACATTTATGCTGTTCTGTGGGGAGCAGAGTAATTAAAACAAATGTAAAAATCATTAGGAGAAATGGATAATGCTAGCTATTGTTTTCTTCCTCAAAACATTTAAGCTTTCTTTAATATTTAGCACATTAATACATTTTCCCCCTGTTAGAAATAAAAGCTATAGGCCCAGTTCTGTCATGGCGGTGAGCAGGCAGTTGGATACAGTAATGCATGCCTGAAGCCTTCACCAAGGATGATAAGCCTGCATGAATTTTACGAGTCTCAGTATCAAGGTTGCCCTCGCCCAAGGGATTTAAGAATAAGGGGGGAAAAAAGAGAAGGCAGATGTATGAATAACTGGCATTGTAAATCTTCACCGTGGCAACCTACAGCTAGAAAAAGTCTGTGATGGGTTCATGACTTGAGAAGAAAGCGACACAGCAGAATGTGAATGGATTTTCTTCAGCTACTTAATACACTGCTTAGAGCAGCTTAAGGGTGTGCGTGTGAGAGAGAGTATGTGTGTGAGAGCGAGAGCGAGTGTGTGTGCATGTGTGCAAGGAGGGGGGGATCTGTCGAAATTTGTTAGAAGGAATTATTAGTGATATACGGCTCGCTAGGCCTTGCTTCTCCCCCCCCCCGCCCCCCCCCCTTTTTGGGGGAGGCTGTAGGGGAGGAGGAATACCATTTAGTCTCAGAATATAAATGACTGGATTTTGCTTGGGAAAAAAAAAAAAGATGGTGGGGGAGGTGCATAGAATTATGCAGGCAAGTAACAATGAGCAAATTGGACCCTTAACAATACAGCACAAGGTCATAGCGAAAGTCACCAGAGTGGGGTGGTGGGGGTGGCTGGTGGTAGAAAACAGATCATGATAAATAGCTTCCCATTTTGCAAAATCTAGTAGTTAATGAAAATAAGATGCATTTGAGTTGTCTGTGAACACCTGATTTTTTTCCCCTTTCTCTCTCTCTCTGGTCCTGCTGATGTATGAAAGCAAAGCACTGACTCTAATTGTGCAATTATAAAACGGAAATGATGCGGGTTTGGCAACACAGAGAAAGAAGGCAGCTCAATAACATTGTTTAATAACAAGCAAATAAAGCTCAAAGGGGAAAGAGGTGACTATTTCTGCTTTAGACTCATTAAGGAGCCTGAAACATATTGTAAAAGAGTGATATTTAATTATGGGCTGGACTGATAACATGGAGCAGGGCCTCACTGGGAGAAAGAGACCCTATGCTCCTAGAAGCGAGCAGCTCCAAACATCAATTACCATGATTATCTACCCGGTGCTTAGAAAACGCACCCGTCTCCGTGTTCCGGCAGCGACCCGTAAACAGGCATTGCATAGGCAAATTTATGGGCACAGTCAGCTGGGGCCAGGTGGGAAAGCGAGCTTCCCATTGGCGACTTCTGTGCAAAAGGAGGAAAGAAGCAAAAGAAAGAAAAATCTGTCTTCTGCACAACTGAAAGAGCAATTTATTACTGAGCATTTGCAGGAGACAGCATTTGTTGCCCTGCTGCCTTTTTTGCCTCTGTTGGCTGTCTGAATGAGAAATGGGAGTATATTAACCAACTCATGGGTTACAGAAGACGGCTTGGCATGGGCCCATCAAACTTCGCCGTGCTAAGGCGAGTCAAAGGTCAAGAGAGCGTTAGCAGCCGAGATTTAGAACCGAGTGCATCTCTTTAACCTTAACTGCTGGGAATGGATGGAGTCACTTTATTTCTTTAGTCAGGAACTTGGTTGCAGTGAAAGATGTCACGAGGAGGAGGGTACCATCCAGCCTGGAGCAGATGGGAAAGTGTACAGTGCAGTGAGACGTAATATTCTTTAGGGGTCACGTAGATAAACTTAAGAAACGTCTTTGCTGTGGCGCAGCTCCACGGTTACCATCAGGCCTAGAGGCTGGATGTTTGCCCTAGCTGTTTGTGCATCTTTGTTAATACACCATAGACCAAAGAAATAGAGACTAACGGTGAAAAGTAGGTGCCAAATCCATCTGAAGCCATTTAATCTTTCCTTCTATTTGCACCAACATTATTTTCACTGAGGAAAATCCTTAGCAAATGGAGCATGCTAATGACGTGTGCACTGAACTTTATTTTTAATGGCAGAGAGATTTCTCTGCCTGGAAAGACAGCGTGCAAGGCACAGGTTGCCGCGACCTGGTTCACAGGGTTCCTCTCTGCCTGGAACTGCCACAGGGCTATTGCATGGCCTTGAACAAATCACGTCAACTCTGAGTATGTCTTCCTCCTTTACCAGTCCTTCTGCACCCATGAGATCTTTGAAACAGCAAGGTCCGTTTCTGTGACATTTGCCACGTGCCCTGTTTCGCCTGTAGTCTCTGCGGGCTGCAGGAATCACCAGGATCAGACACACGAGGGAATGGTTTGGTTCCACACCCAGTTCAGACACTTGTTCTGGGTGTGAGTTCTATTAAGCCATCACGGTATGCGTGAAGGGATCTGAGCAGAGGACCATTTCTTAAATTATTGGGAAGAGGTATGTCACTTGCCATTTAAAATTAGTCCGACATACACGTACACCCAGACGCCCAAGCATAAGAGAACACTTTTGCTCAGAAATTATGATTAAGATTCTGAAATTCTCTGAGACGCTCTGAAATGCAGATTAAAGGGGAAATTTAGTTTTAAGTAAGGTCAAGATTTCATGCAACATGTGTATTGAAGGAGAGGTGTGTTTTGTGGAATGGGATAACAGGCCTGAGAGAAGACCAGTTCTGTCTATTATCCTAAATCCAAGCTGAGTATTTCGGACAGCTTCAGGTGCTCAGCCTCCATGGCCCTCTATTGTGGCTATGTCCAGGCTGAAAATGGACAGATCAATAGTGAGGAAAAGGGGATGAAGATAAAGCAGGTACAAAATTCCTGGGATTGGGAATGGGTCACAATATTTAGGCTAAAGATGCTTTTCCCGCCCCGCCCCCTCCACCTTTTGCATCTGTACAGCCCTTAGCACAATGGGGCTTGATCTGTAACAGAGAATGAGCAAAGAATTAAAGAAGTAGTGAATCATTTGTGTGCTTAAGAAGACTAGGATCTCCACCAACTGACTGTGAGACAATCTGTAGGGAGTGTCAAAGTACTGGCGGTCCCTCTCTTAGCAGCTGTACAGCTAAGAGTTCGTTGTCCTGGCCTGAAACTAAATACACGGGACAGATCAGGACAGAGTAGTTGTGAGATACACAAATGAAAGGACGCAGCAAGGTGCACAGTAACGTTAAGACTGATGCATTCCCAAATCGGAAATGATCTAGCATTGCGCTCAATAGCATACACCATGCCAAGGAAAACTGTAGGAACAAATAAAACCACTTTATCGGCAATTAATAACGGGCAACATACTTTGGCTCCCAAAGTAAGAGGGAAGATTGCAAGGATCATATCCCACCCGTATATCAGCAGCAGCCCATTGACCCCATATTTCATATCAAAAGTAAACAGGTTGGGGAGTGAATAAACAGGAGGGAAAGGAGTTGGAGAAGCTGGTTGGTAAATAATCTGAAAGAGGGATTCCACACTACTCTCCCAGCTCTGAATTATAAGTCCATCCTCTTTATCCCTCCCACACACACATATAGTGGTACATACACAATCTCAAAGAGCCTGCAAATGGTTTGGTCAGACACTGGACCACTAAAGATAAAGAGAACAATTAAAAATATTGCATAAAAATGAAGACATTTCTTTGCATCTGCATTGACTATGGAGATGCCTTTCTCTAAGGCAATTATTTTCAGATAATAAACACAAGGCGGTATCAGAGATCAAGTTGTCAAAAGAAAGGAATCTTAAAAAAACTGGCAAAGAACAAAAAGAATCACTAGGATCATCCATTGTAAATGTTCCAAATAAACATTAAAACGGTCAGTTTGGAGAAACACACTCTACGATAAAAATGACCGTAATGTCTCACAAGGTCTTCAAAAAGGCACACAGGCAAGCTGAAGAACCACAGATCAATTGACCTTACTCCAGTGTAAGATAAATCATCTGAAACAATAACGAAAATATTTGAACAGACCATGGCATAAGAAAGCCAAACTGCCTGGTCCCTTAAAAGGTGAATTGTTTCTCTCTAACCTATTGCAGTTGTTTGGCAATCAAAGAGAAGGCCAGAACTTTTTCAATAAAGGATCGTGCAGAAAGACGTGCCCGAACCGGAGGGCTTAAGGAAGTTTTAACTTTCCCACCTCTCCCACCTTTTCACACAGACTAAGCAGCAAGGTGTGCTGCCCTCCTGGAGCACAGGACCGGGGGGCACTGGGGTGGTGCTTATCCAGCCGCAGCCTGTGCTTTTGCATCAGAGAGGCTTCCAAGGACACACGGGACTCCCACCCTGAACTGCCTTTTGGGTCCGTGGAAGAGACTCCCAATAACAGCATCATTTAATATTTTAAATATCAGGCTTTAAAAGTTTTTACTCCAAACACAACCAGCCAAAGCAGGAGGGCCTGGCCAGATTTTTCTTTTTGGAAAAAAAAAAAAAAATAAAAAATTTGCATTGTTTGTTTTGAATGTCTCCACTGTAAATTTTTATTTACCGGTCAAATAGCACTGGGGCAGCAGAGGAGCTGTGCAGGACGGCCTCAGGGCGCTCCGGCAGCGCAAGCAGCGAAGGGGCTAACGCTCTGCAGCCCACCAGCGCTCTCCCAAAATCTCTGTGCACCCAGGCTGTGCTCGTATTTATGCCTAACCTACTTCCCAGGCACTTTTTGTGCCGTCACAGAGCTTTTGTAGATGCACCGCGGGGGGGGGGGGGGGGGGGCCGGGAAAATGTGGGGGGGGGGGGGAAGTGCTCCAATTCTGTAGCTATTCACCTGATTCTTTTGCAAATTTGGCCCCATACTCCCTGTAATTCACAAGCTGATAGACACTCGGGAGACTCCTGGCTGCTAACGTGCCTGTCAGCCGTGTCCCAAAGAACAAAGGCAAGCTGAAGTATTTTTTAATTCTACCCTCTCAGCTCATCAACGCTGAGTTTACATAAAAATGTAAGAACATTACACTACACGCGCTGCTAATAATCAGAAACTAAAGCTTTGAAGTTTCCCTATTTCACAGCTACTGCCATGACAGATGCTTGCCAGAGAAAACTCAGGGGGCATTTGTTTGCAAGCATTTTGGCTAAGCGTGGTGCCCATTGTGCCACTTAATATTTCAGCTATCTCCAGTGTAATCAGGGAACAGCAGTTACTTATTTATCTCACGTCTTGCTCCTTGCTAGCTACCTACTATCGCCAGCATGACCTCTGAAGCACACACATTAATTTTACCTCAGTATTTCTATAGCATCAATTAATAAAAACTGACTATGTTTTCAACGAACGCACATGTACTGATAAATGAGGGTCCTGACTTAATTGCTCTGTAAATTAAGAGCTCACAGTAGTGACAATAGAGAATAGTTTTAATATTTAAAAACTCATTAAATTTGTGTACATTTTGAATAATTAAAGTCAGACGGCCACGTTAAAGAGCTAATTTAAGTTTAATTCTTAAATGTATATCACAGAAGAACTTGATCTGTTGAAAATTATCGGTTAATTTTCAGAACAACTTAATTCTGTTCTATAATTTCCCTGAAACTCTGCATTTGTTTATAGACTTATCTGTCCCTTCCGCCTGCCAGAAATTCCTTGCAACAGCAATTCTGGGATGGTGAGATCAACCTGTACTTTTGTCAGCTTTCTATCCATAGAAAACTGTGTCAACCTAACTTTAATAATGTGTTTTTCTCTTTTCTTTTCTACAGTGGATCATAACTCCATATTTTAATCCTTTAGATCTCTATCAGATCCATTGATTAGATTTAAATAGTGGGTGTTTTGGAGAAAACAACTTACTTATTTTATGACAGGCAGCTGTGTGAAGATGCAGTCCAAACGCCCAAGTATGCGTTATTTTGCAAGGGTTCATGGAAACCCTGTGTCCTTACAATTATCTAAACTCAAGGGATGGTCAAAGTTAAACCTCCAAATGGAGGGTAAGTACCATTTCCTTTTCCATTCAGAACTCTAATTTTTAAAAGTGACTAGTATTTTAAAAGACAGTATCTGAGTTCCTGGCTGTCAGTAGAAGTGCTGCTAATAAAAAATTGGTTCACCCTCCTCACTTGATTAGTTTTGTGGAGTTCAAGGGGACAACTCAAAAAAAAGAAAGCTGGTTCCCTGGCTGAAGATCATGCTCTGAACAGGACAGATACAATTCTTAGTTACAGCAATTCACCTTTGCGCATTTAACTTTTCTTTCTCCTGTGGCTCATATGTCAATCTTCATATTGTTACTAGTATTTAATCAGTGATTAAGCTGCCATAGAGTAAATACAGACAGACTGTGCTGCAACATTTCTATGTTCTTTCAATATTATGAAGTGTAATATTCAGGTAGGTGCTTAGATATCAAAGTGATAGACACTTAATACCTGAAATAAATAGAATGATTCTTGCTGAATCGTTGCAAAGCGACTTAAGTGTCTAGCTGTAGTCGAGGAGATGAAGTGTTGTTCACTGATTTTTTAATAAAGAGCGGAAAATAGTGCAAATATTATGTGACTATCTGTATGCATTTTTTAAATTAATTCCCTTCAGGTTTTGTCTTCCTTGTGCACTGATTACCTAAGATCCTGGGAGAACAAGTCCTGGATGAGAAGAGGAACAGGCATGGTCTCCAGAACAGTACATTTAAACCTGTATTGCTGAATTTCCACAGAGCATGTGCTCCGGACTCCTAGTCCTGAGTAGTCCCATAGGAAAACTTAATTTCTGATGATACTCAGGTATATAGAAACATGTCTCATCACTGTGTTTACTCAAAATAGGTCAGATTTTGGCCATGGAAGACTTAAACTGCTCACAGATTTGTCAACAATCGCTTGCAATGATCTTGTCTTTAATGCCAAATAGAGGCGATGTAACCTCTGCTTCTCTAAATTCCTTGCTTATTTATTCGGATTTCATACCTTAGCCTTTCTAACCACAGTGCTGCGTGGGAAAGTTACAGTCTGGTGATTCTCCACTGTAGCCCGAAGTCTTTTTCAACATCATTGCTTCTCAGAACAGAATTCCCCATCCTAAAAGCGCACCCAGCCTCCTTTTTCACAGGAGCATGCAGCAGTGAAACGTATTTTGTTTGAACTGGGGTCCGGTTTCCCAAGGGGTTCTAATCTCTCTAAGGAATAATGCTGTACTCTTATCATCATTTACCTCTCCTCCAATCTTTGTGTCATCTGCAAACTTTGTCAATCACCAGTTCATGTTTTCTCCCTGGTAGTTGATAAGATGTTAAATAGTAAAGGGGCGCAGCTTATCTTTGTGAGACCTTGATAGAAACACATCATTTACAGCAATACTTGTGAGATCAGTTAACTACTTTGAATCTATTCAAGGTGTGTCACACACACACACACACACACACACTTTATATTACTCTACTTCAGCAAACCTATTCTGTGCAAGACTGCGCGATAAGCCTAACCTATATATGTTGATGTGATTACCTATAACAACCAAACTTGTCATCCCCCTGTATGATGAAGTTCAGAGGTTGTCAGGGCTGTGATTAGCAGATCTGCAATTTGAGAGAGCCATATGCCAGCTCCTTCTCTATGGTACAAAAGAAACAAAGGCTACAAAGGCTACTTGGAGACCTCTGTTGCTGCTGTCTGGCTTTGGGTACAGGGAGTTTTTTCCTGACCGTGATAATTCCTGATTTTCCTATTTACGCATATTCAGCTGGCTAACGAATGGATTTCTGAGTTTTCTACTAGGGGCAGAACTGTATTTGACCCAGACAATCTTTTTCTGATGGGCTTTGCAACGTTAAGTGGCCTTTCCAAGACATCATGTTTTCTTAATTGACTTTTCTTGCCCTCAGGTTTTACAAATGAAAAAAAAAAAAGGTGGCAACAGCTAGCTAGCATTTGTAGTGATACTCTATTTCAATCAGTGATACTCCGTTTCAGCCAGGGAAATGCGGAAATCTGTGAACAGAAACTAAAAACTGAGAGTAAACCCGAAATGCAACAATAGTATGAATTCTAAATGTACATACTGTACTCAGATCCTCATTAGCTTTTTTTCCTCTTTCGAAACCTGCAATAGTCCTCAGCTTAACTTGAGAACAGTCCACACTTCACGTTCTTAAGGACAAGGTTTTAAGGTCCATAACACCTAAGTGTGTTTTACTATTCAACGTACAGTACTGAATTTTCCCACTCAAGTCCTTATAAGATTTACAAAACTTGGTAGTCCTTCACTTGGTGACTGACAGCGGGGAGAATCAGAAAAGTGACATTCGTCGCAGTAAGGCACAGTACTTGTGTTTAAACCATGCATATGGTGGTGATAGCAATGCGATAAATTGTGAGGCCACATGATAGCTGGCAGCTTTCAGCAGCACACGCTGGAGGATAAGAGAAGAGCACATTAGAGAGCTGAAGCTGCAGGGGAAGTTAAGCAGGCAGACTACAATTACCCAAGGAGGGGCTTAACCAGGAGAAAGGAATTAACACCCATAGTCTTGTGAAAATTGCTTATGATCTGTAATGACACAAATCGGCGTATTAGCTCGAGCTTCATTGGTGAGACAGCATTAACTAGGGGAGGGTGCCTCTTAAAACAGGCCCGAGATTTACTTCTAGTATCTGTTTTGGCCTTTTTCTGCAGTTTCTAGAAAGACTGCAAAGCCTGCATGGAGATGCAATGCTCGTGCAGAAATCCCTTCGCATGTTGTCGGTCCCAGCTCTGGGACGTTACATGGGAAAGGACGATCTTTACATTGTCTGGTAACACTTTGCACAGCACCTGGATTTTCTGAATCATGTCTTAACTCTTTGCTGTGCTGTTCTTGGGTAATGAGTTGTGTCAACATCAAACATAAGGTAATAAGGCTATAGAGTGTTACCTGATCTAATGTGTTTATTATGCGTTATTAGTACCAAAAGGATGTGTTCATAACAGCAGCTTGAAAACATGTTTAATATATGTAGTAAATAGTGTGAAATCAGTATACAAAAATCTACCATACAGAAAAGGAATGAACAAAGATAAAATCAAATAGGATTTGTGAGAATGATAGAAAACTTTATTTTCTGTGGGGTTTTGAGTGATTCTGTGGGAAAAGTGCAATTTTCTATTAAATATTAGTATTCTGATTCTACAGTCATGGGCGTCAGTGTAAGAACCTTGACAGATGGATGGGTAGATATATTATTGTATCATACTCAGTAGGATGCCTCCATAAGGGGCATTTTAAAAAAACAGAAGCAAGACATTTGCTAATATATATTATATACATTAGAAAACAGAGCCTTTGAATCAGCCATCTATGTTTCGTTTAGAACACGTTTTGTTTGATATTTCCTTTGCTATGTTTTATTTTTTATTTTAACGATGTTGTTGTCCTACATTGCCCTCCTTCAACGTTTCCCCTGTTCTCATACATGCAGGCCAATCTCTTAGAAGCCCATCAAAATCTTCACAGCTTATAATAGCTCATTTACATATTCACAGATGATATCATAATAGTGCCAGGGGAAAAAACCAAACAAACTCAAAAATTCACTGACCAAGGTAAATGAACATGTACCTTAAAAAATGCACACAGTATTTTAAAGTTCTATATGTATGTGTGTGTGTATATATGTGTATAAACATATTATGAACACACAAGTACTTATAAGTGTTATATACATATAAGTGCGTATATGCATACACACACACAAACAGCCCCCCGCTTTTGTATTTGACATTTGGTGTTCCACCTTCATCCTGGCCATTACCATTCCAGTAATGGATCCTGTTGTGCATTAAAATTCCCATTGTGGTCCATTACCACTTCCTTCATTGACAGCTCTATTGCTTCACGAGCTATTGTGCTATGTATGACATTGATTGGAGACACTGGATACACATTAGTAACATCACAACACGCATAATAAACAAGGTGTCGCTTCACGGCATATACCAGCAATGGGCTCAACGCTGTGTAGCCCACCGCAAACTTCCACATTGGAGCAACGTGGGCATCCCTCCTCCTGGGGGTTTGTCCGCTAGGGTCAGGGCCAGCTCCGAGCTGGCATGGCCAAGGGTGAGATGGCTCCTGGGTGTGAGGTTCTGCCCTGACAGCCCGCCCTGGTGAGCCCCCAGCCCCGGGGACCCACTGCCTTTCCAGCACCTTGACCGGTTATCAGCCGAAGCTGTAGCAAATTGAAAGATTTTTAATATTTTTCTGCTCCTCCTTGCATTTCACAGGCTTTAGTAGAAAAGGAGACGGCATGCGGTGCGCTCAAACAAGTAGCTCTCTGTGGCAGCCTGCCCTGCCCACATTCCCTCCATGCCAGCGACAACTCCTTTGGTGGTGGTTCTCTCTGGGGCCTGATCAAAGGCCATTCAAATGAATGGGAAACTTTCTGTTGACATTAATGAACTTTGACTCAGACCTTAAAACTCAGAAAGCAAGAGCATGACAACTGCATTGGTACAAATAGATGGAAATCTGTGGTGTGTTGTGGGCCAAAACACACTAATCTTTGAGAGGGTGCAAGTAGGAACCGCATGAGGAGTATTGACCCCCTCCAGTTACAGTTCTCCAGTGAGCAGAGAAGCAACAGGACTCACCAGCCAGGAGAAATACTATGTCAGCAATCTAATTCAGCAATGTGTGTTTTTGAGAGGCCACTAACTCAAGCAAAAATAGGAATTCTCAAAGTATTTTCTTGACACTGTAACATAACAGGAATGCTTCTCAGAGAGCTCAGAGAAGGCCTGCATAAAATACAGGAGGAGTTCAAACTAGCAAAATAAGATAAAAAAGAATCAAGAAGAGGCAAGGATTCATGCAGTGCAAAAAGAATAGTTAGTAGCGTTCCCAGTTTATAGCTGTTTCTTGATAGAAGTAAAACAGAGAAAACAGAGAAACGTCTCTGTCTCTCCTATCGCCAACTCCTATCCCCATTGCTTTAACACTCTCACAATCTCAGCAGCTTCAAGTACCAACAGGCTGTCCCAGCTGGGTAATATTTTCATCTCACTGTCTTTGCCATCATCAGGGATGTTGCTGAATGCTTGAAATTCTTGTTCAGTGCAGACCCCAAGTCTCTTCCCGCCTTGTCTCCCCTAGTGTTGGTTTTGGTTCATTCCAGCTCTTACAGTCAACCCACCCAGGTCAACCGACTCTGTTGAGGACATTAAAAGCCTTGCAGTTCTCACTCCTACCTAGCTACATCATTTTGCTCTCTCCAAATTACAGATACACTGCTCACCTTCTGGTCTTTGCAGTACTCCACTGTTTCTAATTTCGGCTTTCCTGGACTCTGACAAAATGGCTCCTCGTCTTGTCTTGCATTCCCACTGCAATTCAGTGTCCAAAGGGCGTGGTATGACGTACTTTTCCCTACCTTCTTCCAGAAAAGTCATGGGAAGAAGACTGAGTGATAAAGGAGGGTTCCGTTGTTTGTTTTTTTATTCTATTCCAGAAATTACTTAAGCTGCTGCCACTAATCTGTGTCCTACCCTCATTTATGGCACTCTTCTTGTCATTTATTAAAACAGTTTTAAAAGACATGCAGGAAACTCTGTGTGGAATAAATCCTTCTCTCTCCCTTTATTTTTAGTCCACTCTTCATATATCTATTGTGTAGTGGATCACTGGGTTGTTGCAATCGGTTTCTTTTTTTCCCCTGTTAACTCCCAAAAGTTCTGTGCTTGGAATAAAAAAGACCTGGTACTAGATAGATGAATGTCTGATTTTTATACTGCTTGAAAGATGCATCGGATAAGTGTCTTGTATGGAGCAACTGCTGTAAGACAGAAAAGTTTCATTCTATTTCCAGCTTTTCATTTTTTCCAGGGAGCTTTGCCGTTGTGAGATCTTAAATCTCACCCATTGTGTTCCTGGGGTGGGGAGAGCTCAGTCTCCGTTGCCTTTTTAGCCCCTCACTAAAATGCGTTCGAATGGTGCTGCTTCCAACACACAGCACTTTTCCACTGTGCCGCGAATTGCAAATGCTAAGCTTATTTTGCAAAAGCAACCACGCACAGCGCAGCTGGTAACCCCGCGATTAGTGAGTTGGGCTGTATTTAGGCCAGTGGCAGCTTCCAGCAGCCTCTCAGCTCCCAGCCCTGGACGCCAGCCTCTCCAACCTGATTCACTGCTGCTCCTTCACTGTCCCTCTCTCCCCGCCAGGGTCACAAGTAACTTGTTTTTTTCCAAATGCCATTCTGCTGTGTGCTTCTACCTTAAATCACGCAGGAGGCTGGTCAAATAATAACGTATTAGCCATCGTTAAAGAAGGGCCTTGCAAATCGTGTGTATTGCGCTACGCCTTTATAGTATTGTGTCATACAACTGCTTATGCTCGGAGTTTCCAAATAGCGATTGTTTTTAAAAAAGCAGATCTTATGTGTTAAGGAAGCTTTTTCAATTGAATACTGAGAAAGAGTTGCCGGAATTATTTTCTTAATCTAACAAACTACACGTGTATTCTCCTTGGTTTGAAATTCTCCCTGGGGACAGGAAGACTTAAAAAGCCCAACAACAAATGAAAGAATGAACAAAAGAAGTAAAAAAGTTTTGAAGGTTTTTTGTTTTGAATGTATAATTGTTGTCAGTCAAAATAAGTAATACTCAATCTGTTGGCATTTTTGTTCTTAAAATCATTCCAGTCTGTATAATTGTGGAGTCCGTTAAAATACTTGAAAGAGTGCACGACTGGCATAAAATTTACAGCTGAGGTACAGAGTGCTTCTGGAGTTCATTCTCTGAAAATACAAAAATTAACAAATAAAATTAATATAAATACAATTTTCCTGTCAGTGCCATGGCAAATTACACAGCATCGTCATTCAGACTGAATGGTAAAGCAGGCTAGCCCATAGATTTGGAACGGTAAACCTAATTAATCCCAAGAAAGATGGTATTTCAACAAATGAAGTATTTAGAATTAAAAAAGTAGTAGTAGAAATATTTAACTAAGAGGACCGGGGCCATTACTGAAATGATGTCATACAATCTGGGAGGCATTGTCATGTTCAGTAAATTAGCATGGCCTAACCACAGCAGAAAATTTCCTTGAGCTGCAATAAAGACTAAATGCTTTCAGACTCCCATGATCCTTTGTAGTCATCATTTTAAAGCGCTGCCTTAGTGAGCTAAACCTGTAAAGTTTTCTTTTGAGCGGCTGTGAGTTGATTAGATCTATTTCAGCCTAGTAGTGGTAATAGGCTCCTCTCTGTGAAACTGCTTAGCCTCTGCTCCCCTGGCAGCTGGAGAAACTGGAATTAATCAGGTCTGCTGGGGACTTCTTCAGCATCTCCGCAGGCCAGCGACTCTGGAATCATTTACTACAGAATCTTACTGTCAACTCTTTGTCATTTAGGCTTTTGATTATGCTTGCTTTCTTCAGAAAAAATGGAAATGGGTGACAGATTATCCTAATGCAGAATTTCACTAGTTACTTTTATAGGCATCTATTATCCTCCTTTGTACTGTCCGCAAAAAGAATGTAGGTGTGTGCAAAGATTTTTGGGGCCAGAGATACAAAGAATATGCTATTGAAATTAACATATTTCTTCTAATTAAAGTATGTTTCTTTCTAATAAAGGGACCCTCCCCCCTCAAATAACTGCATATTGTTTTGTCACTAGCACAATATCTGGATTTCCCTCCTTTTTTCTTAAAAATCGATAGCTGGGGAAAAAATTCTTGGATATCGGTACTTACAGTGCTATGGTCCAATAACACTACTTTCTACTAAATATACTGTAGATGCTGATTGGTTTTTTTAACTGTGTTAAATTTGAGCCTTAAGAATAAATGCATATTTACATAGGCTGCTAACTACTCTGAGCCTCAGTGAAAAGAAAGTAAACAGTCAACACTGAAAAAAAGACAATTAAATCCGCCTTCTTTTCAGCATTTCATCCCGCAGATACATGGTTCTATAGACTTGGTGCTCTGTCAACAGAGTCAATGGGCAGTCTGGTGCAGTCCTTAATGAAATCATCACCACTTTTGACATTTAAAAATTTGGAGCTTTATATTACGAAGTTATGCACAGGGACAAAACCCACTGTATTTATATGAGAAGAAATACTGCATGACATTCTGAGACACAAAGTTTTCATAGGTGGTATAAGGAAATATTGGGGAGCAAATGGTTGAAAATTTGATCAAAACTGGTGATTTATAAGAATCTTTGTTTTATACACATATATGCATTTAATAACATAAAGACGTATATGTATGCATTTTGACGACTAGCATTCAGTACACTCTCTAAGAAGTTTGGCAAAGGATGTTTTCCACAAACAACGAAGGGAACAAATTGTTTCTTTTTCCTTTTTCATATACTTTTTGTTTCTTCTTTGTTGCTGTTGTTCTGTTCAGTTTCATTCTAGAAAGCAGATTTAAACAGGAGTTGCCTCAACAAGCTAAATACATTAAAATTTCAAAACTATGTCGAAATTTTTAAAAATAAAAATAGGATAGGCATTGAAGCTCTAACAAGTTAAAAAATGGCTATATTGAATGATTGCCAGAATGTCAAAACTGCTTCATTATTAATATTGTGAATGATTCTGCAAATGACAGAAACAGGCAACAGTCTCCATGAGCTTGCCTCCAAACAAAAAGCCTCTTTCTATACATTCCTTAATAGACTGGGTAACTGCAGCAAGCTTGAGCTCTAGAGCTATGAGATCTGAAACACATCTACACCCCATACACCACCTCGATTTCTCATTTGTCCTTGTCTGCCTGTGTCTGGCTGACCAGCGAACTGGCATCAAAAACCAGAGGTGTAATTTTCTTCTGCTGACGACTAAACACGGTAGTTCATACAGGCTGGGCTCAGAGGATGAGTGGCGTGGTTATGTCAGCTAATTTAAATGTACTAGGTTTCTTCACCTAGTTTTCCACTAGGATGAAGAGCTCTGGCTAGAAAGGGTTCCAAACCTGAATCTCACTCTTAGGTTACCAAGTTTGTTTTTGCAGGGACTGGCACCGTCGCTGCTTTGCCCGCTGCGTTGCCCCATCTTATTTCCCACCCTGCAGCCATGGCTGCTTTGTAGCCCCTTCCTTCCAGCCGAGCAGGCACCCTGCCCAGGTGAGCCCTCCCCAGATCACCTCTGCTGCTCATCCCACAGCCTCCGGGAACCCGCCTCTCGCGCCCGCGCTGAGCCTCTCGTTATCAGGTGGTGATGAAAACCTCAGTCCTTTTTTTACCCTTCGTATTCATGTGTCCTGGCTCTCTGTGCAATGCAAGTAGGGGCCACGAGGCTGGGGCAGTTTGGCATTGTCCCTTCCACAATGAAGCGTACGGTTGGCAAAACTGATGTAACCAAAATAGAAAGAGACTCGCTAATTGAGCCGTTTAACACAGAGCGGCATGCCACCTGGAAAGCACCCAAACCTAATGCTGCATCTTAATGCGCACAGAGAGTCTTCCTCACCCTTTCAGGGGGGGGAAAAAACCCCCAAACAACAAACCCTGAGCCACAAACAACCAAAAAACCCACCCGCAGTTAAATTGCAGCTGTTTGGCATCTAAACTGTGAGAATTATCCAAAAATCCCGGGTTCTGCGTGCTAATAAATAAACCAAGTCCAAGAAATAGCAGAGGGTTAAACACACTAAATAGGTCAGGTTTATTCTGTTAATGTTCATGTCCATGTTCTCTTTCTCTGTTGAATACTTGCCCTTCTTTTATCCTTAGACTACTGTGGCCATTTGTCAATGACAATTTGTTGAGTTTGGATGTGTTCCTCTTCTCAAGAAAAGGACTTCAGATTAGATCTGTACAAATATTGAGGCAGCTAACCTTGGGAAGTGTCCACTGACATCACCATTCTTAGCTAATTGCAGATCTTCAGGACTCAAGTGGTAAATATTTAACAAGGGGGGTTTTCTCTCTCCTCAGTAAGCCTCCCAGGTACTTGAGACACTGCATTATTTTAAACAAGATGCAATATATTTTACCCAAGATCTGCCAAACTGTGCGCTGCAGATGTTCAAACCAGGTTTCAAATCCTATTGAAGCACATGTGAAAAGCAAGTACTATAAAGTTGTTACTTCAGAATGCAAAGCATTATAACAACTCCTTCTACATTGTTAACAAGCTACCTCTACGTCTTCTTTTCCGTGCAGCTTATTTTGTAACAAAGCTATACATTGCCATAAAAACTGTTCAGGGTAAAGCTGTTTTTAAAGCCTGATTACTGGAAATAACTCCATCTGTTTTGGCAGAATCTGAACGGGCAGTGTTCAGAAAAGAGGGAGTGAATTTAAGCTTCAGAAGAGAGGGCTAGGTAAATCTATAGTGGTACACAAAAGTCTTTTTCTGGCTGCTGCATTTTCTAATTTGGGGCTTTTCTCTTTTTTCTCTCTTCATCTTGTGCTGCTGCTCCAAGTTTCGCGGAACTGTATGTCTTGCTCTGCCCCCATTTCTTCTCTGGCTTGGACTTTCCAACCCTCCTCCTTACCTCCCAATTTCAAACAAATCTTTTAGCTTCTGTTTTACTGTTTCTGTGGTTTCAGAAATTTTTCCTTAATTTATTTACTTTCCCACCCAGAAATCCCTCTCCCGTTTCCTTTTGTCAGGGGCACTTCGGACATGATGATCTACTCTGAGTGACCTGCAAAACTCTGCTCTTTTCTGCTCAACTGCTTGTCCAGCATAGCCTTTTAGAGCCACTGCATCCCCAGAAGGACAGAGGAAAACAGGGAGGATATTGTACCTTGAGGAAGAGCCTAAGCATCATCCAGTGTTCAGGTTTCTATTATTGGGGTATATAGCATCAAACTCCATCTTTTATCTGCTGACATCTCACAGTTCTTGTACTGAGAGTGTAAAACTGCAATAACTCTCTCATCACGCTTTAAAATAATATAATAAAATAAAAAAAAATGCTTCTCAGTCTTTGGTCTCTGTACTAACAGCAACAATTTTCCATTCTTTTTGTTCCACTAACATGTATATGGACAATCATATAGCTCCTGTAAGCCTGGAGGATTTTTTTTTTATTGATAATTTTTAATAAGTAGATACAGTAGAGAAATAAAGAGAGACATTGGAGCTTAAAATTAAAAGGCTGTAATTAAGAAGGGTAAGGCTTTTGAACTGAATTGGTCTAAATGAACTGGGAGAGGTGCAAATCAGTCATTACAAAAATTATATAATTTTAGGTCTTAGGTTAAGTTCTGTGAACTGTTTAATGTCATAATTGGCTGCTGCCAAAATCATCAAGTTGAATGAAGCTCTAAGTTTAAAATGTCATAAACTCTCAGCATAAAGACTTATATAACACAGGTATCTGACCTACCACCACATGGCAGGAGGTATTTGTTAAGTCTTATTTGACTTTTGCAAAATGGAAAAAAAATGACGAGAGAAAGAAAACATACATCTCCTGGACAATATCAAAACATTATGAATCTAGTCTGATACCTGAGTGATGCATTCAGAAAACTGTGATAAACATAGTTGTTTCTTATTAAAAAATCAGATTTGATACACCAAGTGGAAAATTTGTGTGTTTATTATGGCGAATGAAGGTGGTTAACGTCAAACCTCAACAGTGTGTATTTAGCAAGAGTTTAATGGAACATTTCACAAACTAAGCAAACTCTGAGGTTTTGCAGCCATTCAATGTCTCTAACCCATACACATCTTCCCTATAGGAATTTCTTTACACTAATGACCAAAACCAAGATTGTACTTGATTATAGCTGCATATTAAAATATAGGGTCAATTATGATGTCATTCATCGGCCTAGAGAAAGCATAATGTCAAATGGGGTGTTGCAGTGAGCTCAGGGGGACAAGGACTGGGAAATAGCATCTTGCAAAACGAAGCGCAAGGTAACCACTCCTACAAGTGAAGCCATACAGCTCAGTGCTGTATGCAAAAAGATGGAAGCAAACCCATGCAAAAAGATGGAAGCAACACTCCTTGCTTCTTATTTCGTACACTGTGATTGGCTTGAAAAAAGGCCATTATAAGAGCACTTAGAAGACATCTTATATATTCAGATACCCTCCCATTTTAACACGGGAAAGGGAGAACTTCTCATATCTACAGTCTGTCTGCACACTGGTGGCTCCTTTGGTTCAATAGCAGTGGAACTTGTACAGGGCAACAAAGAAGCCGGGAGAGGAAAGATGGATAAAAGTTTTAAAGTTTAATGGCCAGTGAAGCTGCCTGCTCATCATTTACAATCACACAGATGATATCTAATGCAGTTACTTTTTTGAGGGAAACAAAAAAGTAAACAAGAAAGTATTTCCAGCTGCTCTAAGGGTGGTAGATGATCTGGTCTTGGCCTGCAGTCCATGGAAAAATAGCTGAAGCTTCACACAGAGCTAGGTAGTCATGTGTTTCTTGTTTCCAGCCTTTTCTATGGATGCTTTTCTTCATTGCAAAGAAAACCCAGGAGCCAGTAAGTACCTACTGCCCATACAGTATTCGCATTGTAAAATCATCCAAGCTTGCATTCATAAAGATGTTTTACTTAAACTCCCCTAAACAGTTATGCCTTTTCGCAATTTCTTCCTCACAAGCACTTTTCCAAGTAAATAACAACTCAGTGGCCGTACGACTCTTACAGGGGAAGAGGGTTGTGTAGTTCTGCACAAGAGAAGTGAGAGTCACTAAACACTTTTATTTAAATGTCATCCTTTGTACAAAAGCACTGAAAATCAAAGCTAAAAACACTGAAAATCAAAGCTCTAAGAAAACTGCTAGTCTGTCCACATTTACCTTCTCTTCCACTTTTTGTTCCCATTAATTAACCCACTTCCAGCCACCTGCATTTCTGAGCTTTTGCTTTGGTCACTGGGACCTTTTATCTCCAATCTTGAGGAACTGAACATGTAAAAACATGATTATTATTATTATTATTATTATTTCCCCCCTTCAGTTTCTGCCAAGTCAAAGAAAAATATTCTTCCCAGACAGCCTTGGATTCCCTCCTGACCAAATCTTCTCCAGCCTCCACCCCAACACTCGCACACTGGTCTTTTCTCCTCTGGATAGGTCTTATGTGGAAACTCAACCTCTTTTACTCTAGACCTAGCTCCTAATTGTCTTTTACCATTCGAACATACACAAAGAAAAAACACTGAAGTAAGGAGTGAGATATACTTTCAGAACAGTAAAAGCACCATATTTATGCAGTAAACTTCTGCAGTAAATTTCATATATATGTCTTTTTTCAGGTACTCATTAGATTCAAAAAAGCAGGAGAAATAGAAAAAAAAGTTTAAGTTCACCAAAAGTGAAAACAGAAAAACTGAACAAGTAAATAAAGTGACCAGCTGGAGTGATAACATTTATTTTAATTTCATTTTGCAGGCTTTTTTTTTTTTTTTTTTCTCCTTTTTCAGTAACATATCTCTTCCTCAACTTATTTTTCCTGAATAAACAAGGCTCAGAGATGTAACAGATGCCACAACCAGGCAAATGTGCATCTCTTCTGTAATTTGCGCAGTGCTCAGATTCACTTACAGTTTTGTGGGGCTGACAGTGTTTAGTCTCACTATAAAACTTACGATTTTTCGAACGCCTGAGAGCGGAGCAGGGTTAATGGCAAATGTCTGCTGAGTTCTTGCCCTGAGTTCAGAGGCGGAGGCTGACGCTGAGAAGCCCGTCTGCAGTCCCAGCTTGTAAAGCAGACACCACCCACCCCCCCGGCCCCGAACGCACCACTATGCACAAGCATGCCAAAGCCTTTCCGTTTTGCTTTCAGGGGTTAGAAACCAGAATTATTTTGATAGGAGAGAGGATTCTGAGGGCTGGCATGCAAATGTTCATAACAACTGTCCCAGTTTGCTCCAGTTCCTGTTTATTACTTCTTATTCTTTACAGTATCAGTAAATCCCTTCAAGGCTGCTGTTATTATTGAAGAGGGGCCCACCTGGGAATGTTTAGGTCTTTTAGTAATAGCCTTAGGCCCAGATCTAATGTCTGCTGAAAAAGGATTCACTGCTTAAAGGAAATACTGATGGCAATTCGTTAGGGCATCATAAAAAATATAAATCTGTTTCAACTCAGAAAAAGGCTGCCAGATATGTGAACAAATATTGTAGGTTAGCCACTTACTGTATACAGACTGCAGGATATACAGTCGTCCTGTAGTCCAATCTTCCTTTAGATGCTTGCTAAGCCCTTTAGACACACACACACACAAAGAAAAAAAGAGTTCATAATGTTTTAAATTATAATATAAATCTACTGATCTGCTATTAATACAATTCCTGTTGCTGTCTGAGGTTTGAGACACACATGTGTAATTCTTCAATGGCATTCTGTGTGTTATCTGGAAGGTCTCTCATTGCTGCTGCATCAATGCAAACCAGACTACACCCAGGCGAACAAAGGAAATTTAACTTTCATAAGTTGGTTTTAAAAATGCATTTACTTTGACTGCATTGAAAGAATCTAAAAAAAGATGAAAAGCATCTTTAGCATGCCAAAAACATCTGGTTTCATATTTTGAGACCAAAAGGAAATTGCATGAAGACTAAAATCTTGTTTTGATTTATATTATTATTGGAGGGCTGAGAAGCTGCCAGTCATAAAATAAAATTTTATGATGATAAATAAATAAGGAAAACAATCTGACAAAACATGTTGTGGAACAAAGCTCCATTTCAAGTTTAATTAACTGATAACAATGTTTATGATAGAAGAACTGTGCCACCAATTATACAGCTAGTAAATGCATGCTACCAAGGCAAAGACTGGCCTATAAAAGCCTGGCTAAAAAGGTTTCTCCTGCAGCAAAATACTTCCAAACACAAAAGAGAAGGTATTCTCCATGTAGTAAATCATGCAGCAATTAAGACCCTCTTTGAAGATGTTTATGAGTAGGTCTTTATAGATTGTATGACAATTGCTCTACTTCAATTGCGCATTGTAAATTGCACAATAGTAGTAGTTCCTGCTCTCTAATATACCTACCGATAGTGTCTGGAGAAGCTGACAGTTCAGAAATTGTTACAGGATAGATATATCTGTGGGGAGAGAAGCAAAAAATAAACGTTTTCAGCTCTGCAGCACTTTTCCTTTTTCCAAAACCTTGTATGCAATTGTAACAAAGTGTTCCAGCAAGAAGATTATTTTAGAAACATGAAGATCAGCTGCGTACTGCAGGGAGAAGCGATCCTTAATCATACATGTAAGAGTTCAGCCTCTTTTCTGGTAACAGAGGCTTGCATTTAAAATTGCTACATACTTCCAGTCCCTGTGGTTTGAAGATGCTGGGATCACAGCCATGATACGCAGTACAAATCATTAACTTTCAGTTTATGCTATACTATAATTTGCCAGTTACTATATAAAATGCAATATACAAAATACAAGATTTTGTATTACAGATATTATGAATCACTTGCTAAAATAATACTGACATTTCTGTGGATAGGTTAAAAAAAGCTTGGCTCATATCGTGAGACTACTCCGTTTTCAACTTCTGGAATAATAAACCACATTTAGGAAGCCCTGAATTTGGCTAGCTGTAGGAATAGTACATTAACTATTCGAATCACACGCCTTATCACAGCTTTTCACCCCATTAACTGTAACTGAGCACTGAACTCTTGGTCTGACTACAACCCCAGTATGAGTCCTGCTTGTCCCTTCCTCTCTCCCTTCCCTCCCACTGTTCAGCTTAAAAAACACAGCCCTCTCAAAAACCCAAACAAACAAATAAAACCCCCAATTCAAATTGCAAATTAAATAATATAGAAAGCAAATATTTCAAATGTTTCCCAAAAGAAAACATATACTGGCATTTGTATATATTGACAGCAAAGGTTTTCAAACTGAGCGGAAAGATCTCCTTTGTCAAAGTCGATGCCTGGCAGCACGGTAAACATTCAAAGGAAGTCAAAGAAGTTGTTGCAAAAAACTTCTATGGTTTTAAGCTCACATACATTTACTTCAAGGCAGGGAAAAAAAAGATCAAAAGCATTCTGAAGAATATTCGTTGCTTCAGTAATAAGCCCAAAATACTTGGAATTTATGTTTCCCTAGGTTCTTTGTTGATCCACATGCAATAATTCCCACCCCATCTGTAATTTGCCATTGCTCCTTTACCTGTTTTGTCTCCTCTCCTATTCTGCTAAAATCGGACAGTCTTCTCAGTCCTCTAGTTTGGGGCTGTTTTTTATTTCTTAGGTGCCTGTAAAACTCACACTTTTTTCACCAGTTAAATGAACCTGGGGAGGCTATGCTTCTGTGGTTTCTTCCGTGTGCACGTGCATGGAAGTTAACATCCTCTCTTCAGTCCTGAAGGGAATTACTTCTGGCATGTTTCGACTCATTATCCTGAATCTTAATCAGCTGATGAAAAAAAAAAATTAGTTCCATCAGCTGATGAAGGCCCAGAGTAATGAGTCAAAACATCCTGATCGAGACTCCCAGCTGCACTGAATAGGACTCTACAAGTTATCCATATCCTCGTTGCATTCTTACAATCAATGAATAAATTTCCCTCTTCTTTGCACCCCCCCCAAAAATAAACAGCTGCAGGGTATTAGGTCATGCGGAAGATTATTGTCTCCCTCAGACATTTGGTGTCCCCCTCCTGTAAATCTTCAGAAGAACAGGTTTTACAAATCTTACCATGCTTAACTTCTTGAAAGCAAATTATGAAAGGATGTTGTCAGCTTCGGAATGCAGTCCAATCACTGTGATGGCTGTAAAGGTCTTTAAAATATAGCTTTAATACTATAACTGACTGAAACTTCTCAGTAATATTTATGGTTTGGGGAATCACATTTTCCAACTGGAAAACAGAGAAAATACTTTCTTCCTCACACTGGTTTGTATCTAAGGCCTACACAAGTAAAATGACAACGTGTACCTGCTAGAGGAGAAAAGCAAAAATAAATTGCACACAAAATTCTGAAAAATTTACAAAAAGTAAAATTTAAAGAAGGAGGGCAAATACTTTTTTAATATTCTATGATAATAGCTGTAGGTGCTCCTTATAATAATAGTAAGTAAAAGAGTTTAAGACAATTATTTAATTCTAAATAAACTGTTCCTTTAAGCTGGTACATAACTATCTGGGGAAAACCGTCTGTAGCTTTCAGATCCCTTTTGATTCCTTGATGCTGCTATATGTCCAAATAGCCATGTTGCTCCCTCCTTTCCCTTGGAGTCATGGCTATGTGGCAATCTGCACAGTAATCATACCATACAGTTATCCCTGCATTAGTGACCTCCAGGCTGCATTACTGCAACTCAGACCTAGAAATTAAGCCATATAGCCTGAAAAAGCTCCACATGGGGGGAAAAAACAGCAGAATGTCTGCTTAGCGAAGCAAATTGCCACATTTATCCACTTCAAGGTCTCCATCTTGATATTTAAACCTCTCAGTGTGATATGAGATCTCTGCCTCTCTGCCAGTGAGATCACCTCCTTCTACACAGCTATGACCTGTCGTGATACCTCGTATCACTCTGAAACCATGAAACTGCTGGAGAGAAAGAGGAGATGTGGAGCAGAGGATGCACAATCTTCACAGAATTCACATCAAAACTTCAGGTTTCATATCCTGGTGACAAAAAGTAGCAGCAACTGCAGACCTACCTCAGAACTCATGGCCCAGTGCAAAACTCATCTCTGACTTGTCTTTCCCTTCACCCACACAAAAGTGAATCAAGCTGTTTTTCCTCTAAACTGGTATGAAAGAGAAATTGTTATTGTCATGATGATGAATAAGAAGAGTGGAAGAAACGAGGATGTGTGGATCACATGGATCTCATCTGGGGTGACATTAAGAGAAGTTAAACAAAATTAAAATGAATTTCAAAATTTCCTGAACAAACTCAGGATGCTGATATATAATCTTTTGTGGAAAAGTTTGCTTAGTTGTCTGTAATTCTCTCCAGCACCTCCCATTAATGCTTTTCTTCTGAACTAACATCATGTTCGAGCCAAATCTTCATTATCCTCTGATCTGACCACTACTGTGCTAGAAAGAAGAGACAGAATATATAAGAATGCAAAATATGGAGGAAACTCCACTTACAAAGCCTGAGAAATCTCAAGCATAAGCACTGTAGAAATGCAGCACACAATTGTAAGGATGAAGGTAAAAAGATGTCCCCAAGGCAATCAGGAGGTTTGAATTTGTGGGATATAATGCTGATGATAGCTGAGTAAGACTGGCGTCATCTAAAATGTAATAAATATTATTGCTAGCAATGTCATTGCTATTGTATATACTATTTAAAAAAATTAAGGCTGTAATAACAGTGGGTTTTTTACATGTTAAATGCTACAATAAGCAGTAGGTAAGAATCAGAAAACAGAAATAAGAATAGAAAAAGGATTGGCCTTTTGCAGATTTTTTTCCTCCTGATTTACATTCTGTGTCATCACACTGGCTGTTGTGACATTGCATGTTTAACCAGGCTAGAACTGGCTGCTTTTAACTAGAATAGGATCTGAGACTGCTAATTTACCCTTGCTATCAACTTCACAGGCTCTTACTGCAGCCTTATGCCTTGGTAACAGGGGTCACCACCTGACTGGGATCCCAGTTGTGTGCCTATGATTTGACAGGCTTTATTTGACACCTGGATACTTCACTGGGTGATTAAATCAGTCCAAGCAATTCTGGGATGACCACATATGTTTCTAGGTGCACAAAACTCAGCACTGACAGGTAGGGTGGAAGCCCGTCTGTCTGGGCTCCTGGTGTTACAGTGGCTCAGAGTACCTTCAGCTCAGCAATACGATGGTTCTCAGTCCCAAAATTATAAACTCGCAGAGATGGTTTTCAGCCACGTCTTTTCACTCCTTACTGACTGGGGCTGTGCTGTTGCTAAATTCAGCCTTAGCATAAGCATGCACCTGTGTCATTCATTGGGGTACCATTGAGTTTAGGTACCTTTGCCTTGGTACTGCCGAGTTTCCCCATGGTTACGATGTTCCACCTGTGACACATCTACATGCTACACCATCCCTCTCTTCTTTGGTCCTTTCAAGTGCTTTCTTGTTATGCTTTTTAAAAACTGAAAAGGGGAAAAAAAAGCGCTTGCATGCAATAAGCACTGATACCAAATCGCCTCTTTGTAGCTAAAACTTAAAAAAGATTTACAGGAGACAAATGAAGATACATGTTTAATTGTCAGTGTCTCAGGGCTAGCCTTCATACTACACACTCTTACAGGCAGGACGGCCAAATTACTAACATTTGCATGGAACAAGGTAACTTTCTTCAGAGAAATTCTTTGTGTTTATAACTCAATAATTAGACATATGAATATACCTAACAACCACAGCAATGAAGAGAGAGCAATTTAGTGTTGTTAGTCCCCTTGATACTGCCTGGGTGGCAGCAGGTGCTACAGTTGGGACTACTAAATAGATAATATGTCTTCACACATGGGAACGTGACAGCATAGAGAGCAAAAAGCGTGCCTCATGGAAGATGCTTCTTTTTTTCTTCGGCTGAAAACAAAGTAATGCAGGTCTCAAAAAGGGGAAAATACTGTGGAAGAAAGGTAAATAATTGCCCCTCTGGGTTTTCGTACACAGCCTACCTCACATGTGCAGCAATGCCTGAAGCTAATCTCTCAGTACTTTTTGTAGCTCCAGTTAGAGTGATATTTGGCAGCTGCTAGATGAATCTGGCTTATCTGTTGCCAAATGCGTGCAGTACGTGTGTGTGGCAACTGCTATCTTCACCAAAAAAAGATTGGCTCAACAGTATTTGTCACATTTTCCTTCTACTGTTTCTACCTCCAGGAATGTAACTTTTCTCTATTGTTAACCATTTTGTTTTTCAGTCTTTATCTGGCTGCAGTCACAGATGCTGAAGTGGTGCACTGTCCTGCAAGACCTGCAGGTTGGTCCCAGTCTGGCAACTTCTCTGCATATGTCCCCAAACTTGACTTGGCTTAAACCCACTTTCCTGCTTTTTTCCCAGTAGACTACTGCTTTTAGAAGTTGTCTACAATCCTTTTGCTTTTTCTGTTTTTCTCCTTACTGAAGAGTAGAGTCTGGTAACATAAAGTACACCTCACTCATCTGCAGGGCTTGCCACCACAGCTCTGCCTGTCCTCCTGCTCAAACCAGTGGGTTACCAGTGTGCAACCAGTGCGGTCCCCAAACCGCTTTTGGCTGTGTGGAAAAAGTGCATTGAAGCTAGCAAGGCATATCCATTTTGTATAGACTCCTCCTCTGCTCTGGAGAAGATTGGCCTGTAGTTTGTCTGAAGAAATTTTGGAAGCAATGTAGAGGCTTGGAGTAACCATCTCAGCCCACTTTAGGTACCTAAAATAGGTCAGAGGAATCATGTTTTAAAAGTGACTATCCCTGTCCTTAATAGAGAGCTTGGGGTAGTTATCTCAAATGTAGATACTTTAAATTTGACTGATGCCCCTTTTGTGTTGGCTTGGCTCAAGCCCTAGGATTTGTCAGGATCACTAATTATGTTAATCCACAGCCTGGCATCGCAATGGACCAGGGAAGGTGCACGGGCCCCCCTGGGTCTCGTTTGAGTGCTCGGAATGAGAAAGGTTCTGTGTCCCATGGGGCCAGGGCAAGGGATTCTCCCCAGGCATCGAGGGGAAGCAGAATCAAACAAATCTGCCAGAAGTACAGGTTTCTGAATTTCAAATGTTGGCAGACATGGTCTTGGTAGTTTTACAAGAGCACGAGAAGGCTACCTGCGGTCAAAGCAAGGCCTCTGCTGGTAGTTTATATTTTTCAGTAAAGTATACCTAGGGAAAGGATCATAAGAAATTGAGCAAATCCAGGTTTTCTGGCTAAGTCCTGTGCTGGAAACAAATATCAAGAGGTCCCCTGCTTCAGCTTCCTTTGTAGCATTCTTTCAGCTTTTCTCATTTTCAGAGTCACTCACACTTCCAGAGACTGAAGCTGGGGCAATAATGGCTATCTCAATATTTCTGAAGGCCAGAAATTTGAGATTCAGAACTAATATTAAAGATAAGTAAGCCACCACAAGGTCATACTCTTTCCAAATTTCATCATTAGAAGCTTGGCTAAGGAAGTAAGAGTGCAAGCATTTTCACAATGCTCAACCTCTCTGACCTCCTCTACTAGCGCTAAAATAGTTACAATGCAGATGACTTCTCAGTGATTCCCATTAGCCACAGCAGCAAACACTGCTCACAAAAAAGAGCACATTTTATGGAGACAAACAGCAGGTTTTTGTAGGACTGATAAAACTATATTAAACAATTTTATCCCAGCTTTTCCGATGCAGATGACAAGCAAACATTCTTCCAGAGGTGTCCTGCCTGGAATCTGCTAATATTAACACACTGATGAAGTGACTCTGATGTAAGGAACTACTTACAGTAAATTGGAGTCCCCGGTTAAAAATAATGAGATTAATATTAATTCATTTTAAAATATGGGTGATAAAAAGCTATATTTGCCAAATAGAAAAAAAGACAAGCTGATGAGGGGAAAAAATATTTTTGAGCGCCACTAAAGCCTATGTCTGATCTTTCATGAGACTGAGCCCCTCTTGAAACCTATATTGAATACTTCACGAGATCACATGGTCCGAGTTGGTCCTCAGGTCTGTGGGCAAGCAGAACAACAGCACATACTGTGTTCTTAAAGGTTTTGGCACTGGTCCTTGTGTCCCATTTATAAATGGCTGCTATGAACAATAAACAGGATATCTCACTCTTCTGTCCCAATGTTCCTACTGTTAGCAAAGCTGCGTGCAAACTTGGTGCAGTCCAACCAGCTTAATCTATGTGTTTAATGTTCACATACAAAAGTTCACAGGCTTCATGTCCACATGCACAATGGCTCTTCCTCACCCAAAGCAAGAGTTATGGAGACTAATCTCAAGCCTTCCGTGGTTATTGGATCACCTCTTACAACTCAGGTCCTGAGGTGAAGTAACATCCTGGTGTCTTGAAGTGGAAAATAGCTATGACTCAAGTCCTGAGACGGAACAGTTTCTCATCATGCTGTCTACATAAGGAAGTCTGTCTTGGAAGCCACTCGTGTGTAAAAAAATTATTTCCACACAGTAATCTGGTAAACTGTCTGGTATGCATTGAAGTTTGTCTATGGAAAGAGATCTGAAAAGCTGTTGAATGCGTCCAAAAACTACTGAGCTAAGTTGATCCCTCTCACGTATCAGCAAGTTCCCGTGTGTCACTGTACGACCATCCCATTGTAATAAGCCTATCTGCAACAGCAAATGAATAGTAAGTCAGATCCAGCTCTTAACAAAGTCAATGGGAACATTTACATTGATGTCAATGGGAGCACTTACATTGATTTCGGTTGAAGGAAGATTGGACCACCAATGGATAGATATCATTCTCCCAGAAACTAATCTAAAGTACAATAAAATCTGTAGGAATGCTCCAGACCTTCCTTCCTTGAGCTTGCATGTGTTTTAGAGGTATGGTTCTGATACTAGTTTTTTAAAAATGTAGTGCAGGATTCTTTGCATAATATTCAGGCCTATTTTCTGGTCTCTTATTTTTCTATAGAACACACTGTAAGCAGCTGCGTTTCATCACTTCCATCTCAAGAATGTTGCTTCAGTTCAGGTAGTCTTTTACATTACGTGAATAATGTATATCATACATGGAAAGTAAGTTCAAATAAGCCTTGCAAGACAACCCTCTTCCCTTGTACACAAGGACTGATCAAAAGGTTAAGAAGGGAAAAAAATAATGGCCCATAGCTGGCTTCAAAGATTTTAAACAGAAAATATATATAAGCTGTCTTAAGAAGAAAGGGTACATATCTGATTGGATTAATGCATCTCTATAATTAAATGTGTATAAATTTTACAGGATAAGGATGCTGTGGACTTTCCTCTTTCTTAACAAAGAACTTGTCCTGTTCAATCAATGCCATCTAAGTAAAAAGGTGATAATGAAAAATACACGTAGTCATAGTAAAAATAGCCCTTTCTTCTGCAAGCACTTTAAATCAGGGTCCTCAGAGGCATTCACATATTGTAGGACCTAAAGATGGCTATCTGCATCTGAATCATTTCAGAGAGCTTAACATACTTCTGTAGATTGGGGAGGAAAGTTTAAAAAGTATAAGAGAAAAGAAAAAAAAGCACTAAAAAGAACACTGAATGTTTTTTTCCCTTTTCGTTTTTTCTGAACTTCTGAACTGATTTTGCTGAAGATTGTGAGTGTCTTTAGTACAAAGCAAGAAGTAAAGTGGAAATTCTATTCCCCCATCCTTCCCAGCCTGCCTCAGTAATTCCTCAGCAAGTGCGTGCTCCATGTTTCTATTACGTGTCAGCTTCATTCATCCTTTTTTCAGCACTCCATTTTGCAGACAGTATGCCAGAGAAAGCACGGTCCTGTGTCCACACAGTCAATGATTAAGCATGCCTTGTCTCTGAAACAAACATGCATGGATGCATTAAGTTTGGCCAGGCACAATCATAGGTTTTGGATAGATCTGAACCACCCATGGGCCCCAGGACATGCCATCAAGCATTGTGCAGACTTTACTAATGAATCCTATTGTAGTTGAAGGTAGGCCAGAATAGAGAAGCCTGACTGATGGTTTGTTTTTAGCAGGGCATTAAAATGCCTCCTTTAGTAGAAGTCAAGAAGCGGAACTAATAAACATCAGGTTGGAAGAACATAGAGCTGCAGCCCTACCTCTTGCTATAGCTTTATTCCTGGGAAAGGCTCTATGAACTGTGTGAGAGCCATGGGAATGAGAAGACTGTCTTAATGGACAATGACCATCTTTCAGACCATGACCTTGCCAGAACAGGATTTTATTTCATATTTTAAACAACTGATTTTGTGCAGCCTTACGTTATATTTTCGGCAGGAAGACAAGGAGGATTTTAATTGGTGAAAAGCTGAATTTCACTAGACAAATGGATGTAGAAGCAATTATTTAGCTATGTTGTGTACATGGCCTTAATATAACGGGGAGAAAATGTACTTACAAGTTCTGCTAGTACTAGACATTTAGGAAACTTGGATACAACTGGAATTTCATCATCATCATTTATATTTCATTTCTAAACTTTGTAGTGTGGGAAATCCCCTTAATGAAAAGTAGTGGGTAGGTAGGTAGCGATACTGCACGGTTGGATGGCTCTGACAGCAGTCACTCCTTTAAAAGTACACACACACACAGTGCCCCTCAAAAAGCTGCCCTTTATAACTTCAGGAAGAACTGAGTAGAAGCCCTTATTTTTAGCAATTAATGGTTTCTAATCTGCCAGAGCCAGAAATCTGCACTGCCATTAATTCACCTGCAGACTTCCCATTGTTTTGAATAGGAATTGTGCAGGGAAGTCGATTGCAGGAATGGACACTTCATAGCAGTTTAAATGAAACGAGCTTCTGCAATGAACAAATGAACGCTGAAGCCAATCTAAGCCAAGAAAAGCACATCGACATCCCGAGTGAGAGCTGACCTGAAAGGATGGAACATCAGGTGCAATCGTAATTTTTCAGTTTTAAGAGACAGATTAAGTGCTGAGAGCAGCTGGCAAAATGATAGAGATTATTTACAGGGATTTTTGTTTTTTCTGGAGCTGGATCCTGTTCTGAAGGTCAAGGGACAGACCCTGCTGCTGCTCAAAAAGAGCTTTCTGGAGGCAAGATCCTGCCACTGGCAAAGCTTAGTGTTTTCGTTTGGCCTTTGTATAGCACGTGCTCAGCCACCCACCACCGTCTAATGGAAAAAGGAAAAGCAGGCTGAACACATCTGGTCATTTCAGCAGAAGGTTCTCCTGCCCTCACTCCCGGTGTCCCTTCAGGGGCGCTGAGCTTATTGCCTTAAGGAACAAGTTACCGGGCTCATGATTTAATGAACCCCAGGGGACCAGCTGTTGTCCACACACCACGGCCCCCCCCCCCAAGTAATGCCTTGGATCCACAGAAGTGCTCTGCAGCTGGATGGAGAAAGATTTCCCCGTGAAGAGCTTCTTATTGCAGGGGTAGACCCTTCTCCCTGTCCACACAAACTATGGCGGGGAGTGAGTGGAAAGAGCAGCAAATAAGTTCCGGTACTGCACTGCCTTTCAGGGGAAGAAGCAGTACACAGAATCATAGAATCACAGAATAGCTTGGGTTGGAAGGGACCTTAAAGATCATCTAGTCCAACCCCCCTGCCATGGGCAGGGTTGCCACCCACTAGATCAGGCTGCCCAGGGCCTCATCCAGCCTGGCCTTGAACACCTCCAGGGACGGGGCATCCACAGCCGCTCTGGGCAGCCTGTGCCGGTGGAACATGTACATATTCGTCTTCAGATCAGATCATGGTACAGCTCTTGCCCCAGCCTCAACCCGCAGGCCTACTGCTGTCACGGTGAGATCGAAGAGGACCTAGGAACTATGTTAGTGTGATAAAGATTAGGGTTTTCTTAATCATTCTCGGATGATGTTACAGGCAACTTCAGCTGAAGGTATGTGAAACTTCTGTGTGGCCCGCAGGAAGAAAAAGGCTTGGTATCTCTTAATGATTGCCATACTTAATATTACGCATATACCATTGTATTGCACATGATACCTACGTGACTGTCTCCCTTACATGATTGGTGATTGCTAAGATCTTAAGCTCCATTTTCAATTTAAGCTTCTGTTTCCCTTGGATTAATTTTGTTCCTGATAACCTCCAAAAGGAAGTCATTCCAGAACAAAACAAAACACTCAGCCCACATTTTACCAGTTTTCTCTGTCCTCGATTCCATACAAGTTCCTGAAGAAGTCTGCTAACTAGGTTTACTTTTCATACTCACTATTATAATTTATAGTGAAAAAAAATAATGCTGGCAATGATGTGTTGTGTTTCAAATCTAAGGTATAACCCAGTATCCTGATTTTTTTTTAGTTATAGTAATTCCCTTCTGTTATTTTATGAACTTAGCTTTTTGAAATTATATCAAGTTCTGAGGTCCTACCTTCTCAAAATCAGCCCCCTTTAATGTTTCACATAAACCATCTCAAGTTTACCCCCCTTTTTATAAACCACACAAAATCTTAAATGGGTCCTGAAAAATGCAAGCCAAAAGGCTTTTTCTAAGTATGGTCCCATGGCACAACCAGGAAAAAGAAAACCAAACAGAGTTAAGACATCAAGCTTAAAATAGCAAAAATAAATAAATAAAATCCCCGCAAACAAACCAAAATGTTATGTCAATACTTCTTGCCCTAGGAGAGGTCTTCTGTCTTCCGGATAGTTACTTATGAGGACTTTCCCTTCTCAGTGATGGAACTGTATTACAATACTTGTGCTTTTGGACAGACAAAATGACACACGTAAGGAAAGATTTCTGTCTACGCACATGCACTCTTTAGTTTTTGAAACACGCCTCTCCCTAAATCTGTCATTAAACACTGATTTTTTTCTCTCTTGCAACAAGGAATTGTAAATGTGTAAAGTGCATAGATTTAGGTTGGTATTCTACCTTTATTCAAATAAACTTAACGTTACCTGTTTTTGTCTTATCAGATATCATTGTCTGGAGCAACTTGCCCCACAGAATAACTGAATTAGTAGAAGTATGCCATATGAACCATGATCTTTTTTAAATAACATTGCATCCTGAGAAAACATTGAGAGTCACTGTCTAGCAAGCCTAACAGAGGGAATCAGAAAGAACTCAAAAAGGACTTTATAACATATTACTATACTTTACACTCCAAAGGTCCTTTTTAACTGTAAAACACTTGGAAAGCATTAGCAAAGAAGTCATCACAAACTTCCTGTCTGATTCACGACATTATTTTACCCAAACTGCTGATGGAGTAACTGATAGAAAGAGGTGAGTAACCTTTTTAATTTCATGAAAGGAGTCGTGATGCTGTTCAGTCTGAAGCTCAAAGAAGGCACTCAGATTGATTTCTGGGGAAATTGTGAGACAATGCCAGAAGAATGAAAAAAGTAAATTTTTATCTTCCCTTAAAATCCACTTCAGAAATCCCCAGGACAATACTAAACAAGTGAAAAGAATTTATGGAGAGATAAGTGAATCTTTCTTAAGTGGTCATTTTGCTGCTCTTTTAGAAAAGATCAGAATTATGCTTGTACCAACAAAAACGAGATGTATGTCAGTGACTATTGCTGGGATAAGTCTCTGCGACAGGCTGCATTTCCTGGCCAGCCACAGGGTGTAAGAAGGAAAATGCTTTGCCTTAAGTGGAAGAGCTCTGTTTTTCCATTGTCTAAATGCATTTATCCCTGCACAAGAGTGGGACTCATTTCACTTACCTTTAACCATCTTAATGTTAAATGTTTGTTTTAAGCTAGTCATCTAGCCTGCCTCTATATTTAATGGCTACAGATAAGCACTTCCAGAAAGCAATTCATCCCATCCTAAAATAGCTATCTTAGATAGCAATTTATTCCTAGCTAAATTAGCCAGCTTAAACTGCTTAATTCTGGCACCTAAATCAGGTAAGATGAACCTCAAACCAAGAATTAGCAAATAGCAAAGCCAGTGAAAGTATCACGACTTAGTGAGAACACAAGTATCTGTTGAATAGAAAACCTGACAGTCCAAAGTCCTCTGTGAAAGCAGAAGAAATTCATGCTCAGCAAGTTTGCCTAGGCTGGTAAAAACGTCTGTGCAGGACTCCCTGTCCTGCAAGATTCCTGTAAGCAATGAAACCCTAGTGCTGATAGCAAGATCCGTACTGGGTAAGTCAGTGAAAGGCTTTACAGAAAAGCAGAACTCTGAGTACTTTAATAAAACCATGTTTTGCACTAACATATGGTTTGTACTGAGTGCAACTCTACCAGCTAAGTGTCAGGCCTTCAACATGGAGGAAGCTTCTGCCAAAGGACCTTGCTCTGATCCAGTCTTAGAGTCTTCGCATTTGGAGCAATAGAGTTAGTGAGATGAGAGGACCAGAACGTATAGAAGAATCCATATACTTGGGCCAGGTATGAGCTGGCAGGATTGGAAAGCGTGTGGTACGAAGCCACGATACGGCTTCTGGGCATGAATGGTGTACTGTCCCCAGCTCTGCCACAAAAAAGGAAACCAGGATTCTTAAAAAGTAACTCAAACTTCATTTTCTCTGTAAAAGTATGACTTGCCAGAGGCGACATGTTCAGGAGTGGGTAGACTAACCCATGTCCTCGGGAAATTGGGTGCATCGCAAGTGATAAGAGGAGAGGGGTATGATGAAGTAAATTACCCAGTCGATAGTTTCAAAGGCACAGTTTTGCATTTATGTGGGAAAACGTCACATTTTATAGTCTAGTTGTTGAGACCAAGGAGTTGGAAATGGAACCAGGTCAGATCCTCCTTTTGTTTACCCAGGTTTAAGTAAAAAACCCCAAACAAACATGCTGCGCTTCAGTGACCAAACCTGACAGTGTTTTCTGTGGACGCTGGGTACAGGCACAGGTGCCCTTGCTCTGCCCACCCTGGGAGAAGGGATGCCTGTGCCACCCCGTTATATCAGCAGTGCGATGCCCACCCTGACCAGTCGCTGCGAGAGGCAGGCACCGTGCGGGGGCTGCTGCCTTCACGTGGCATCCAGAGCAGGTCTGGCCCACCTCTTGTTGAGTTGGAGTAGAGGCAATGCAACACTTCTTTATATACTTGCACTCTTATATAAAGAACTGAGAGCAGAACTTGGTTCAATACCAACATTTATACCGAAGCAACAGGAATCATACTTCATTTCTGCTCCCTAAAAGCCAGGAGTCTGGTCCATGGCCTGAGGGTCCCTCTGAGATCAGTGGAGAGAGACAGTAATCTCTGGGTCAATTCATCCTAGAATACGTGTGTCTAAAATAGATGGAACAACCCATCCTCTGCGTCTCTCTTTCCGCAGACTGGAAAAGAAGCTTAGATACCGTGTTTGGACCAGATACCCAGCCCTTAGAAAGTTAACATCAGCTGAGATGAATCCAGTCCAAAAGACTATTTTAAGGCAAAGATAAATCAGTAATTTCACCATAAGAAGTACTCCGAGGCTCTTGTAGTTTCCCCCAAGCCAAATGTCACAACCCCAGGAAATTCAATGCTCAACTTAAGCATAAAAGATATCCCAATGTATTCGGGTACGGAAATGCAACTAAGACATGAATAACTTTAACTGCTCTCTGAAGTATTGCACAGGAATACACAGCATGACTGTAGTGCCAAATTAGACCAACTGATTTGTAAAGCCACGTTAGATTACTTTTTATATCTCACAAATGTCCAGGCACAAATAAAGAGCATAACAATTTATTCCCATACATTTTTTATACTAATGAATTCCTTGCCTTGCTTACAAGTTTTTAAATAAATATTTTATACATCATTGCTGATAATCATTTGGCTATATGCTGTATCTAGTTACATTTCATATGGCAATAAACACAGTGTAGTAAGATTAAAGCAGAATGGAGTATGAACACATTCATATACTCATGTATAACAGTTGAGGGAGACCAATAAAAGAAGAAATCATCTGTATAGTCTAAAAGTGGTACATCAGCCATTTTCTGGCCCTCTCCATACAGGGAGAGCTCCACAGTGTGTGAGAACAGATGAAAAAATGAGGCAATCAACTGAAGTGCAGCACTTTTTTTATAAGTTTTTGCCTAGAGCAGAAGGGAAGCGTATATTCCTGTATGGATAACTTATGTCCTTGGAGTTTAAGGGCCATGAGCTGCAAGAGTCCTTTTTATGGTATCATTTTTCTTAATCTGGTTAATGTTTGAATAGGAGATAAATAGCTTTATAATGAATAATAATAATAATCACATAAATAATTGCTTAAAGCAATTTTTAGGCTGTCATGGAAATTAGGACATCTAACTTATCTTAAGAATAAGGAGATTATGACATAATATAAAAGGATTTTGAGGGAATGTCTAAAAACAATGAAGCGGTGTCAGAGATTATGTGTCAGTTGTGCCTGCGTTTAATGTTGCTAATTGAGACAGGATGGCATGCTGGGAATACGTTTTAGGCTTTCTTTTACATAGACGAGCTTGTAAATTAATGAAAATTTAAGTTTCTGAAGAATGTACATACTTCTGCTGGAAATGCTTATTTTTCCTCAATAAAATGCCTTAAAAATGCAGACTGAAGCATGTAAACAGAAATGAGGTAAGACAGTACATAAAACGAGGAAATATGCATTAAGAATGTATGTCTTAATGGTCAAGTAGCAAGCTGCAAGCTATGGGAAACTACCATTGAACTGCGGTGTTCACAATATTGGCTTAAAGATTCAGCTACAACATGAACATCAGAAGTAACATTACAGCTGCAGTGTGGTTATTGATGCGCTGCTTGCCTAGAGAAGGTTATATTACCTTTATATAGTTAACATCTTTTTCCTTACAGTCCTGTTTTCTTTTTTTAAATGCACAATATTTTCCTTCAGAAGAAGACTGAATCATACATGACAGCTGTCAGTTAAGCACTTCTAGAAGACACTCAGATACCATATTGATGGAAGCACTCCAAGAAGCTGAAGAGAACAATCCTGTGCTATCAGGAAAACTGACATGATGGTCTAATAAGTGTTTTCCAGATCTTAATATTTGGGAATCCGTGATCTATAGCTGACTTATCCCACGAAAAAACACATGCCACTCATAGGCTACTGACAGTAAGAAAGACATGATAATTTTAAACTGGGACCAATGACAGAAATTTAGGGGGAAAAAGGGAAGAAGTTAACATGCTTACACGTGTAAGAAGAACAATGCCAATGGAGTATCTCTCTTAATTTGTTAAAACACAGCAAAAATAATAAAATCACCTAATCCCGTTTATCCTTTCCAATATCTAGTAATATATGTAATTTACAAGCAACATTTTGGAAGCCCCTGACAGAAAATTTGACTTCAAGACTCAATTTCAAAACTCTTCTCCATCTCTGCCCCTTCTCTTCCTCCCACCACTTTTTAACCCTGACTATACCTTCCTGTCACGTTTCTTCTGATGGCTCTGGCCCTCATATATGAGTCCCTGGCAAATCAGTTCAGATCATGGAGTAGACAGAAAGTGAACCCACCAAAAATAGTGAATGATGTTCTGCCGGTGCAGGGAGCTGAGCTGTGTCACAGGGGGTTCAGATGAGTGCTGGGACGGGTACCAGAGAAGAAAGCGGGTTGGGGCAGGAGGCAGGGCTGCCTCTTTTGAGGGTAATGAGCTGTTTCACGGGCTCTCTTGCCCCTCACTGCGAACCTGCCAACTAAGCTGTGAGCTAACGCTAAGTTAAGTTAAAAGGGTAAATGTTCTACTTCTCTGTGACAGTATTCAACCAAAATCAGAGCTTTCCAAAACTTTCAGAGAACTAGGAACCAATCGCAAGTGCAAGTCCACAAGAATATATGACTAAATTGTGCAGTGAACCAGTATTTTTCCTTCCCAGGGAAGTAAAATGTTAAATAACACACTCCACAGATCCCTAGAGCTACTGCCAACAAAGGACATTCTATGGCTTCTATGTTCTAGAGAATCTAAATATTTCAGTAGTAATGTGCTTAGAGTTGCTCTCTGCCCACCTCATCTACTTGGATTTAACTTCACTGGAAACAATACAAAGAGAAGGGAAAGTACACCTGGCTGGTCACTCGCACAGTCTTGAAGGGAAAAAAAACTCCAAAACAAACCCCTCAAAACCGCAAACCTGATTTGCACCTCCTTCTTCACATAAGGAAACCAAATGATTCAAACTTTATTTCTAGTTTGGAAAAACAGAAGTGAAATAAACATATATGTTTTTTTTCTAAACAGGCATTTGGCTTGATTTTGTTTTAAACAACAAAATATTTTTTTCACTGTATTTTAATTCTCTTGTAAAAAATAAGAGAGGAGGAGTGAAACTGTCACAAGTGAACTATGTGGGCAAATTATTGGTTTCAGATGAGATACTTTTTACATTGAAAATATGTTTGAGATATTCAAAGAATTTCTAACAACTTTAAGCAAGACATGCCTGAGTATCAGCTCACAATGATGTAACATTTTCAGTATTTACATGCCTCTCTTTTCTGGCCAATTGAAAAGAGTGCTGGAACTTGTCGGCTCAGTCTCAAAACAGTCAAACCCAATATGAGTTGTGAAAGAGTTGTGGGACTAAATTACTTCTCCATGCTGAGATGCCATGCTTAGCATTGAAGACTACCCAACATTCATCTAGAATATCATTGCTCTCTTAGAATGAGTTTGTGTCCATGGAAGGCGTTTCTGCTCTCTGTCGGCTCATCGGATGATCTGCTGGAAGGTGAAAGAGGAGGGATTTAGGAGCTGGGGAGCCACTGTGGCTTCCCATCAGCTGAGGGGGAGGGTGCCAAGGAAGAAGGCAGGCGATCCGTCAGGAAATCAGCAAGGAATCAGCTTCAACTTTATCAAAATGGAACCAGCTCTGGGATATTTCACTCTCGATATTGATAAATGGACATTTTTCAATGGAGCAAACCTTTCAGCCGAGCATTCAGGTCTGCTCTGTTACAACCAGGCAAGTTCAGCTGAAGTGGAGACCCTGAAAATCTCCATAGCACTTTCTCTTCATTCTGCCACATCCATTCAAAAGCTGCATGTGTCTTTTGACGGTTTATGCTCACTGAGGGGGTCCAAAATGATACGTCAGCCACATCTACCCCCACCTGCTCCTAGGTACCTGTACGGGTGGGAAGCTTAGATTAGCTGTCCACAACTCCTCTGCCGCAGTGACCTCCAGTGGGAAGGAGCAGAAAATGGGAAAGTGCATGGATGGCAAACCAGCCCTGCCAAATGCAGAAGGTCACAGGAGATGCATGACTCTTGGCAGCTGTATGCAGGAACGGGGAGGGAGGAACATGCACTGAAGGGACTCTGAATCACCGGCATTGTTCGGACAAGATGGCCTTAGGAGGCCCAAGGTTCATGCCAACACAAACTCGGAGGGTCACACTTGTGCTGGGTCTCAAAGTTGAGAAAACAAATCCCTGTTCCAGTGTTGGTTGTATATGGCACTAGTTTGCAGCATGCCTCAGCTCCCCTGAGGCCAAAAGAGCCTTTCATGACCATTATTTTCAACTTTATTCAAACTCAGAGGTCTACAGATAAAACTTGAAGCAAACCAAAACCCTGGCCACAATTTTCTCCCCCAATGAAGTTGTCTCTTCTCCTTGGAGGTCTTTACCTGCCTACCTACCTCTTCTCTTCTATTAGTTGAAAAACATATTTGTCCTGCTTGGGTGGTTGCTGGGTCAACCATTACAGCTACTTCTCTGATCTCAGCACAGGAGCTGGATTCTCTCCTCCACTCTTCTCATCTCTGGGTATGCTCGATGAAGAGAAGGGGAGGTTGCTGCTGGTTTCAAGAGATGCTCAAGCTGCTGTGAAGCCTCTGCTTATTACTGCCCTTAACATAATTTGTTTGTGAATCACCCATACGGAGCATCATGAAATTTGTGCTTCTAAAAACGCTTGAGATGAGTGTTGCAGAAATTAATATAAACCAATAATATGATGTTGACGTCCCATTTGCTATAATAAAACTACATGAACATTGCAAAGAAAAGAAATTGGCCCCAAACACCTGAAAATTACAATATGCTAAACTTCCGCAGTGAACACATGCTTTTTCTTATGATTAAGCCATTTATCAGTTTTAATACCTGGTCTAATTTCTAACTGACTGTAGTCTTCCTGTAGTTTCTCACTGTATCATTTTGTGGCTGTTTCCTTTCTGTTTAATATTTGCTTATTTTAGTTTAAATCCCTAGAGCAGAACCCACAAACCAAACAAATACTCATAGAAAACAGAGCAGCTCAAATGTCCTTGGAGACACTCAATTTTTTGTTTGCTACCATTTGTCATCCTCTGCTCAGAGAGAGATCAACAGTTTTTAGCACACAGATCAATATTCTCTTAACCCAGACCTAATCTAAGGAGAGTTTCCCCACGTTTCACCTTGGCCTACTCCTATGTGCCATAGTTGCCCTTTTTTTCAGCAATAATTTTGTCTGTGTAAGACAGCAATTTTTCATCCTTTGGTCAAAACTGGTGACAAAAGAGGGAATAATGGTTCCTGACATATCAAATGATAGATTTGACACATGGCATGCTGAGCTGGGAGCTTTCACGTGCCAAAGTAGAAAGACAGATAAGCAGTCTAATGGCCCTCCTGACATTGCTGCCTCTTTTTTTCCCTGCTATACCAAAACAGGCTCTGCTTTTTTTTTTTTTTTTCTTCTTTCTTTTTTTTTTTTTATTTTTTTCCTGGAGAAGTTTTTTTTCTATAAATCTGGGCAGGAAGCGAGGAAATGCACTCTACTCCAGCCCAAAATAAACGTTTCCCTGTCCTGTAAAATGATCAATCTATGCCCTTTTCCTCCAGCACAGTAAGGGCAATACAACATGCTGCTTGAGGAAATACTAACAAATATAGCCAGTGAGAGGGAAACAGATGGGACTAAGAAATTAAACCAGCAGATTTCTGGAAGGTATTCAAAGAGGAGAGTTTATAATACTGAAACAGAACTGCTCTTTAATTTTTTTTTTTTTAAAGCAATGATCATCAAGATTTACCTTCAGCAGGGCTCACACTCTCCCTGCTAAATCTGCCCCCGCAATGATAAGCAAGGTGCCTTTTGGTATCCTTCTGGTCAGAGTAAATCACATTTCACAAAAGCCAGTGCCAGTCCGGAGATGGACAGGCTGCAAGTTTCTGTACCTTTGGTAGGCTGGGACAAACACAGCGCTCTGTGTACCATGGGGCATGGCTCCAGGCGTGGGATCGTGTTACATCTTTACACACAAAAGCTTCTTTCAGAATCTAAACTAACAAAACAGGAACAACTTTTATTCCTGTATGGTTTCCTCTGGAGCATGTGTTCACATTTAAAATCCTGACCTATGTGTCATTTGCTTGCATTCAAAGTTATTTGTGTTGCTTTGGTATTACAAAGCAACAGCCAGTCCTAACCTCGCTTGCTTACCAATAGCCGATGGACTTTGGCAAAATGCTGTTTATCCTCCTGCAGTACTGCTTCATAAATTCTGTTTCTCTCCCTTTCATTCCCCCCCCCCCTTTTCCATATTTTATGGCCAGGCAGTTGTGTTAGCAGCCAGCTTATTTTTCTCCACAGTAATACTTCTATGGACATTTTAAATTTGATCCAATAAAGGAAGAACAAGAAACGAATCCAAGGAAAATATTTTACTCACAAGGTCGTCAAACATTGGAATCCGATGTTTGTCACCCTGCATTTAAAAATATCACAGTGTTTGAATGTTCTGGGTTATTTCTTTACAATTTTCATAAATGTTTAAATATACATGTTATACATAAGGGAAACATTATATGTATATAGATGAAATGCTTTTTTTTTTTTGCTTCCTTGTAATGCAGTTTTCTTTTTTTTACCCTTTCCCTTAATGAAAAACATTTTCCCTATAAGTATATACTTCGGTACATTCAATGGTATTTTTCACAGTTTCTACATTTTTGACATTACAGCCAAACCGGCAAGTAGTAAGAAGTCAGACTGAAGAATGTGAAACTACAACATTTAATTTTTCTCATACTGTCCACCAATAACTGGGAAGAGAAAAACAGTCTTTTAAAGTACAAAACCAAAACGAGTCATCAATGAGACACCAAGCCAAATAAAAATACAATATTAAAATCATTTTTACTGCATAAACTAAGAAAAAGTTCCATGACTGCGATATAAAGAGGTCGGTTCTTGGATACACAAGTTCCGAACAGAAAGCAACCATTCTGAGTTACTAAAAAAGGCACAAATAAAGTAATTAGGCTTTAGTAACACCTCCTGATGAGAAAGTCTTTTTCACTGAACGTGGTGAATCACAACACTGTAGAATAAGGCATGGTGAAGCACACGGGAACTATTTCTGACTTTCACTGCGCTGTCCTAAAAATAAAGTGTAACTATGGCTAAATATATTGTAAATGAACTATATAAAACAGATTTCAGCTTAGTAGACAAATGTAAATATTGTTAAAAGACAGCCTCTTGCTTCCCTTATAATAAACTTACTGCAAATGACTAGGTTGTGATATTGTTTGCTTCAACAAGGGCTGCAAGTATATGTTATTTGTCAAAATATTCTGATTTATCAATTTGGTTCAAACAAAAAACACACACAAGAAGATAAAGAGTTAAGATGATGTTTCTTGTTGTAGAATTAATCAGATTCATATTAGCAGTAGTAAATGTCATGTTGGCACCTTTTCTTTCTCACACATTACAGTTTCAAGTCTTTGCTATGAGGAAATAATGAAGTAAAGATATGCAGTGCCATATACCATGCATCTTTTTTGTCAGTCTGCATAAGAAATGAATTGTATCTGCTACTAAGGAGGTCACGGGGGCAGCAAGTTAAGAAGAATGCTTAAAGAAAGGACATGTCAAAGGAAACAAGAACTTATTTTTTCAATACTTTCTAACAAGTATTGCAGTTTGGGGAAAATTAAATGCTCATAATAAGTACCCGCCTATCCTGAAAGCATTTATTGCTTTTCATTGCTGCAAAGTTAACCCTGGTGACCAAATGACCTTGAAGTCCCCACTGCAAACTCATGAAGATCAATAAAAATGGTCTAATGTTACAAGACCTAAAATTCATGCTTCAGTAGTAGTGTGATCAGCGGGGAAAATGCTACTTTATTGAGAAGATAAAAAACTGAGGACTGGAAAAAGATCATGCCAGATGAGACGTACATCTCATGAGGTTACCCCACAGTGCGCTTTTTCCTTTTTTTTTTCAAAAAATGCCATACTTCATAGTTAAGCTTGAAAGGTAAAAAATGGGCAAAAAATTCTTCATTGCCAGCAAGAAAAAAAAAAACTGTTTTTGACAGTTGGATGATGCTTGTGTCTTGTGGTAAATTTTCAGCTTTGCCTACAAACAGAGCCTTCCCTTCCAGCAAACGCTATGCATATCTTAAGCGTGGAGTTAAGGCAGAAGCAAGCTATTGGTGTGCCAGATATTGCATCAAAATTACAAAATGCATTTTAATTTTGTGCAATGACTAGGAATTAATGCCAAATGTACTGTCAGCATGCAGTAGAGCATCTCTCTGATCATGCGAAATGATTGCCTGAGATACAGCAGCCTCCACTGCCTTCCGTCCTGTAGGTGCCACTGCTGCTAAGTGGAGCTTCTGAAGAAAACTAGATGAAGAGGCATGAAGCGGATGAAGAGACGCGTGACTGTGGGTTTTTAAAAATGAAAGACCCACGGCATTCTCATTTACTCTACGGATACTTTCTGCCACTCTGATGGCGCTAACGAGCTTGTCAATTTTTTTCTGGTTTGAGGTCAAAATATATAGAGGAGCCTTAGCAAAAAGCAGGAATCAGGTCTTAGAGGTAATAAATGGTTAATGGAAAAAGTGAATTTTTTTTTTTAACTGAATTTTAAAGAGATGGAGAAAAAAACAGACTTCAGTAAAACTTTACTGGAAACTAATCTATCTTTCCACCCTCTTCCCATCCAAGTCACACCCCCTCTTCTACACCCTGAGAGGCTGATAGGGGCACTGCTTTTGGTCACACGTTCCTGAATGGAGAGAGAGGGGAGAGGGGAGACTAAACCAGTGTCATTCTGGAGTAGTAGCCAATTCTTTTATTTCAACTTCATAGTCAGCGCAGCTTTTCTCTCATTCATTTTCCTGGGCGTTCTTTGTACATGATCTGGTCAGAAATGTGTTGTGTTTTTTTTTTTTTTCTTCCTCAGGAACATCAAAGCTCTTCCCAGGAATATATTGCATTTGTTACCACAAGGATGACATCTTGAGCTATAACTGATGAGAGGGATTAAGACAGAATAACTTTGTCCTGATGACAAGATCATTCACACAGTGGGTAGGACTGTTTCACATTTGTGCTGAATCTCACTCTGACCGAGAAACTAAATTGCATCCCACATTTCTGCCATCACCACCAGGTCATACAGAGAATGCAGTGTCCTGAGCGCTCCTGTTGGAGCTGCTTCATTTCCAATAAACAATTAAAAAAACCCAACAACAAAAGAGCGCGCCATAGTTGGACTGATTGCCTAGGCTAGTGCTGTAAAACCGATGACCAGGTTGCTGCTTTAAGGACCGGTCGCAAAGAAGAGCAGCTCCAACTGTGCCCGTGAAGGAAGCCCCAGAATTGCCACTAGCCTGGGAAGGCAGGGTGTGGGAGGCAAGGCTTAAGTCTCTGGTCTGCCACACGGAGTGCGAAGTTGTACTTTGGCCTTCTTTCTGTTAGATGGATGCTATTCCTGTGTCTGTACCGTGCACAGGAGGAGCGATTGCATTTTTCACTTCAGAAGGTTTTTTTTCATCCAGATTGGTAACAAATACATATTTTTGTTCGCGCTCAAGATATTTCACATTAAGAAAGGATTTTTGTCAACCCAGATGAACTGCTTACTGAGCAGTACACCAAGAAGAAAATCTACCTGTGAAATAACTATTTTGCAGAATTCAGTGGACCTCTACGGACCAGACAATCACTGAGATGGGTACCCGATTTACAAGCAGACAGATGGCAAAAATATGCCACATGGTCCTTCGTTCTTCTGTGTCCCCATCGTCCTTCCATAGGTCCACGCTGCAATGACGAGTCCATCAAACTAAGAATCTGTGGATTTCTCCAGTTGAAAAGTGTTTCTCAGGAACATCAGAGAAAGCATTTTCCTCAAACAGAAAGAATATAAAAAATTCACAATTCACATCTGGGGTGTAATGGATGGCCAGGTGGCCAGATATAGTTAACTGTCAACACTTTATATTTCCCTTTGCCATCGGCAAAGTTTGCACTCAGAAGTGAGAGTATAACGTGAAGAAACTAAAGCATGAAACCACTTAATATCATAATGGTTTGTGTTTGAAAAACCAAGTCTTTTTTTTTTTCTTTTTTTTCTTCCCAAGTTTTCCTCGGTACTTGTGCTGTTCACTGGCTTGCACCTTGCCAAACAGTATTAAAGGAACAAGTAATTTAAGGACCTTCTTGTGATGACTACATCAAGGTTATAGCACTTTTTCCTCTCTTTTTCTCTTCCTCTATCACCATAAATTGAGAACTGACCAGTTTGTATTATTGCTGTGTAATTCTAACAATTCGTTTCCAGGACAGACAAATGCCCACGTTGACAATGTTATCACTCTCTTAACTCATACTGAATAGTGCATTATTCCAGAACTGGTTAAAGTAAAATGTTGCTTAGTATATGAGCATCCTAATCCTCTCTCATTTCTACTTTTCCCTTAGAGCCTGTAAATGTTTGGTCGTCCTGCTTTGTCTCTAATGTGCTTCTCTTTGCTGCTTTTACTTACACATTCCTGAAATAAAAGCAAAGTCCACAGAGGCTGTTTTAAGGCAGGGTACTGTAAAGTATTTTCAAAACCCTAACTGCACCTAATAGGACATTATGTATTTGGAAATACCTTCTTTCTTCATCAGCTCACGGTGCTTGGTACTTTAGCAAGCATCGGTTCATTCTGCTTTTGGAAGCGAAACCATGGTCAGAACTGGTCTCTTATAAATGGGATGCATGGCTTTTCTCTGCCTTGGTATACGTATACCCTCAGCAACACTGGACATGATCTAGCCCTAAGAGTACTCTCAACATTTTAACTTGTTATCATCCTTAGCCAATAGATATTTCATTACATTTGGATACTATAACAGACTTAGTACTTGTGGGGAAAGAAGAGGGAATTATGGAACTAACGTTGATCATCTATACTTCCACTTTGTGAGAGCAAGTAGATACTCAGTACTTCCAAAAATCAGGTTTTACAGATTCTATCTATCAGCAGCTGTGAAAAAAATGAGCCATCCAGATGAACTTGAAGTAATGAAAGACAGCCTGCAATGTATTTCCAGATATTCCATGACCTATCTTACGTCTAATCTGCTAAGTGATAAAAATTGAAAAAGATCAGGCATTCACAGAGCCAATGGAAGGAATTTAAAACAAAGGTGTACATTTCATCCACAGATTTAGAAATGTGAATAAATGTTCTGGATGTGTGCTTTCCATGCAGGAACCTAAGCAAAATATAATAATTTGCTAGCTAAAGTCATGCAGATATGAAAATACAAGTATTCCTGTAGAAGAAGGAAAACACTTAAGTATTTGTCAGTTGCTTTAAATCTCTCTGGAAAAAGTTAGCATAGTGAGATTTCAGCTGAAGCCTGAGATACTAAATGTAATCTTTTCAAAGATTCAACCTTTGAAAAATCATTGCATTTCACATTCTTCATAGAAACAGTTTAGAAGAATTGAAGCAAAATAGAACTGTGGACTATAAGCACTGTTTTGGAAACCCAAGACTCCATTCAAATTAAAGGTCACCACATTAGGAGACGTGGCTGCCAGGCTGGAATATAAACAGAAATTAACTTGATAGTTTAGTAGAAACATAAGATATATGAAGGTATTGTTAAATGAAATGAATCGGCCCCTAAAATAATATAAATATCTAAACAACAGCCAAGTGATATAATGAAATCCTCAGCTTATTTCTAGAACAAATCTTGAACCATATCTTAGTTGAGGTTATGATATATTCAGGTTCTTCCTCTTTCCCCACCTCCTAACATACACTTCTGTTTTTGACAGAAATACCAGGAGAAGAAGCTTTTTTGTGTTATTACGTGGCTTTAACTAGAAGCTGAAATGATGGAAATTCTGCAAGAAAGCCTGTTACACAGTCTCAGGGAATTCAGATAAGGATCCAAGAATTCAAACCAAATCCAAATGCTGAACCTTTTGAGATACACTATGCTTTGAAGGAGAGTGACTTTATTCTGCCAGATGGGTCTTTGAAATGCTCTGCAGTGCCCACATGACTCATCAACAAAATTTATTTGGCTAAAGAAGCAGTCAGGGAATATACTGTACTATACTGTACATGGCCCCTCTAGGACAGCTCCAGCTGGAGCCTTAGGCAAGATTTATGGAAATGGAAATCTTAGGAGCCTTCATGCCTTTTCTTCCCATTTGCTGTGTTGCATCGATCGCCTGCAATCTTATCACATGAAGGCAAATGTGCTTGTTGGTGGCAGCACCCCCTGAAATGAGAGCAGCTGCACAGTGGGGAGGTGAGCTCCATGCAGAGTCAGAACAGGCAGCTGAAGGAGAAGGAAGATCCCACATCTCGAAATCAGGAGAGAGTACCAAGACAACAGTGAGGGTGTAGAAGAATGGCACAAGTCTTTGCTCCATGGCTTTGGGAGAAGGGAAGGGGGCCACATGGGGCCACTTCCCACCTCTGGCACTCTGAAGCGCTGCTAAAGATCAATACAGTTAATACCGAGCTCCCATTACCTGTTTTCCTGTTTCTTTTCCTTCTCAACTAGTGAAAGATCTCGGTACCTTTCAGCCTGGCCAGTGTTTCTCTCATCATTAATAGTGAGGATAGGGTATCCTGGAGACCTCGGACAAGGAGATGTTCATTCTACAGCGTGGAAGCCTCAGTAGCCTCCTTTAGTGATGCTATAGGAATGGAGGTGGCTTTCCTACAGTATCTGCTAGTATTTCCTAGCTCGCACAGAAAAAGGAGAAACGGGAGGGTGGATCTTACATAGTAAGAGTTACCCTGAGTAACACTGGGCTAAATATCAGGGAATGGTGGTGCCACCACGGCTGCACCATCAGCCTTACTTTGCTTTGTTTTCCCAGCAGGGAAGCCAGGGACAAGGTCTTGTCCTGGTAGCGTGGCTCCAGGAGGAGCCATGCACCAGCATGTACGTGCGCAGGATGGCATGGCTGAGTGGGGAACCAGCTACTCGCCGCGACTAAGGCTGAAAACTTTAACAAACAGAGGCTTGTGTGTTTTGCACTTTTGGGGCAAGCTGAGAAACAATTTTTTGCCATTAGTAAACAGAGCCATCCAGACACAATGGACGATAACACCAGACTGAGTATATTAAACCCCTAGGCTGAGTGTGGATGTTACTTATGAAATGCAAATAGGTGAAGAAAGGAAGGAAGGTCGTTTGCTGAGATTTAGGAAGTTATTTGATTGAGTAGGTACCTTTCAGAAATTCAGTTAAATATTAGACAAAATATGAAGCAAACATTGGAAGGGTTAGGAGGATTGGCTAGCAATGAGTCTTCTGCTCATATCCCAAGCTTTGATGTGATTCATTTAACTTTTTTTTTTTTTTTTAAGGAAATGGAAGGAGGAGCAAGAGAATAGAGGCACTGAAGTAGGAAGGGTAATACAAAGAAGGAATGTTTAGCTTTTGATAAAGAACAGAGATCTAATTTCATGTTTCACATTCCTCACTTTAGCTTAATTCACTTCATGAATGTTCACATTGCAGGGAAAAGGCTGTTAACAGAGAATGACTTATCCCGTAATCTGGAACTGGCACTTCCATGAGGCTTAAAAGTTTGAAGAACAGCTGTCCCAGTAGGAAACCTGTTGTGGGTTAACCCTGGCTGGCAGCTCAGCCTCACGCAGCCACTCACTCACTCACCCACAGCAGGATGGGGGAGCGAAGCGGAAGAGTAAAAGTGAGAACATTTGTGGGTTGAGATAAAGAAAATTTAATAGGTAAAGCAAAAGCTGTGCACGCAAGCAGAGTGAAACAAGTAATTCATCCACCCCTTCCCACGGGCAGGCAGGCGCTCAGCCATCTCCGGGAGAGCCGGGCCCCATCACCCCTAACGGTGACTTGGGAAGACAAACGCCATCACTCCGAACGTCCCCCGCTTCCTCCTTCTTCCCAGAGCTTTTATCGCTGAGCACAACATCATATGGTGTGGAATACCCCTTGGGTCAGTGGGGCTCAGCTGTCCCGGCTGTGTCCCCTCCCAGCTCCTTGTGCCCCCCCAGCCTCCTCGCTGGTGGGGTGGGGTGAGGAGCAGAAAAAAAAGGCCTTGATGCTGTGCAAGCCCTGCTCAGCACTAACTAAAACATCCCTGCGTTATCAACACCGTTTTGGTCACAAATCCGCAACATAACACCATATGAGCTACTCTTAAGAAAATTAACTCAATCCAAGGACAAAACAAGTACAGACATAATAGCAGATCATCACATAGTCCCAGATACCCTGAGAGGGGATATCAAGCTTTAGGTGTCTCAAGTTGAGCAGCTAAAACTTAAGACTTCTAGTCCCATGATCATCACTGGAAGTTATTCCGATCTCTTTGAATATTATGCATGCAAAATTACCTTTATGATTTAGGGATGACAGTACAATATTAACTTTGTATTTTCATTTTACGATTCAGATGTTCTTACTAATTTGTTGTAACACATAAAACCATGCATTCCACTGAATATTTTACAAAGCAACAATGGCAATTAATATTTCATTTTAGCATGAAAAGAAGAACTAAGATAAAGCTCTTCCATTTGAAAAAAAACAACAAAAAAATATACATATACATATGTGTATATATATATGGATATATAAATCACAGTGCATAACAACTACAAGTTAGAGGAGATACTAAGCAGTAACCTGCTTTGCTATTCCCATGTAGCTACTCTGAAATAAATCATGAAGTACGGAAAGTCACATCCAGGAATGAATGAATTCTGTCGCAGGGACATGAAGGAAAATCTCAAAGCTCTTCATTTATTTACTTACTAATTTGTTTATTTTTTAACACTGTCAATATGTTTCCTACCTGTTACCTATACATGAGAAACGTAATTTTCTGAGGTTAGGTGCTTTCCAAAATAGAAAGAATTAGGAAACACTTTTTTCCTTTGTATTTTATTTGATATCACCTATGAATCTTTTGCCTAATTCTGGTGAAGCTAAAAGGTATTTCTGAGAATCTGTGAGACCACTTTCTAGCATTAAGAACAGAATACTAATGGAGTACATAGTAAATGAGTGGAGATCAATAGTTTACCGGGTATGTAACAATATATTTTAGTTTTTCAGGACATACTAAACAGAGGTCTTTTGGGCCTAGCAGAAATGTACTTTTTTCTCTTTCAGTCTGATTTAAAGTAATATTGGTTTGTCTGTTGTCTTTGTGTAAACTTTTAATCTGCAGTGCTAACTTGCCTCCAGCAAATTATGTCTATAGGATGTTTTCTAAACTGAATAATTCTAGAGGGATTCTGAAATGTCTTTTTCCAAATAACACATGAAAAAACTTGTTACTTGAGAAAGACTCAGAGACACAAAAGCATTACAAAACATTTTAAGTAAAAAACCCTTTGAAAAAAATGGGGAAATGTAAAAAAGTGATCAAAATAATTACTGCATTAATATAACTCATGCATATTACCAGGGTTGGGGTAGAAGGAAGATGTTTGAATAATTGTCAATTAACAGCAACTGTTTAAAGGATTATCCCTAAGGCCATACTTTCAAAACTTCACTAAACAGTGTAATACAAAGCAGTGTATTAATTATAACTGGTCAGGAAACTTGTTCATGAAGTAGTTTTTCATCAGAAATGCTCAGCTCATCAAAACCTGAACTTGTCACAGGGATGAACCTGCTAAAAAAACCCCAACAAACTGAACCAGCAAAGATTAACACTTGGATCCATTTCTTCAGGTTCCATAATGGAATTCCCAGTCAGAGAAAACTGCTTGGTGGTCAATGGAGCACTTAGGATACTGAAGACCCAGGATCAAACCTCTTTGCTCTTCTTCATGTCCCACATTAATAGCTCAGCCCAAAGACTGCTGTGACCATGCTGAAGTTGACATATTTTTTCAAAACTGTTCAGTACTAAGTCATACCTGCAGGAAGATCTTGACCCTAGGAATGATGTGGGGTCTGTGCTCTAGCCACGGGAGTAGAGCCTGGTGCTTTTCAGACAATAAGGAGCAATGATTATGCCTTGTAGAAGGTGGGATAGCTGCAGGACACAACTGAGAGATCTCTAGCGAGCACGGGGAAGGCCCTAACTTGCACCTTGGGAAACTCAGGTTCAGATCCCTTCTCCAAATCAAGGAGAACTGGATTTGCCTGCAGCTGAGCCACTAATGCTTCAAAAAAGGACAGCAGCAACTCAGTCTCCCTGACTCAGTACTCCATGAAAAAAAAGCTGCAGATTCCTTCGTGCCGTTTCTTGCCCTAATCTGCTAAAAACAACTCTAGTGACTATACTGGAATAAAGTTTCCTTTATGACTTGGATCACATTTTAAATAACGGTTGTGATAAGCACAAATTCTTGGTGTCCATGATGCCACAATGAAAACTTCTGAGTTTTCCTCAAGCTCTTCCCAATTACTTTTTAATCTAAGGAACAGCAGCTGGAAAGACAATCTTGATTTCTCTTCTTTTTTTTGTAACTTCATCTGTTGGAGTTTCTTTGTGTATCTTCTCTTCCACCTCACTATTTTTTTTTCTGCTCTGGTACCTCTTTTCAACAGGCAAAGATTTTGCTTAGAGAAATAAGACAAAACACGGGTTATTTGCACAGCTACGTTAAGTAAATGAGATTAGAACAAGACTCTTTGGGTGCCTGCAAGTCAAATGCTCAGAACAGAGCATTACATCTGCAGCTGCTTTATGATTGCTGTAAGTAAAATCTGTACTGTAAATCTTAAGGCACGACAGGCAGAATTAGTGTTTCATGGGCAGCAGGAATCCTGACACCTCCTGACTTTTAGATCCTTGACTTTGCATATTAACAACTTTTAAAAATAGACAATTGTAATGAAATTTTACTAGTGTATTTCTTCATCTGAATAAAAAAAAAAAAAAAGATTAAAAACCCCAGGGTCTGTATGTAATGATTGTGGCATTGTACAGAATGATACAGCTTAAGCCTGAGTATTCAGTGCTGCAGGAGTGCTAGTGACCACCTGAAGGACTGATGAAGAAGATTCTTACTCTTCCTCCCCGCATCTTCTCAGCTGTGTCCTGAACAACTCTCAAGAGAAGCTGGGGCTGAGCGCTGGACCTGAAGAAGTCTGTCTCTGTGAGAAGGGGAATTTCGTTTCTCACCATTTTCAGATGTTTTAACATTTGATAGTGCTGTCTGACTGCTGCTGTGTTCACAGATGATGAAGGGAATATATTCTTAATTTGTGTAATGGTATTTACTTAATCAGCATTTTCACTAGGTATATACCTATGAGGGTACATCTCCCCTTACTGCTGTAGGGTTCTGCTGGACACTGACCATTTCAGTTCACTGAATGAATGCCAGGGAGAGATTCTTAACTATTTCTGGTGCTTCCCATACTGGATATTGAATAAAACAAATCAAGTTAAGCAGGATCCTGCTTTAGTATATAACCTTCCTCACTCCAGCAGTGCTTCATCTGAGTGCTTGCCTATCCAGGGTGGAGCTTGACTGAAATCTCCATGGGTGTGCAGGGGTTTGCCCATATGAAACTGCCTCAGTGTGAAAGCCCAATTAAATAAATATGACTCTTCCAATAAAATGAAATAGCATTGGAATATAGCAGCAGAACAGAAGCTTTGCTGTGTAATGCTGCAAATGCTTGGTGGTGAATTTGCAGACAGAACTCTTCCTGGGGCAAGACCTGCTTCTTTATTATTCATTTTCTTGCTGGCTGATATTACTGAGCTTGTGTTCTTGATGTGAGTACTTTAGGATTTCATCATAATAGATATGGTAAGTCATAAAAAGGAATCTTTCCCTTATACTAAAAGAACAATCCTACAAAAATACGTGCATGAATTAATAATTATTACCATTCTTAAAATCCTAGCAAAATAATTTAATAATAGCACTGGAAAAAAACTCCATCAACATTTCATTAAGCATTGTTTTGCTATATAACTGCATTGTGAGAGTGGGCTGTTAAAATTTCTTTTAATTACAGATAAGCTTGAGATAAAATCCTCCCTTTACAACTTCCTCAACAGCATTTTAGGGATGAAATCTCTATTTGGAGCTTGATTATTGAATTCACTATTTTTAACCTCCTTCTTTCATGCTTTGATAATTGCAAAAAGAGCACACACACCCCACTTACTTCCAATGTCCAGCATACTAAAGAATAGTTTTATTTGGTTATTTTATCTTCCAAATTCTGGATAATGTTCTGGCAGTATGAAAAAACCTGATTTCATATATACTACTTCCCTGATCCTATTTTGAAAATGCTGTACATATTCAAAGTATCGATGGAATAGTATATGATTACTATATATCCATCAACACTATTTCCTCTCCTTTTTTCTTAGCATAGAGATTTAATCCTGTGAAATATGTTAGACAAGACTCTTTGAATGCAAAACTTTCAATATATTTTTATAATTCTTTCAAATAGTACTAAGTCACTAGAATTCACTTCTTTATATGGTCTAACTTCAAATATAATTACCTTCTACTATTTTTAACTAAGTACTTTATGTTAATGCAAAACTACAGCTAGTGTAGTTCAGTAACTGAACAGTGGCTTAATCCTCACAGGGTAAAAATACAATGTGCTATCATTAAAATATCAATGAATTAATCCCATGCAGTAGTATAAACCACATAGTAGCAGTAATTACTTAACAGAAATTTAAAGGGCAGTAATTAAAAGAAACAAACAAAATCGTAATTAGGCTCATCATTTACTCACCTGTGGTTTTTTCATTTGTAAATCAATGTTTGCAGTACATAACGTAATTTATTATTTTGAAACTAACAAAATTTTCAATTTTCAGTGTTATCAAAGAGCTATTCTCTTTTTTAGAGTTGAAGTATCTTCCTTGCACAAGAAGAGTTAAAGCCATTTCTAAAATGCCATGTCCAATGTGTTATTGAATAGTAGGAGTTCATTAGTTAGTAAGAGAAAAGAAAAATTCTCATAGGGTAACTTTACGGTACTCATTTGCTTTGAAGGAGGGAAAAAGGAGACAGACAGTAGACTCAAAGCAGATGCTATCATGAAATCGGCTGATTTTATGTTGAAAACCTGGTGTGTATATCAGGCAATTTGCACACACATTAAAGAGAACCAGGACAGATTATACAACAGGAACTGACATAGTAAAAAGGACAATACCAATCTGAAGAACCCCAAAATCAAACAAAAATGTGCCTTGGTGGAGTAAACTCACTGTCCAACATGTCCACAGGTATTTTGAGGGCATGCTTCCGTCCTGCATGATACCATAATACTGTCATATACATGAAATCTTGTATATGAAAATATTGTGATACATAAGATTCATGAATTACTATGATTCTCCTTATTCATGTCTGTAAAAATACTCTATAAAACTTCTCAGCAACTGACCAAGTTTTGGGGTAAAACTGTGCTGTTCCAGCCCCCACTCCAAGCTTTGAAACAGAGAAATCTCTATTTAAAAAGAAAAAAACAACAACAAGAAGTGTTGCAATAAGCACAAAAATAGATTAAAGACCTGTGAGGTCATGGTAAGGAAGTGTACAACATTGTCAGTGGTGAGGGCAGCAGGTCGTGATGATGCATGGTGATTCATGAGAAATGTTGAGACACGGCAATGGTATTTGGGAAACTGGGAAGCCTTGGCCTAAAGCCAAGGATTTCACTACATGATTGCTTTATCAGGGCTATAGTGGACAGAACCCTCAGTTCCTTGCTCTACAAGCTTTAGGCAGAAAAAAGGTGAGTGCAGCCTGAACAGATGACTGCTCCTGTAATCTCCTCGAACTGGTACCCATGAAGCATCCTGCCTTCCTGTTAAGAGGAAGACAAGTTTTCAAGAAACAAAAAAAAAGCTCTGCACAACGATTAGCTTTGGAAGGAATACTTAAACAGTTTGCACACTGGGCAATTAGATTTTTAACCGCCTTGTTTGTAAATTGGTCCTGGGTAGTTATGTTCACATGCCAGGAAAGTACACTGCTATATTTTACGCTGTCCTATGCTATCAAAGTAAGTGTGATATTTAAACTTTCCCTTGCCCTATACCTGTGATGGCAGTGTATAATGAAGAGGATTCATTGGGGAGTTCGAGCAGTCTGCCTGATTTTGCAAAGAGCATTTTTCATGGGTTATTTTTGAAAGGAGAAAGGAAATGAAATGGAAACAGCTAAAGCCCAAGACCATGAATTCTACACCAGGCCAAAATAGCAAGAGTTTTTACATCTAAAGGAATTCCTGTTTCAAATTATTATTACTGAATGTGATAAAATCATTTAAACAAGGAAAGCTCTTGCACTATCCAAACACTTGCTACCGTGTAATTTCTATAGCACTGACTAAAAGGACAAAAAGTACTACAGAGTAATCCTAACACTTTGATAAATAATGTGAAGTGAAAAAGAGATTAAAAAAGCAAGAATCTACCCTTCCATCACCCTTTTGTTACCAACTGGTCCATTCAAAGGGACAACACAGTTACATTTTTGATGCTGTTTTCTATAAGAAAGTTCCACTCAGCATAAGCCGCTGTGCCACAGTCTCCAGAGCAGCCCCCTGACTAATCTAACCCCTTCTGCTATAAGAAAAGGCACAACTCAGATAAAGGCGTAGTGTGGGAACTCAGGATCAGGTACCTCAGTGGAGATTTTGCCATTAATTTCAATGGGAGGGGAAAATAAAGGAAGTTCAGGAAGCAAATACAGGCTTTTCCTGCTTCAGCTCCCACTGTTTAGCAGTTTTAAGTCAGTGGATGTTTACTTCCATTCAGTGATTTTCAGCCCACCAACCCACAATAACAGTGTGTAAGCCAGGATGGCAGCCCGGCTTTTCCGTTACATTTCCATGCCACTAGCAATCAATTTTCCGTATTTTGGTCACAAAACTTAGGTTTCCTCTCCTTACATTAGTACTTCCCTATTCCAGATACAACAGACTGAGACCCTTAGAGACAGCCAAAGCACACATTGCAGTGTAGCCTCAGAAGCTAGAAGGGTAAGCATCACATTTTCAGCAACGCGTGTCCCATGACTGACAGAGCTGAGAGTGCTTGCCACACACCGCTCTTCCACAGCACAGTCTCACAGTCTGAAGCCTGAAGAGAGAAGGGAAAATCTGTAGGGTGAGATTAGAAGATCTGAATTGCATATGAATTACAGATCGGCTGTTGTAAAGTTTTGGATCTGGAATCTTGTTTTGTTTCAGGCGGACGTTTGAGAATACTCAGTATTGTAATAGGGTACGAGTGGACTGTCATAAAGTAAGTACAATAAATCCTAAGTTATTAACCAATTCCCAACAAGGTGATTTCCTTATTTACAGGAAAGAAACTTACCTAACACTGTAATAGGACATTAAGTTTTTTCCTCTTGCAGTTTCTGAAGACTGTATTTGGTTAAAGTTCTCCAGATTCCTGACATTTATGCTTCAGGTGTTTTAGAGGATTTGTGGTTTCTGATGCTTTAAAAGAGGCAAGACAGAGATACGTTCAAGTTTGTCCTCTGCATAACTGTTTCTCACATAATCTTTTCTTCCTGTTTTAGCAATCTGATAAAGAAGGTGTCCTCATGGTTAGTCCATTTTACCAACCTCAGTGAGTAAGTATTTTCTTAGTCTCCTAAGAAAAAGAGGCCTAAGCAGGTATACTTCGTGTGTATATCTATGTGCATTTGTTCATCTGTTCCATAATAGCTTTTCAACTCATAAGCCAGTTTCAGGTAAACGTGGTTGTGGCATAGATAACTCACTGATATCAATGTTTTTGTGTTGTTTTGTTTGACCATACTTCAAAACGTTACAAGAGACTCCTGGGCTGGATATCCCCATATATTATTGTATCTTATGTATGTAATGTAACTTGATTTACATGGTAAAAAAAAGATGAAGAACAATTCTAGATGTGTAATTATTTTTGTAAAGAATGAAGTTTCCTTTTAGCTATTTAAAGCAACTGAGCATTTATTTTATTTAAGAGTTCCCTATGAGCACACCAGTGCCTTGAATTTACGTACTTTTCCCTTATTTTTAATATTGTGTCTCTTATTCAGTCTCTCCATTATCCCTTTGCCATAATATCTTAAGAAATGTCTAGTCAACAGCTAATTCAAGCGATGATGATGGCAATTAGCTCCAGCATGTCCTCTTTAAATTGCCGGAGCTCACTTTTGGCACGTATTATTTCCATGTAAGTCACTCCCCCTTTTTTGTCTTACCAGGCTGACACAGAAAGACCTAAGAGGGTCTTATTAGATCAAACCACTAGTGAAAACAAGTTCATGTTGTAACAAGCAAGAGAAAAGTGTGCGGAAAAGAATACAACCATGTCCTGAGCCACTAGGCAGTTTGTCAGCGTAAACTCAAGTAAAGAAATAGATACTCCAGTTAAACCATTTTTACCGGTCATCCTTTGTTTTCAGTGGTTGCCTTTACTCAGGACCAGCGGTCTGCAGAGCTCAGCTGCCACGCAGGTATTTTGATGGGAGCTCTTTGTAAACCTTCAGTAGGAGCTTGAGCTCGGTAACAGAAACACGTGCTTGTAGCAGGCAGGTCACTGGCTGACAGCGTGTTACAACAGCACTTCTCAGACAGCAAAGGTATGTCTGAGCACATCTGCATAAACTGGCTTCCAGAGTCATAATATGAAATTTTTATTAGACAGGTGCTCTATATATAACTATATAGAATAGTAACTTATATCAGGACGTGAGATGGATTTCAACTCCTGATTAAAACACCCAAACTTAGGTATCTGCAGGTTGCTGTCCGTGTGTGAGGTAGGCATCTAAGCACCCGATACAGTCAATGCAGTCTAGAGGACTCATCAGCTCAGCCTAAAGGACAGAACTGCGTGTGATCAGCTAAGCTAAAACTGACTCCAAATCGACTTAATCTGGTGGTGAAGATGTATATTCCTGAATGTGTATATATATTTTTAAAATTGAGAATACACACACACATAAATGTATAGAGCGATTATTCTTTTCTTCTGGTCTCACCTGACCATTGGGGACATTGTTTCACACTTTTTACAGAATGTGCACTTTGTCATATAGACGAATATTTCTGACGCTTCTTCTGTGTTATTTCCATTCCCCTGCAAAGGCTCATTTGCCTGTACAGAGGGGTTGCAGCCTCTGGCAGACTGTAACCTTCGCTTCCCACAAATACAGGTCTTTGGCTCTGTACCACTCTTCAGGACGCTGATCCACCCACTGGAGCTGTCGTACAGGGGAGGCACTCTGCATTAGGAAAGAGGCTTGCTCAGATTGCTCCTTCAGGAGCAAAACGGGAGCCCTAGATTCAGAACCTCTCTTCATTTTCTCCGAGCAGCAGAGTCAGGCACAGCCCTTTTCTTCAGCCAGAACTGGAGGGGGTTATTTCAGACTGAGCAGCAACATATGTTAATAAATTGTGTTTACAGAGGTGTAAATTCCTCTACTAGGGGGGGAAAAAAAAAAAGGAAAAAGGCCTTTGAATATTTTAAAGCTTTTATCTTAGTAGCCACACTTCTACCCACAAAATCTCCTCTGTAATTGGCTTTTATGTGGGCCTGCTAATGTGTTCTGAACTCCCATCTCTCAACTGCGGAGTAACAGCTATTCAGACAGCATTTTCAACACCTTTATCAGTACAAACAAACCATTAGGTTATTTAGCAAATTAAAAAAAAACCCAACCCAAACCAAACCCACAATCAGACGTTAAAACATCCTAGTGCTCCTGCACACCAGTTCCTCATTCACCAATTCAGAATTTCTTTCTTTTCCTTTGGGTTTCCAGCTGCTCCTAGGGTAGCTGACAGGGCTGGCTTTGCAGCGTAGCACGGAGACGCTCTTTTCTTGTGCCAGCAGGAACAGTGGGAAACGCTCCATCCCGAGTTCGCTTTGGTCCTTCCTGAAAGCAATGAGCAGGAGGGAAGGGCTGTTTGGCCAGCCTTGCTTTTGCTTCCCTTCTCTGCTTACCCGCAGCTAGACAGGCTTGCAACGGCAGAGTGATGCTGCCTGCCAGCCTGCAGCTTGGGGACCCTACGAGACCCACGGCAGCAGTTCCCCTTGCAAACGGTTGCTTCAAATGTGAGGCATCATTTCGGGGTGGGGAAGAGACCGTGAGAAGGCGAGAAAGAAACTATTTCGAAGGTAGAAGCAGGGCTGGCTTTAGCAAATGAAGGGCCTCGAGCGACATGAACGCAGAGTGCGCACTGGAGGAAAAAAACCCGCCAGGCAGGGCAGGGGGTTAGCAGAAAGCCTCTGAACGCCACACCAGTTCATTGCGATAAAGTCCTGGGTGTTACGGCATTGTTGTAAGGGGTGAAATTCTTCCACACACTGAGCAATGAGGAGGCCTGGGGCCCTGTGCAGGACTACAGATGGTGTTTGTTTATGCCCAGCTTTACACGTAAGGCAGCCCTTCTCAAGGAGGTGTCATAAACTGCTTCACAGCTAGTTTTACATGATACGCGTGAAACATATAACACACCTTGCTTGTGGGACTTCTTCCTCTGAGGACAGATCAGAACAACCTACCTACCGCAGTCATAATCCCCTATGCATGTCCCTGCCTGTGAAAATCAACATTTCTCCAGTACAATTCAAGGGAACAGAAACCATCAGAAAGACCTAGTGCAGCACTAGTCCAGAGACAGCCTACATGGGCTCAGCAGAGGAATCTGTAAAGGACACATGCTATGCTCCTGAAAAAGAGGAGTTTGAATTGCAGGTCAAACACACTGGCAGAGGCCATGGTAAGCCAAATTCAGACAGCAGTAAGCCAAAAGCAGAGGTGTTCGATGTAGCCCCCTGCCCTGGCAGGAAGCAAGAAAGATGCCCCTGGTAAGGCAGTGACCCAAAGTCCTTTACTAGAGTCAGGACAAAAGGGTGAAAAGAACTTACAACAAAGTGGTGGTGAAATTAAGGAAAGACACCTCCAACCCTGTAAAGATGAGGGGGATTCCAAAAAAGTATGTTTGGGTTATCCAAAGAAAAACTGTGCATCAGTGTAGTTATTAGACACAAAGAATATATGTGTTGCATTAGGGACAGAGCCCTGATGCTCCTGTGTTGTAATAGATCAGGTGGGGACCCATTAAATTAATCTCCTGATATCATGTCATACATAAAGCTGACATAAACTTGCCACCCTACACCTCATGAGGACCAAAGCTTTGCACTAGGGCAGAGACAATACTGCTTATAACCTTTGGTCTTCTTGTTAAAGCACTCTGAAGACTGCCGGAGTGGAGCTCCTACGGAGCAGACTACAACACCCTCCATCGCTACAAGTTGACATCACTTGTTTAGAATTATTTATGGGCAACACAAAGGGAGTAAAATGTTTTTTTTTCCCTGCCTTTTAGGATAAGGGATGCTCCCTGCTGATCAGATGAAGCCCTTTCAACCTCACAGATGCAGGAGCTTATTTCTTGTCATGAACACCAGGTGCAATAATGTGGCCATCGCCTCTCCGTAACACGTGTGCTCAGTGATACACCGAATGGGTGTTTTGAATGGGTGGTATGTCCAGTGCAGAAAACTGCATAACCCCCCCCTCTATCAGCTGGAGCCTTTGGATATGCAAGAATAACAGACAGAGCCCACTGGTGTGAACACACATCAAGAGTTCAGACAGAATGAAATTTATGAAGCAAGGACACAGTTTCTACATTTTCCACTTATTTTAAAGAGTACCATGCTCCAAAGCTGCAGAGCTGTTCTTTAGTAAAGCTGCTCTGCTAAAATGATAAACAAAATCTGTTTCTTTGAAGCCAGCAGGAGTCCTTGAAGATCATTTCAGATGCAGTGTGAGTCGTGCAAGGAATGATCTAAGGCCTTGATCACAACACATAGGGAGGGACTGAATTACTCTTCTTACATATCAATATAAGTAAGCTGTGTAGGACCTAAGGATTTTCATACGGCCCAGATGTTGAGGGTGAAGTGGACAAGTTTCAATACTAACAACAGGTCTGGGAAAGGGTGAGTCCAGGGAGAAAGGTCTGATTCTTTAATTGGAGCAGAAGTGAATTACGATTCCTTGGCTGAGGAAAAGACAGTTCTTGTGAAGGGATTTGGAAATAGTCAAGAGTAATTATCAAGCGGTTGGCTTCAACAAGGAACTGTAGAGGAAAAGGCAAAGTTTCTATTTTCAGTGTTCATTTAACATAACCCTTTATTCTGTTTGCAGCCCACATGATGACGCAACATCCCTCCACTTATATTCCCAGATTTTGAATCATAAAAACATTAATTCACCTCTTAATTATTCATTTAGGAGTTTTTTTGTTGGGCTCTCAGGAGTACTATATTAGGCATTTCTTTTGTAAAATGCAGATTTAGAATGTAAGAGGAATGAAGAGTTAGACTCTTTTGTAAAACTACAGAGGATTTAAAGTGAAAACCATATGAAAATAGACAAACCTTCAATTAAAAAGAATGAGTTTCCAAAAACACAGACTGCTAGACTGAAATTTCATGTTCTTTGCGTGTCTCTTTTCAAATATGTATCTAGTCTTTTCAGATAAAAATGGAATAGTAGAAAGAAAAGTGTAACTTCAGAACATTGTAAAAATATGTAAGACTTCAACAAAATTCTGATAGGTATATAAAACAATGATTTTTCTTTTCATATCTCAGAAAGATTTTGTAAAAAACAAAGAGATATATTAGCTTTGGAGTTTTTTTGGCTCACATTTCACAATATGATCAAGAGACTCTGTGAAGTTTTTTTGAGGATAAATTTTGTTATAAAGAGAGTGCTAAAATAGATCTTCTTGCCTTGTAGTCCTTAGCCACAATAAAGAAAAATGACACTAAGAACAGTGTAACAGGCAGTAAGAACTGTGCACCCTATGTCTTTTATAGTACAGTGTTAATGCTAGTTTAGATTTGTCTGGAAGCATACTTCATAGCCCTTTATTTAATGGCACCCTCAGTCTTTTCAGTTTTATTATATTCAGTGGGGTCCTCGGTACAAGAAGTACATGGGCATGTTGGAGTGGGCCCAGAGGAGGGCCACGAAAATCATCAGAGGGATGGAACACCTCTCCTATGAAGACAGGCTGAGTGAGCTGGGATTGTTCAGCCTGGAGAAAACAAGGCTCGAGGGAAACCTTAATGCAGCCTTTCAGTACTTACAGGGGGCTTATAAGAAAGATGGAGAGAGAGTCTTTTTACCTAGGCCTATAGTGACAGAATGAGGGGTAACAGTTTCAAACTGAAAAAGGGTAGATTTAGATTAGCTATAAGGAAGAAATTCTTTACGATGAGGTTAGTGAGACACTAGAACAGGTTGCCCAGAGCGGCTGTGGATGCCCCATCCCTGGAAGGGTCCAAGGCCAGGTTGGACGGGGCTTTGAGCAGCCCGGTCTAGTGGAAGGTGTCCCTGCCCATGGCAGGGGGGTTGGAACTAGGTGATCTTTAAAGACCCTTTCCAACCCAAACTGTTCTGTCATTCTGTCACTCTATAATGCTGGCAAAAACGACTGTTCACCCTCTTTCCAACTCCAAGAGCCCAAATAGCATCATGCAGTACTGAAGCTGCAGCAAAAAGAGGTTCCAAGGAAATTTGGAGGGTCAGGGATTGCTTCAAAACAGAAAGACAAGAATAAGATTACAGGCTCGACTTTTAATTTTTTCCTTGGCAGTCTTCAGTGATTCACCCAGTCATATCTTCTGAATGGAAGGAAAATTGGCCATCATAATCTACTGGAAACACCAATACAGTTCCCTGAGTCCTCTATTTCCCTAATCACTTAAATGATAATTTTATCTGAGCTACTTCTGAACCTTGGTAAAAAAGTTTGGTAAATCTGGATGTGATTAAGGATGTACTTCTTCCTTAAAATAAACACATTGAAAAGTCTGGAACTCTCTTTCAAAGATCAAGGGATCTCCAGTTACAAAACAAAAAGCAAAAAAGAATCTCACTTGGATCATCAATAGCCTTTTCACTTGTCTACAAGGATACATACACTCTAACATCTTGCAGGTTTATATCCTGGGTATGTTTACATGCAACTTTATTGTGCCATTGCATAGGTGTAGTTTTATGAACAACTATATGATGTGCATTAAACGTTTTATTAAACATTAGATTACCCTTCTTACATACAGCATGAGAACAGATCAAGATGACAAGGTCGAGCATCTCTTAAGCGACATCACACTGCAGCTATATTTATGTGGGTTTTTTTTCCCGTCCTGGAGGCTGGAGGCTAGAGTATTTTGCCAATGTGTTGTGACAAAGGAAGTACCTCCATTACAGAGAAAATTACAGACCAGGCTGAAAGCTGTGCTTTATATCTATTCTTCAAGCAGACCTAGGTGACCAACTCGTGGTTTTATCCCTAATGAAACACAAAGAAAATTGCATGGCACAGTATGTATTCTATTTCAAATGGGAAAGTAGCCTTCTTCAGGAAAGCTAGTTTTTCATTGCTATACCATACACGTGTATAAAAAGCCTGTGTGTATGTACAGCATTGAGACATCTACCCGTACAGATTATATCCACCTATACGTAGATAGATCTACTACATTTAGTTCTTTTCAGGTTACAATAATGATGCAAAAGCATGTGTGGGGGAAGGCCTTCTACTGACAGTAGCTGAAAAAAAGAGAAGTGAATAAAGTGGAAATGCTGTGCTTACCAGCTCCCACTGTTCAGGCCACAAAGGGTCACTGAACTGCAGTTCATTTCCTATTCCACTCTCTGACTCCAACACTTTGAAGACTGCTGTAGGGATGTAATCATTCTTCTTATGCTCGAGTGAAAACCACACAGAAAGATCAGTCATTTGCCTGCTCTGTTATTCACCCTCTTCCTCTTTTCATTTTTGCTGCTGTTTTAATGTAATTGTAAAGATCACTATTGCTTTGAAACAGTTTGAAATTTAGATTTATTAGTTAAAAAGGTCTTATGACAGCAGCCGATTGCTCTCTGAATTCTATATGTTACACACTTCACAGAGTTAAGCTCCTCCAGTGGTGTCTCCAGTATGTGCTTTTATTGGAGGTTCAATTCTACAGAAATTCCATTTTCTAAAAGCTCTAGTTTATTCTGAACAATGTATATTATCCTTCACAGATAACAACAAGCATCATCAATGAGCAAACTTTAGATCCAAAGTTGCAAACATAAGCACAGGGCAAAGGGCCATGAATATCATGAAAACACCATATTTAATTTCTAAAGTTTTCTTGCAATGGGATGGTATGACACCTTAGATAAGATGATTTCGGTATGTGTGACGGGATTATTTGCCTTAGAAAAATAACCTTCTCTCTTTCGTTTTTCTCCCCTTCCAGTGTAAGACCACAGACACCGGGGTCACAAAACAGCTGGGTGACAGAAGCCAGTTAATGGGGGAAAACGACATGCGTTTGGCTGCAGTGGTGGAAGGAGGGAGAGACAAGGCCATTTGAACAGGGCTCCCTGTAAGACTCTACCATCGTGGCCTTTTCCCTGGTGGTGCTGCTAATCCTGACACCTTCAGATCAGGCCAAATGACTGCACCTTCATGGCAGGGTTATGGAGCAGCATGGCTTCAATGCAGCTGATGCATGAGGCTCGCTGCACAAGGCTGATTAAGCCTTGTGGCACACCACGTGGTGAGACCCATTCTCGGTCTGCGGGACCGTGACGTTACTGAGCCGCTGAGTGCAGAGCCTCAGCCCGAGAACGCCCCTTGTCGCTGTTACAACCCTCACGGTCACCACAGTTGGTCTTTTTTGGGTGCTGAGCTACTAGACCCAGTCCAAAGAAGAGTTCGGACACAATTTCAGCGCACAAAACAAAGGAATCTGGGAGACAAGGGAGGTGGTGCAGGACCTGTAAGAGCACAGGGCCAGGCTCTGCCTCTCACTCTCTGACTCTCCCTGGAGAACAGGTCACTTGCTGGGTATTCTGGCCACACGCAGACCCTTGGTAGGGCAGACCCTGCGCCTCAGGAATTTTGGCAATTCTTTGATTTCCGTTGTAGCTCAGACATCTAGCTGCCTGACCTGTGAAAAGCAAAAGAAACTGCAATAAAATAAAGACACAGAACAAAAAAATGGTAATGGCTTAAGTGCTGGAAAAAAAAAATCTTCAAGCACTGGCAAAATGGTGTCCATTTCTACTTATTGTGAACGCTTGTCCTTGTGTTACTTTAATTCACTTAGTTGCATTAGGAAATCATCTCCCAAAACCATGGAACACCTGAAATGTTCGTTCCCGTAACACAGCAACAGGATCTTAAAACATTTTTAGTAGACTATTGTTCTTTCAATTTTTACCACCCCTTGTCAAAATAAATCAAACCGTGATAATCTCCATAAGCACTTTAAAAGGATTAAAATTATGGGGAATCATTTTATATACCAAATTACTTTGTATATTTCTATTCTTTTGAATGAGAGGGGAAAATGAATTGGAAATCAAAAGAGGGAATTGCTCTTTTGATATCAGCATTTTCTTTTCTATGGGCGTAATTAAATAGATCTTAGAAGAGTGAGACACAGAAAGGAGAGGAAAGAGGTAAGAAAGGAGAAAGGGACAAAGGGAGGTGGGGAGAAAAGGTATTCTAAGGCCAGAATTAAAATATTTACACAGCTTATTCATCTATGAAAGACACAGTCCACGAGGTTCTCATCTCAGGATTGCCCTAGTCTGCAGAAGACCACAGCTATGCCTGGGGGGCTCTCTGGGTGACTTCCACGCCGCTGTCCCTAACACCCCAGGTGAAAGCGGCAGTGTGGGTGGTGAGGAGGCAGGGAAGAGGACAGGAGAGCGGAGGAGTGCACGGCTGGAGCATTCCTACTGCAGCCTCTTTGGTCTCTGCTGATGGACCAGTTCCCAAGGCAGCTGGCACACGGGAGAGAGCCCACATAGCTGCTCTGGGCTCTTACTGGCCTCAGGTACCACAACTGTTACCTATGGGGGCCTACACAGCTGGGCTGTGCTCAGCAAATGCTCAGTGCATCAGCAAATGCTCAGTGCATCATCAAGTGCATAGGCTGCTAGAAGAACTCCTTACGTTTTCAAGCAGTATAATTTTATAATATCAACAGGAAGGACCACAAATAGATGCTAAGTGAACCTATTTTGTTTTGCATGCATTAAATCTGCACCGCAGATAATATTTTCCTCACTTTATTCCTATACAGCTTGCTTTTTTTTTTTTTAATCCCACCATTCATTTTCTGGAACGCTATCAATTTCTTGTCATAATCCCAATGCTCAAGTGTCTTGGGCTACATCCTACAGTTCTTTGTGGAAGGAAATAATGTGGCACTGGGACAGTGACAAGTCAGCTAGTCTTGTCTGAGAGGATGTTTGAAAACTGTTAGCAAGGCAATCTAAGTGTCTGGAAAGTAAGGTGCAGGCACTATGTATTATTAGGCAGTTCACCTTGTCTCTCTTTTCTTCCACTACTCCGTTTCAGTAAAAGTTCCTATAATAATGTCTAGTTCACTGGACATCCAAGAGTAGGTCCAGGCAAATGCTTCTCTATAACATCTAAGTTTTTTAGAGCAAAGTGTCTGTGTAAGTGAGATAGAAGTAGCGGAGAGAGAAAGAAGAAACTACCCAGACTGCAGCCAATATAGAGATGCCTCTTGCGATCTCTGTGTAACATCCAGTCCTGAGAATTTCTGCTCTAGCACAGAAGTAAAACATTGCTCAAGATCACATTTATTTTTCCAAGACTTCCTCCTTCTTTCATTTTGATGTAAAAATTGAGATATACCAAGCATTCTAAGTACCTCTAGATTCAAAGAATCAGGAGACAAAACTTTTCTCTTCCCTTTTAAATCTTCCTTCTGCCACACCATTAATTTTATGCAGCAGAAGGATGTGTGTAGGAATGTAAAATGTCTTGGGAAACTTGGAAATAAAAAAATCAAGCTGAAAATGGTGAGGTGAGGCCCCATTGGTGAAGGCTGAGTTGACCACATAGTATAAGCAATGAGATGCGGTTTGCCCTTTTTTCTATCTGATAGGTGCCTACCGTTTAAAAGAAAAGGTGGAAAGTAGGTGTAGTCTGATATAATACAGCTTTTAATCTACCAGTGAATGAAGGATGGTCCAGGAACTTCAGTATATATATTTTCAGATGACGAAAAGGATTTTGAGAGATACGTTAAATGTATCTCACTATGAAAAATAAAGTTCAGTAGCCCTACTTAGTTAACTTTCTCTAAGCATAATGAAAAGTGTCCAAAAGTAACTAAGCTAGGAGGAAAAAACAGGTATGAAGCTGAAAGGCTGAACTGTAAAACAATTTGAAAAAGTTAAAGATGAAGGTCCAGGGGAAATCCGAAGTTTGTCCAAAGCACCTGAAGACAGGGAGAGCTTGTAACTGGTGAAATCCCCTTTGTACCTTGCACGGGAGATACCAAGTAATGAGAGCTAATCTGACAGGAGGTGAATGATACAGTGCATTTCCTAGGGACTCAAAAGAAGGTTCATTTATAAAGTTTGGATAGAAGGCAGCTCCCACAGAGGGAAAATGGTACAGAAAATTAAACTCTTCTAGTGAAATGTTCTGTCAGATAGACTGGGATTAGGATTGGACTATGGCAGGGACATATTCCAGTTTGGATAATCACTGGTATTTGCCTTACATCGGAGTGGGAAAAGAGACCCTCCAGAGGAGGAGACACACACACACACAAACACACAGTCTCAAAAAATACCTGAGGACTCCAGGAAGCAGCTTTCCCCTTTCATGCATCATTTTTTATCAACTTAACTGGCTGCCCGATAGCAGCAAGGGAAAGGGGAGTTGTGTGGTTAGGCACTGGCACCCAGCAGTTTGGAGATCTGTCTGATGCATTTCTGCGCTCAACTATTTCAGGTATCCTTTCCTAGTGTTTCTGGGAAATATTAGCAGCATTTTGCCCCTTCTCTTGTAAAGTTTTTGAAGCACTAAACGTAAGAATTTTCCTTACAGCAGGTTAAATTCTGTGTAAAGATTTGCTTTCATCAGAACCACTGAATTCACTTTTTACTGTGTCCATACCCTTTTATGCTGGCTGACCAGACTGTTCTGGTGTTTATATTTAACAAAATGGATAACTGCAGAAACAGAACATTTTAAGTGGATGGAAAAAGATATTCGCTGAGTGAATTTTACTCGTGTGGGAGTGACTAGTACAATGGAACAGGATTCAACTTGCAGCCAAACAGCAAAAAGAAGCAGAGACAAAGGAACAATAGAAAGGAAGCGAATACGTATCCACGTATGTAATGCCACATATCATGGCTTGAAAAACTCCCACTATCGTGTCTCGTTAAATATTTCATAAACTGTGAGAGAGATAGAATCCCCCTCATACTTACGGCTGGATGAAGAAGAAGTAATTTCTCAAAACCATGTGCTCTCTTTCTAAGGCATCTTACCAATAAAACCTTTAAGAAATAGGAAGAAAGAGAAGAGCAAGGAGAAAAGAAGGGCGTTGAGACCCAAAATGTATTAGCAGAAGGGAGCAAGTGCTAAAATTGCTGAGAAACTTCAGGGTGCAAGTGAAATCCAGTAGAATCTCAAAGTAAATGGCTGTTTCCAGCATCCCTGTTGCACCACCCCGTATATATAGGATAAACCTGAGGATGTCCAGATTTGCTGAAGGTACAGAGACAACCTGACTCCACAAAGAAATCCATTACAGTAGTAACCTCCAACTTCAGAGGGGTTTTGTAATACACTTTCTTTTCATGAATCTTAAAAATCCCAGGATAATAAAATGTTATTTTCATTTTTGGAAAGGCTTGTTTCAGGAGTCTTATTTACAATTTTTTCCCCTTACTTCTTCCTGCTGAGAAACACTGTATGGATGGGAACATAATTAGAAACACAAAGGGACAAAGATAGAAACAAAAATAAAGTGCTAGGTGACATTTTATTTCTGTCTTAGGTGGAGAACTTGTTCTTGCTTTACTCAAGCTCATATTTTAGCACAGTAGAAAAAGTAATTCATGACAACTTACATGGATTTTTTTTTTCCATATAAAGATCTATATATAGAAATCTTTCTGGAGAATATAGGAAGCAACAAGTAATATGGGAACAGCATATATATTAATCAAGAATCGTATCTGACTGAAAGTGCATCTCTAGACACAAAAATAGAGAAAAAAAGCATTTTAAATGAAACGACTTAAATACAGAGGAACCATGCTCATATTACACTGATTTTTTTTTGCTGTTTAATGAGCACAGATGTGTCAAATAGAACTTACACCCGACATATTTAATTATCATATCTGCATACATGTGCGTGCACACATATACAGATATGCACGCGTGCGTGCACACACACAGAGAGGAAAAATAAGCAAGGAAATTCTTTCCGATAGCCAGTTTCAAGAATACAACTGTTCTCCTGTGCTAGAAGCTGTTGCCAGCCAAATAAAATATCAGTGTTCCACTAGGAAATGGTTAGCCAAACAGAAAGTGCAATGAATCTGCAGCTGATGAATATAAGGATTTCTCCATGAAATCCCCTGTGTCAGAAATTATTATAGAGGCTTTCTGTAGTTTAGGACATTCCCAAGACTGGTTACTCAGTGTTATGTAAATGACAAATGGTTAGAAAAAAAATAACTTGGAACAGATGAATAAGGCATTTGGTTTGTAGGAAAAGGGATCAATACAGTTTTGACTACAGGCTTGAAGTAGCTTCTTGTGTTAAAAATAACAACACTACAGTAACCTTCCTATGGCTATCGTTGCATCAATTTACAGATGTTAAAATACGTTTTAGCAGATGTAAAGAGTTAAAAGGTGTTTCCTTGTGAAATGGAGGGACCATTTCACTAATTTTTCACTTTTTACAAAGCATTGGTTAGTACATTGATAGCAGAATGATTACCTTGTGTTACCATAATTTTCATTCTTCTAGTATAAATGATTAGGAAAACTAGAATGATGCATATTAATACTGCTTCAGCAACTTGACAGTGGGAGATATCTTGAGGGGGTTTTGTGTTATACTTTAAAGAGGCTACAAAAGACCGAATTTACAGGCCCTCCACAGATGTGTGTAGGGAAGATTGAAAGAAGGTTTTTCTGTTCACCACCCACACCCCACGCAAGGACAAAATGCAAAAAGTTCCGAAAGTGCTGATGAGAAGCAAAAGGAGCACAGACCACCAGGGAGTGGTGTGCGAAATGCAGTCCCATTGCGTGCTGAGAACTGAAGGGAAGGAGAGATATTTTTGATGTAAATCAGTCAACTGCAGCACCTCACAACTGGGGGGGAAATGGGATGGCGAATGTAGATAAATACTCATAGAGGAAGAGAAAAGCTCTGCGCGCAGTGACTGCTGTCTGGGCACACAGATCTCAAATGCCTGATCTGACCTGCGGTTCTCAGTTCGTGTCAAATGAATGGTGTTGAAGTCACTGGGAACGCAAATAAACAAAGAATAAAAATATAGTAAGAGTTTCAAAATGTGACCGTAGAATAGGCAATTCTCTAAGGTTCCTTCTCATTTCCCTAAGTTGTATTTTCTGTTTGTGCATTTACGAATAGCCCACTCACCACTGGAACATCCACATTTTTGTTTTCAGATGTTCTGCATGTCTTTGAGCAGGCACTTCTCTCAATAACTTGTATGCTACTTTTAACCCCTCAGTGACTTCTGTGTCTCTAGCCTCTTCATAGCCATTTTGTTAGCCTTCAATACAGTTAATCCTTTTGTATACTATGCCTTTAATACAAGAGGGCAAGAGGGATAGGGCAGCACATAGCTTTCCAAATGTGGTCTCACTAGCTTCTTACATAGCGCTAGGATATTTCCTCTGACTTAGGTTCAATACCTCCATTTATACATGCCTCAGTTTTGTTTGTTTTTCTTTTTTTTTTTCCTCCCCCC
>JAVKLA010000057.1:5635586-5658332 GCA_034782735.1 Sagittarius serpentarius
TTATACATGCCTCATTTTTGTTTTTTTTTATTTTTTTTTCTCCTCCCCCCCCCCCCCCAATTTCTGTTAAGCACCAGGCCAACTACTTTTGAGTCTTATTCACCACCCCATCCCTCCCACTTCCCCTACTCCCATCCTGCACTACTGAGTGTATGGTCATGGACAGACTGTATTTTTTGGGTTCAGCATAATCCAAATACTATTTTGTTCTTCTGACTGCAAGCTTGCTGCGGTATGGATCAGATTATCACCAGAGCTGGGTGAACCAATTTGGATTAAATTAAAAGAACCATTCCTTGCCTCACATAGATCTTTGTTTGAAGTTTGAAAATGTCAGCTTAATTTTTATTCACCTGCTGCTCACTTCCTGGTTTTGGTCAGGACTGGAATGCTACAATATTAGGAGAAATTATGCTCCTTTGATATTTTCAGACGAAATGGAAAGAGGAAATTGGAGATGAAGGATGGTCTTGTGGTTAAAGGAACTGAACAAGGGCTTTTGAGATAAAGGTTTAATACCAGGTTGTGCCACAGGCTACCTTTATGATTCCAGTCAACTGACAGAAATGGAGAAATTGCCCAAGTGGATCAGATCAGTGGTCCGTCTAATCATTTATCACCTCTCCGAATCTCCTTGTGTCAGCTTCACAGAAAGACACAGAGGGCTCTGAAAAACACAGGTATAACATGCCTACAAGGGAAGTTTGTCCCAGCATCTCGTGCTCTGCAGTATTCAACCCCCTTCTACAACTCTTTGCTGTTTCTAAATCCCAACGTTTTGCTTATTTTCTCGACTGCTACTGAGCACAGCGCAGAGATCTTCATTGAGCTGTCAAGTCTTTTTTTCTGAGTTGTTACAGCTGTTTTCTCTTGTTCTGCCCCCGTGATCAATGGGGGCTTTCTTGACACTGTCATCTTGTCTGGTCAATGCCCAGAACTGGATGCCTTATAATTTCCCAGAACTCAGCAACTGCATGACTCAGAGCATGTGGTTATAATTGTGGCACAGTCCTTTTTCTTTCTACGCTAGTTACAGTGCTTGAGCACGAATGATGTGTTCAAATGCTGCCTGGGATTTGAAAGGAACACTCCAACACCATTCTTTTCTTCAAACAATAGGTACTTCTGTGATCGAGGTATTGTTCCCCAGCCTTTTAGACCACGGCCACTATTATCCAGGTTGTTATAAATGAAAGGTTATTATAGCTCCCTAACAAGTCCTGGAAAAGTGTCCAGCTGCTACAAAACATAGCTGTTAGAGTTCTCATACTCACATGGGAAGAGTTTTCTCCTTGATCTTGTTTCCAAAACCTCTGTTGATAAACAAAGGAAGACCCTGCATGGGGAACAAGGAGCCCATACCTCATTGCTTGTGGGTAAAATATCACATCATGAAGAGAAACCTCTGCTCTGAAGAAGAAACGAGGCTATGAAGAGTTCTGTTCCACATCACCTAGGCTTTGCTGCCCTGCTACGGCCTGATCTGTGCTGGAGGACCACTGCCACAAACATAACTAAAAAGATACAATCTGGTGGTCACTCTCACTACTTTCTACATGGACCACACTTGCTCTGACTGCTTGGACTACATTTTGATGTTATTGCTTATGCTGAACAGCTTCCTGTGCAAACATTATCAGTGAACTAAGGGATCAGGTGCTCTTCGTTGTCTCAGAAAATATCAGATATTCTACTTTGGCTTCTATGTCAGGTCCTCTTCCATCGTTGGCATTGCCTTGATTCATAAAGGGTGTAGGGATGGAAGAAACACCTCTAGGAACAGCTATTCTCCTGTCCAAGTGTCAGGGGTAGGCTTTGTAGGAAACAAGCGTTATGCTAGGAAAAGATGAGGCAGAGCTACATCAATTATATTGGACTGTTACTGCTGCATACCTATGATCTTTGGCTGCTTTCAAACTGATTTAAACTGCTCAAAGCATGCTCGTATCTAACTTGCATGACAAGACTGCTTTTGCATGTAGTGCGTGGAGGGGCATTGGGCTTAAAGCCAATACCAAGTTGGAACTCGGTTGAGAAGTGCAAACAGATCTAGAAACTCAGAACCGCTTTCAATCCGTTAACAGAGATGTATCCAAAGAGATCTTACACCAAGATGGAGAAGGCAAAGGGTTATTTTGCGTGCTCTGGGTGCCAGTGGCACAGTATCAGGGAGTCACAGCTAGCCTCATCCATACACAGCTTGAAGGGGAGAACTGAAACTCTGTGTTATGCTCTTCTCTGGGCAGTACCCGCAAGTAGATACTTTCCAGTTTCCCAGAACTCAGCAATTCTATGACTCACAGCATACTGTTATAATTGTGGCTGTCAAGCCTCTCAGTCTTTTTTCTTTCTACACGGTCCTGGAGGCCAGCTGATCTGCCCAAATAGTGTAGAAATCTGAAAGAAACCTTGCATGGGGATGTTAAAATGCAGAGACACTCTTTTTGTCTTAGAAAAGCATACTGGGCACAGATACAAGCTAAGCAGAAACGGTTGCCACTAGTAATATTTTGATACCACAGCCGTGTTGTGATTGTAAGGAAGCATGAAAATTAACATTGCTGTAGCTGTATTAGTAAAGGTGACCAGTCACATGCCATTTGGGGTCACATGAAAGAGCCCCAGCTGCCACAGAAGAGGTGATGAGGCTTGTATCCAGCATACACTGAGTGACAGAGCAGCCATCGGATGGCTTGCAGTGCTGTCAAGGTTTTCTGACAAGACTCCTAGCAAACACTAAAGGTTCAAGGGTCATGAGATCCAAAAGAAAAAAAGAGAGAGTTTTTTTCTTCAGTGTATATAAAAATTGTCTTGCCGCATATTCTACAATTTAAAACCCACATATTTAACTCACGCTGTATGTTGTCTCTGTCTTCCCCACCTAACAGGTTTCCTACTCAGTAATTTGTGCTATTACAGGTTTACCTCTGCTCTTTTTCAGGTTCCTAGGGATTTTTTTTTCCCCGTCCACGTCTCTGGAGCTGGTGAGGCACAAACTGCTTCAGGGACTCATTGTCTCTTTCTAGGGACCCTCCACGCATCTCACCCTTCAGGAAGGAGGGGAGATGATCAGAAGAGCTCTCCTTTCTTGCTTGCAGAAGGAAACAGAGAACTGTATCCTGAGATGCTACATTCACTTCATTCTCTCCCTGGCCTTCCTTGTTTCTTCCTTCTTTTGAGAATAATATCAGTTCCCTAAAGGAAAGAGGGTTGGGGGGAACCCTTCCAGTTTCTTTGAGCACCGCCACTTTGAATTCTTTGCTGTTGGAGCAGGAGGAAGTGCATGAGGCTGATGGTCAGGCAAGGCCAGAATTTGTGAGGGTGTAAGGGTTTTTTGAATCATCAACAGGCTAGCTCTCACCCAGGAAAAAAAAATGGTCACTCACAAAAGTATGGCTAGGAGGCTGATAACTGAGGAACTTTGGGCAGTTCTAGTCTGTAAAGAACATATAATCTGAGAGCAAACAAAGTCCCATGCACATTCTGTCTATTCCTTTTAAAAACCAAAAATAATCCAGTGTGAAGACAGCTAACTAATCAGTACCACTGCCCATCAAATATCTCCAAAAACAGTAAACACCAGCTGTAGCTCAGTTAAAATCGACAGCTCACAGAGGAGAAACTTTAACTCAGAGCTGTATTTCTAGTCAGGGCCCTTTAAATTATTTTAAAGTCTTTTTCTATTTTAGAAATCAAAATGATAACTAACATATAGAACAGTGGGAAAGAAATGAATACAGTACAGGGAATAATCCAGTATTCTTTACTATTGAACTCAATAGTTCAAAGATAGGTAATCCTTTCACAGCTCCAAAACCACTCTGTATGCATGAAAGACCTTTAAAAAGGGGTGCAAAGCAACAATTTGGATACAGTTTAGTTTTCAAAGAAAGAACCCCTGAGACTAGGGAAGCCCCCAGGAACCACAAAGACTTTCCTTTTTCTTGTACTGTCGTCTTCTCCTATGAATGAATGAAAGAATGAACATTTCTTTTCATTCTTTTCTCTGTCACAGAAGCTCAGGTCTTATACCCTAACCTTTCCAACTGCCACCTTGTACACCCTACAACTGCTGTCTTCTCTTCTTTTTCCTCTTGCTGCCTGTCTGAAACCATAAAGGGTGACCTTGTTTTCCTTGTGCCTAGCAATATGGCTTATGGTCCTGTTGTGCTCTACCCACTCCTCTCCTTTTTCTCATATGGCTTTTCTGACACTAGAAAACCCTTCCATCAAAAAGTCAACCAGATGGGTAGCTAACTATATGCTGAGGGAGAATGTGAAGGTTCTGAAATTTCACATGTCTGAACGAATTAAAAGAACTATCAGATCCTTCTGCCTTGCATCAGAATACAGAAGCAGATGCTGAAATGTTAGTAATTGAACAGCTTTTTAAAGACAGGGAAAAAAATAATCAGTGGAATGAGTTAATTAGATAATGAAGGGGATAGATTTAGTAATTAATTCAGGTTACATAAAGCTTTTGAGAATACTATGCAGAAAACTCATTGAGAAAAGTCCATCAGGGGCTTGAATGTTCTCCCCCTCCTTCTCCTGACATTTCTGCCTCCTTAATGTGAAATCGTTTCTGGAAAAGTGCTCCCAAAATTTTTGATAGAACTCAATATGTAGTCATCAGTGAGTACAGAGATTTTTTTTCCTGCTTCTGAACAAATGTTTAAGCCATTTGCTTTGGCAAGAAGGGTGAAAGATCTTGTATTAGATATGTGCAGATAAAACTTCTTGATAAGAATTCTGCTATGGGAATACACCTGAGGATCAGTGACAGAAAAGAAGACGTATTCACGCTGCAGATGAAAGGGGTGCACAAACCCTACATGTGCACATACTAGGGAAGATGGGGTGGTTTTTAATCTCACATAATACAGATGATTTACAGTTAATCTGCTGTCATATAGTATTCATTTTATTCTCCATAGGGTGGCCTGGATTGTTTACAATCAGGAGTCACACCTTTCATTGATTAGACTTGGATCTGCACCAAGATAGTGGAGTCTGAATATTTGTCAGCTGCCACCGTCATGCAAGCAAACTTCCCAGGAGGTGATGTCACATGGTCTCTGGAGATACAGGTCACTTTAGCAGGTCCCTAACCGCATATGACAGCTACCACTGCTTCAGAGGGGCAGGGCTGCATAGGCTGAACGTTCACACACCCAGAGTTTACTAGGAATCATGAAAGGACTCTGTGGGACAAGCGTACCATGTCAGCCCCAAACACTAGAGTTTAAATCCACAAAAGGTTTTAGACAGGATTTAGGTGCTTTAGAATATCTTTAGGCATTTATATAGGTATAGTTCCATGGCTTTTACTGTGCCTGAAATCTCCAGGAGTCAAGGCTTTCACTAGTTCATTTCTGGAGCATGCTAAAAACTGAATTGCTTTTGTCTTAACAGCACTGGAGACCCAGACAGGCACCCCATGGTAGGCTTTGATTAGGATTGAGGTGTTTATGCCTGCCTGAAATGTGATGCTTAGCCTTGTTGGCGTGTTGGAACAGAGCCTACGAAGAACCAGCTACAGAAGTCAAAGAAGCTACCTGCCTCTGCAGATCGGGGGCAAGGATGCTCACTCAGAGCACTCAACGCTCATCCAGTTCTTCCTCCTGAGTTCAGTTCTTCTGACCCTGTGCCTGTCAGGGGGGTCCCCTCATTAGGAACTTATGAAATATCATGCAGTAGTTAATATTGTGTCAGTCTCTTCTGTCACAGCTGTTTTAAGGATATTTAAGTATTCCCTGGACCAAATAGAAAGAGAGTGATGCCATAGAACAGTAGCTGGAGCATTCATGTAGGTGGGGACTGAACATGCCTCTTCCCCACGTGTGAGTGACTTCATTAGCAGATGAGAGAGTCTGAATTCTTCTTTTTCTAGAATTTGGCTATTCCATGAAAACTGGATCCCCAGTAGGAGGGACTGGGAGAGCAGATCCATGAACACTGACCTGACAGGCTCAGACTGCTGAGTGGGAGCTTAAACCACTACGCTGAGCAAAAAGGAGCAGGGGCAGCACCATCATCAAGTAATTTGGTGAAAAAAACATTAGCTGTGGATAGGGTTCCAGATTATGCTGCTTTACTAGCAGTGTGCCTCGCTCTCTAACAGACACATCGATCTTATAATCCCCAAAACAGCATATGTGGATTTTTTTAAATGCATTCCTCTCCTACTGAACAGCCTAGGCAATTCCCTGATCGCATGTTTACTTTGTAGATTCTGTATGTAGAAACCTACTTCCTTCCAAAAGTTGTATGGCACCTTTATTGTTACTCTGGGAACATAGTAAATTAAGGTAGAGAAAATACTCCAAAAATGTGAGAGAAATATTTGAAAACAGCTGATTATAAAGGATGTTTCATTACTCGGGTCCCTGCACACTAGTATGTATTAAAAAAGTGAGCATGGACTATGGAACCAAATGTAGAAGTACATTTGATGCATATACCTAAAATCTTCTAAAACCAGGGATATACCTGCTCCTCCCATTGAAACAAGAACCAACATCAAATTAAAAAAAAAAAAAAAAGAGACTGCCAGGACATTTGAACTAATTTAGTACCTTTGTACAAGTAGGAGTCATTTGCTGTTGTCAGCCATCACAATGTACTGGTGAAGGTTACCTCCCCTTAAAGTATGTACCATAAAGTTAAATCTTCTATTTGTGTGGAAACAACTGGTTAAGAAACAAATTATATCTTGTGTGATAAATCAGTTCTTCAAAATCACATTCTTTTGTATGAATCTCAAAGCAGGAGCTTTAAAATTCAGATCCCACACGGATGCCAAGAAACCAAAGCAAGCCATTCTTCATAGGATTTCACTGTGATAATGACCGCAGCGGTGGCAGCAAAACTATTACAGATGAGCTGCACCGAATGTGATATGAGTTAAATATCTAAAGTACAATTCATCAGCAGTGCATAAATAAGTAGGAATAGACAAAGAAAGGAATAAAAAATATAGACTTCATTCTAGCAATACATTTAGCAACTTTCCATAACCCATTTCATTTTTCCAATGATTTTTTGAGCCAAACATTCAAGACTTAGTTGAAACTGAAGATAATGTTAACACTTTGTCAAGCATTTGAATCGCTTCCAGCATATTGTAGTATAATCCGCTGTCCACAAACATCCCCTTCATTATTGCCTAATTACATGCAAATTTCATAAAATGAATGAGTTTTAAGTACTTGTCAATCTGTCATCCTAGGAACCACTGAAACATTTTGACTGCTAGATAAATAATCAGCAATAATCACACTATGCAAATTTGATATTTTCTGTACAATTATCTGAAACCATAAATAACTGGACACAAAGACATTTGGCATTCTCTCAGAAAGACTTGACCTACAGGCTTTTTTATTCCCAACAAACATGCCAGCAGAATTTTTAAATTTCTGCGTAGCTAAACGTGACCAGTAGGAAAAAAAAAAAAAGCATTTAGTGTATTAATATTTTATTTCAGCCTGGGCAAGATGTCCTTCTTCTGCTTTAATAAAAAAACCAACAAAACAACATTTGTTTTTCTCAATTCTACTTTGTACCACAATTTCATTTCTTTTGTTCTTTGCTTTTCATCTGTAATTATCAAGCTGTGTTTTGGTTTTTGCTTAATTTTTTTCAAGAAATCAGGGAATGAGGTGGGAGAAGTTGGTGCTTTTTAAAATTCCTTCCCCCTGTACCTGTTGTAGATCTTCTATAGTGGTTGCTACCATGATTCATTTTGACATTTGTGATGCACTGCAGGCACTTCAGCAGAACCAATACCAGGAGGCTAATTATCAGGATTACAGACAAGCTCAGAAATATAAACAGTGAATGCAGGCGAACTTGCGGACTTCACAACTCCTTTTATTTCCTGTTTACTCTGTGGGGTTGCATATGTGTGTCTGTGTGCATACATGTGCCTATGCATCTTTCTGTGTGTATTTTATGAGTGTGTTTTGAATCCTTAAATGTTGGCTCGGAAACTGGTGTGTTTCTATAAACAGTAATAAAGCTCTTGAAAACATAAACAAGTAAGAAAGTGGTTTTTCATTTTTCCAACTTTAAGTTTATGCTGAGATAGGTTAACGTTAACCACTGAAACAGCACCAAGGCTAGATAGTAGGCAAATAGCACAAGCTTTTTTTTAAAGACTATTTCTTTCTTTTTAGTTTATAAATGAATGCATATTAATTATAGTTGCACCATTTTGTGTAAGAATTCTTGTCCCTGATCCAACTGCCACTGTAGCGTCAGGAATCTGCGTGTTGATATTAACAGGGTTATTATATAGGGCTTAAGGTCATCTTTTTGTTCTTTAGACTATCCACAGCTAAGACAATTGTTTATACAGAATAATTTATTTGATTAATTTCACTAATTTTGAGATCTCAAACTGTCTGTGGATACGTGTTAGTTTCACTAACACACAAACAGAAAAAAAAAAAGAAATTATAAACTTAAATGACAGATATTTGTCAAAAATTATCTTGAAATTACACAATTCAAAAACCTGGTCACACGGATTTTGGATTTGGGGATTTTTTTAAATCAGAATGTGCAGTACAAAACACTGCTCCTGATGACTGAATGTCCGTGCTACACTACTTACCAGCAGACCCATTGCTGCATAACAAAAACTATGGAAATTTCAAGTTATCAGTATATTCAGTGAATCATGCTTTACTGCAGAAATATGAGAATGATTTTAAATAATGAATAAATGTGGGGATTTCACAATTTGTTCATGAACCATTTGTGATCTGGAAAAAGTGTAATGAAATTCATGAGATAAATGATGCTTTTTGAACTATTTACTTACCTACAGGGAAGCCTGCCAAAGTGTTAACAGGTCAATGGCTTATTTTCCAATATCTGCCTATATATTTAAAGAGTGTCTTTTTGTGTATTTATTCATCACAGGCAAGAAATTAACAGGAAAAGTATCTGAATACAATACCAGAATCAGCATCCAACTTTTTCTGGGCAGATCAGCTGTTAAGAAGTGACTAAGTGATGACAATCTTTATTTACACTGCACACCAAGCTCTGGCAAATATGTGATGGCTACATAACGTAAAGCCTGATGCACTTTCAGTATACTAACAGGTTCAAAATCATCGCTCTGAAACCCTTTTTCTTATCAGGGATCTTAATGGAATTACTTTCTATCACCTTAGCTATTCAGTATTCAAATATTTGAATTCAACAGAGGCATGTTGAAATGTGCATTTGCAAACTGTTTCAAGACTTGCAGAAGCAGCAACAAGCCCAGCCAATAAATGTGTACCTGCTGGATAAGAAACAATGAAACGTGTGTCAGGCTGTCCTTTCCCAAAACCTGACAACATAAGTGGGAACCACAATAATATTTGCATGGTGATTACTTAAAGCCATAGTGTTCAGACAGCCATCATTTAAGTTGTGATTGTTCTGGAATCTCCAATGGCAAAATATATCAGGATTCCGGATCCAAATTATTTTTGTAAATAAAGTCTCTTGTGCCTTTTACGCATTCCTTTTCTTCATTTCTGTGTTATCTACTTTACATATTCTGTATGTTTAGAATAAAGATGATTATTTCAAAAGTAGGTTATAGAGTGCTGAAACTATTATCATTCGCTGAGCAGAAGGATGGCATCGTGTGAAGAGAGGGGAAAATGCACACAGGAAAAGATGAGTGAGTCACAAAAGACAGATGAATTGTTTTCCATGGTACAAAAATACCAGGAAAGGACTTTCTCCTTTAAACATTCTTTCACTGAGTGACATGTTATTTTTGATGAGGACAGAGGCTTGTTTTCGGGTGAGAGAAGCATTAACAATGGCTATTAATTGCCAAGTAAGTGCCAAGTCTTATCTGGAGCAATGACTCTCACTGATGATGTAGCAAAACTTAGCAATTAAAAATGTGTCTGCTTTCATTTGCTGTCACATAATTGAAAATTAAGTGCAAAACTGATGGAGAGTTAGTTATATATGAATACAGAACTTATGCTATGCCTAATTTACACACGCATGTGCATTTTCCAATATTCATTCATTGTCACAGATATTAATTCCAATATCCATTCTTCCCTCATCCATCCATTCATCTCACTACTGTTGTTGCTTAACACCACTTAGACCTCTGATGATGGGGTAAGAAAAAGCAGTTAAATAGTAAAGCAGTTAAAGAGTGACATTATCAATACCAAATTGACGTTTCTGACTACCAGAGCACTAAGCTAATACCGCTCACAGGGCTGAACTTGATTCCCCTTGTTGAGCGTATGTAAGGGATTTAGGAATTCAATTTTCTGAACTTGGTGACTGGAGAGAAGAGAGAGAGGAGAAAAAAACCCCAAACCTGAAAACAGTTCCTGAAATTTCATTTTTGAAAATTCATTTTTCAGATTGAGCAGATACAGCGACCTCTTTTGCCAGACAAAATCTTGAAACTCTTGCACTACAGGCTGAATATACTTGTCAGCTAATGGTAAAAGTGTCTTCTACCTTTATGACTGCTTTGTCTAGCTGGTTCTGGCTGATGCTACTGAGTGGAGATACATTGGTCTTGCCTTGCACCCCAAACAGAAGATATTGACTGCTGTATTGGTAGCTGCACTGATCCTCTCGAAACTGTTGGCAGGATCTGATTCTAAAAGATACCAAGAGATGTTAGAGACTGAATTTTAAGGTGGTTCCCATGAAATCACTGCAAAATTTCCAGGAATCAGTGCATCTCTCCAGATTTATCTTTATTTTTAAATATTGTCCCTACTGCAACAATTAACTTTAGCACACATTTCCTGTTCATTGTCTGAATTTTCCCATTGCTTTTGGGGGAAATGCTTGCACACAGGTAAGCAGATATTTAAGCAACTCTTTTGAATCACACTCTACTGGTAAGATGCTTCAAGGAAAATTTTGTATTGAAAAAGAATCACAATTCTAAGAAATGCAGCATATATGTAGAACAAGTACAAAAAAAGGAAAAATAAGTCAGTTCCCAGCAGAATTAACAGAGGCTTATGCTCAGACTAGAGTATCATGATTTCTTCTCTTCTTCCTTAAATATGCACTGTTTTCTCCAGCCAGATGAAAAGACTGAACAGAAATATAGCTGAGAAAACATCTAAAAATGACACCCATTGAGCTATGACAGATTTGGCAAATAAGGGATGGAGAAGAAATCTCATGTGGTCTACCTGATCCAAGCATATAAGGTCAAGTTCACCTCCGGTTTGAAACAGATAGCAAAAACATGAAAAGCCTTGTAAATGAGAAATCAAATAAAAAGGAATCTTCAATGAAAAGTCCACAATCAGAAACAAAAAATCAGTTTCTTATGATTCAGGACTGAGGGTAAAATCAGATAAGGGCTAATTTCCAAGTACTTTTTATGATCTTGCTCCCGTATTAACAATATATCCAAACTGTAGTTTTAACTTTGCTAAAGCTAACATTTTGGGTATTGAAAATTATAGCAGCAAACAAAAAATAGTATTACTGAAGTGTTGCTCAATGCAGTACGTGAGAAAGGAAAACCAAGAATATTAGAGACTGTAAACATTGCACAGTGCATATCCCCACTGAAGGCTCTACCTGGATAATTGTGACCAACTTCAGAACCATAAAATGAGATAATAAGGTGACCTGGAAGGCACAGGAACAAGAATAACTTGGAATGATATATTTACTTTCTTTTGAGAGGTCACAGGTTCATGGCTTGAGCTCAGTGGAGAAGTCAGGTTACAGAAGGGTGAAGAATTGGGATACACACTAGATGGACATGTTGCCTCCATGAAGAAAGCCAAGGAGGGTATCCATCGCTGGTTTGAACTCATGGTGTTAATGAAACAAATTGTAGTGGGTCTGGCTGGGATGGCGTTAACCTTCCCCACAGCAGCCCTCCTAGTGCTGTGCTCCGTACTGGTAGCTGGAAAGGTGTCGATAACACACCTGTGATTTGGCCACTGCCGAGCAGTGCTCGCACAGCATCAGGGCTGTCTCTCCAACGTCCCCCCCATCAGCAGTATTTCTGCGTGCGGCCTTTGCTTTTGATTTATTAAACTGCCTTTATCTCGACTCACAAGTTTTTTTCCATCTTATTTTCTCCCCTCCCTGTCCTGCTGAGGAGGGGAGCGATAGAGCGGCTTGGTGGGCACCTGGCGTCCAGCCAAGGTCAGCCCACCACACAAATGGTACAGTTAGATTTATTGTGGCAATTATCATACATCTTTTGGTGCAAATACTGAAATTTTACAGACCTTTTTTTTATGCCAGATCTGATTTCTTCTTCTAAGGTCCTTCAGGCCTTGTCCTTCACTGTAGTTTTTTCTGTGACCATTAGATGTTGTGTCTACACTAAACAACAAAGTATAATTACTGAGCAGAATCAGTACTTTTTTTTTTTTTTAAATGAATTTAAAATGAGAAATAAGTACATACATTCTTTTACAGAGCTTGAAATATGCAGATACTTAGTATCAAACGAAAGTATCTTAGGTGAATTTAACGTATTCAGAAATAAATGACTCAGCCAATAACTTAGCGGGGGCTGTATAACAATCATTATTCCTGCTTCAATTCTTTAATGGTTCTAAACTGAGTACCCCAAATATTTTCTGTACAGGTGGTAGTCCATCGTGTGTGAGATTTCCACGAGATGACAATGGGAAGATGGCTGGCAAAATGGAAAGGCCAGCAGAACCATAGTCTGGAGGAGAACAAAAGGGAAGGTGCGTTGCTCCACATCCACCAGAACCTTGTTTTGATGAGTTTATCTTGAAATAAATTTGAAATAATAAGGTTAAAATCCTTCCTTTGTAGGTAACCAAAAATGTCAACAAAATCTATGCTTTCTTTGAAAATGTTGATTTTGATGAAGTTTCATGTTCTGGTAAGGAAATTTTTTTGCCAGGAATCTTTGGAACAACTGTGATATTATGTATAAAATGAACCATGCCTTTAAAAAACGTGTACTTACTTAAAGTCAACCATTTAAACAATCAATATTTCCAGAACTAAGCTAGTCATTTCAGTAAGACAGACTTTGGCCAGTTAGACTCTTTCAGTACAGTGCAGTCAACACCTGCTGCAGTTTGCTCACTGCTTCTGCACTGACCCATTTCTTGTTCATCCTTCAATATTGCAAGGAAATACAGCCGCTAACAATGAAAGTAAAGTCCTCCTATCCGTTCTGCTGCTCACTGCTGCAGCAAATACTGTTTTGCTTGGAAAGAAATTTGATGGGGAAATCTCACCCTGAGCTGCAGGCTTATATTGGGGCATTCATACATACTTGTGTGGAAGGTGCAAGCCCAGTCCCTCAGCACTTAAGAGCTGTGAGGGAATAAAGGCTGCTCAGTACAAACATGGCCTTCAGCAAACTACGTCATAAACTAACAAGAAGGCACAAATCTGACCCTTTTCTCTCCCTTCATCCCTTTTCCTCTGAGCTGAATTTCAAGCACCAATCTCAAAGCTTGGAAGTGCTAGACTTCCTTAGCAAAACTATCGTAGATGATCTGGTCACCAAATCATTATAACTGCAATTTGAAAAATATTGCAGGGTGGAGTAAGACATCTGCCTTTGAAGAGCTTTTTCAGCCCAAGTGGTTTATGCTAAAACAAGTCAATGACGTAGTCATACCAGCTTAAAATAAAGATCTCTGGGAAATTTGGGACACTTTTAACTATAGACCTTCCTATCTGCTTTACCTATAATAGCAGTATAAACTATGTGTTTGGGCTCCTTGACATAGTTATGAGTGTTACTAGGTATGTATACAGTTCTAATCTCTGTGGCCTCAACACATCACATTTTACAGACACAATGTTTTATAGAAGGAAAATTAATACATTTTACTACATTCAGCAATCCACTAAGTTACATACAATAATGATCAAAAAATATTTCCCTCTGTTGTTTTGATATTACACGCATTTTTTACGATGCTGTCATTGTTACTCAGTTTCCACGGCCAGTCCTTTTTGCTGGTAGTTAGCCTGCAGAGGTAAATGGCATTTAAAGTATAATTCCATCCATCAGCTTTCCTGAGTGCTAGTATCTTGACAGGAATTGCTGTGCATTTATCAGCTGGGATATGGATAGTCCCATTAAGTTACCACAGCATTAGACTATTCAGGAAGCTTTTCCTTATCACTTAAAATTCTTGAATGAATTTATTTATTAGAAGTGTTACATGCAATGATAAGGTACTTAACTAAGTTACATGTATATCATGTGAAGTAAAGCATGTCTCAGGTTTTGTTGCCTTTATTAGTCATTATGCACCTATACCTGTTTCTCCTATACCGTTACTGCTCGGGCAATGTATCAGGGAGCAAGATGTCAGATACTGTGTGCTACTGCCAAATGCTCAAGTGATAGAGATTTACCAACAGAAGCTCTGGCCTAGTGACCTCCTACATTGAACTATTGATTTCAGAGCAAATAATTGGGTTTCAAGAACTTTTCAATTGGTTCTGCACAGTTTTTTAGAGGGCAGAGGCAGTGGCAGAGAAATGACATCTGGGGACAGTATAACTGTGGCTCCTTTCCTCTAACATGTATTTTCCCCACTGAAGCTGGGAAGTGGTTACCATCACTGGGGCAATTCATAGTGATTCAGCACTTTATTTAATGCATTAGGTGACTGCTACAGTCGAAGCTTTGCGATCTTGATGGATAGCCTTTTTTGTTCACATTTAAGTTTTGATTAAATTTTTCATCAAAAAGATCCTGGTTTTTGTTAACCAGTTCACCTTTCGCCCCAGTGATTTCCCCCAGCTAGCTCTGCTCTTGACAGATTGGATAGACTTGTTTTGTTGCAACTGTTGAGGAAGATGTTAGGATCTATGGTGGAAGTCTTTGCTAAATCAGTGCTTCAGTAATTGGGTAGTGATGAGTTGCAGTCTGATGCTCCTCCAGACCTTGGTAAGATATTTGATAATGTGTTAGATCTTGCCCAACTCTAAACACTGGTCATCTTTTCACTGGGATTATAACAACAATGACACAAAATAATAGTGAAAATATGTATAGATTTATGAAAACATTGTCAATGTCCCATGACTCCTATTCAGCTAAGTATTTATACATTGTTTTTCAGTTAGTCATTGAGAGTTTTCAGTAGGGTAAAAAATGTTGTGTTACTAGAAATGTATCTGTAGCGTATTATCCACTAAATGAACAGGACAGATTGCTAACTTATTGCACTGGTTTACATAATTTATAGTTTATAAAGAAATAAAGAGAGGATTGATGGCACAAAAATCCCTAAAAATTGTACCATTATACAGCTCTAAATCAAGTAAAAAACCCTGTTTCTTTAAATGTAAAAAAAGCTGGTGTCCGCAAAACATGAAATAGGTTTGTAATCAATGCTTTACATTAATGACCAAACTGCCTTTTTAATTCAACAGAATCACACATATGACCCCTATAAGGCTTGTGACTTGGTGTCCTTAAGTAAAATTTTCATTTCTGATCCATAACGTAGCTAATCAGTGTGATTCTCAAAGTCATATTTGCCAAAACATTTAACCACTTTTTCAGAACAGGGTAGAAAAATGGGTGCAGTCTACCAGTAAGTGAAAAATCAACTGACTCCTAGTTAAAGCGCGTGGTATTTACAAAATGCGTAGCTTCCTTTCAGTCCTTAAGTCACTGCTGAACTCCCCTCACTGTCAGTGACCCACCCCCTTTCTTTCCCTCACATAAACTACTGTTTTTCCACTTCAAAATCACTGTAGAAAGTCTGCCTTTCTCATCACTCCTGCCCTTCAGTGTCCACAAAGAATGTCCCGTTACTAAAGAGATACACCAGACTCACCTCACACAGTTAATAATTAAACAATACATTTTTACTTTTTGGTAGTGGTAGTGGGGAATGATTTCAGAAGCTAATTAAAGCCCATAAGTACATCTTTCAAACAGCTTCCTTTCAAAAGTGATCTAAACGTTGTTCCTTGCTGCTAAACCTGTGGGATTTTTGTACTGGAATGGCAGATGAAGTATGTTATCAATCACACAAGGCTCTATTAATTTTATCACAACTCTGATGGCTGTTGACATTAAATGGCACAAATTTGGCCATTGTGGTCCCTGAGGTAGTGCATCTTCACATCCTTTCAAATGCTAATTATATTTTTGACCTTAAAAAAAAAGACTGTTTTTATCCCCACCAAGCCCCCTTTCCCTCCCTCCTGATAGCAGAAACATTTTCACAGGGCCGTTCTCTGCCCACACTGCTTTGCTGGTGGGATTTTTCTCTTTTTAATTTTTTCCCTCTTTTTTTTTTTTTTTAAAATAAATAAAAGCATCCTTATAAGATTTCAATAGCTATTTAGGGGAAGGGTTGCTACTCGGTAGTGCTGACATTAGCTTTCAGTGAGATGAAGAGAAGAGACCGCTTGATGATGAAGACATTTCAAGGACACCACCGGTACGGAATAGCTTTCTCTCTGGGTCAGTCAGTGTTTCAGATTGCTTAATTACTGCAAATTCACGCAGGTAGCTGTGATGAACACATGGAAAGCCATTAGGAGGTCTTATCTATTGTTTAACTTCTGAGAGGAAAAAAGGTAATTGTTGAAATGGTAAAAGAGATCTGCTCAAGATTTTCATAGGATATCACTACCTGTCAGTTATTGGGAACTGCCTAAAATAGTTTGTCATCTCCATATTAATATTAGGCATATCATTATTAAATGAAATGGCTGTGTCATATCTGTTTCAAGGTCATCTGAATTACAATCGCAGCATTGTGTCTTTTTGCATAAAATAGGATATTCTGTACTTTATTTGGATTTACTTGCAGTCCTCCTTACATCTTTTCTGAAGTGTTAGTTGCTCCACTGTGGCTTTGCATTTAACTAGAAATTAAAGCACTTCTATCCTAAAAAAAAATAAATCAACCCAAACCCCTCACAAGCGGAATGCAGTACATTCTTTACTATTTAAGATGACAGGTGTTTATTGCACCCAAACATAGCTTCATGTTAATAAAAAGGAAGTGTGAATATATGGGATCTTTTGTGCCAAATTTTCCCTCAGCCTTTTAAACTGAAATTCAATTGAAGTCAGGGATCTAAGGGCAAAATTCAGCCCTTTCATATAAGGGCAGTGGGTGATAAGCTTAAGAGACAGGAAAAAAGGAAACCTTATATATATATATGAGCATGCTGAAGATCAGAAGGTCTTGATTCACAGAATGGCTTTATAAAAAAATTAGTATCAGAATCCAGACTGGTAATTCCCACTCAGTTTCCCTGATGGAGGCACCTCTAGTTAGACGAAGGGATCTCAGTTACACTGACTCTGGGCTTGTCAGGGCTCACGAGGTGTAATGTGACAAGGACAATTTCACTCTCTCTTCTGAAAAGTCATGAAATTACACAGAGAAAATGGTGGCTTGTGTTTGGATGCTTCTAAAAGATGCTCTGCTTCTAAAGACAAGGAATCCCATATAGGATATTTTCTAGCCTGTGCTATGCAGGTGATTGGGTTAGATGACCATGATCCTGCCTCTCGGGCATACATACTAGGATTACAGGTCCAGGAACTGGTTGAGTAGCAGGAAAGCACTCGTGTGTTCCCACTAAAATGGCCACTGTAGTAATCATCACAAAAGCTAAACCCTGGTCTTACAGTTAAGAAGGACATAATTCAAAATGGATGCACTTTCTAACATAAAGAAGTCTTCTCTTATCAAAAGCTGCTGGAGCAAGTATTTGTGACTACAGTGTTACTTCTTCCACAGTGCTGATGCATTGTGAGTTTGAAACTATGGTCTTTGAGGAGTAAGGGACACACCATATATATATGTGGATGAAACAATGGGTTCCACCATTTAAAAAAAAAGATTTTTATCCAGGCTTTATTTTCCAGATTTGATAGGAATCCTAAAAATATTTGCAAAACTGAAAAGGGTTTCATTTTGGAGTCTATACCAACTCTTGAGATAGAGTTTGGGCCAGTATTTTCCAAGACTTCAACAGATAGCAGAGGCGTACTCATACAGTGGGTAAAGCACGAGGTTGGTGTTCAAGAGACTTGACTTCCAGTCCCTTGGTAGCATTGCTCTGCTGAGAGGCATTTGAGCCAACTGTTTACTTGTCTTCAGTTCCCTCATCTGTATAATATGGTAATGACACTTGACTTCTCTCCTAAAGCAGTCAGAGATCTTGGAAAGGGAAAAAACTTGTATGAACAGTAAGTACTATTCTAGATACGCACTCATGTGACCCAGGGCACATTTGGCCCCTAAACTTCCATTTCAAAGGATCCCTTTCACAAACATGCAACCATTATTTCACTACTCTGATTGTTGTAATGTAATGAGGATCAAAACTGTTCCTTACAGTAAAGGGAGCCCAATATGACACTACAGTGAAAAAATACTCAGCTATAATTGCATGGTGAGAGTCAAAAGGCACATTTTCTTTTCTAGGAAATTACTCTGTGTCTCTCTTAAGCATGTAGGAACCTGAGGATATCAATAGCCCAAGAAGGTTCTTACTATATTCTGTTTATGGAGAATTACTAAGACAAGATATGACACCACCATTGGCAGCCAAACGACAAGCCTGATAGTGCACAGTAAACTTAAAACATCTTTATAACTGACCACACTTGTTTACATTTTGGCACTTTTTAAAGCTTGTTTTTCAGGTAATGTACTGTAACACTTTCCTTGGAATGAAAATATTCATTCAACATATTCTAAAGATGCACTGAATTCTTTGTGATTCCCTTTGAAAGGTATAATTTTGCCTGTGGAACGCTAAATAATCTTGTTTTAGTTATTTTTTCCCCAAGAATTCCAACACTGATTAGTCCATACTAAGAACTAATTGCTTGCCAAATTTCATTAATTTGATTTTAAACCAACAGCTGAATTATACAAAGGAAAACAACCATTCAAAACAGATAAACTTCTATTATTCTTATATTCATATAATTTAAAAAAAAACCAACAAAACAACAAAAACAACTTATTTTTCTTTAAATTGTCAACTTCTACCCCCAAGCACATTTTTTATTACTAGTGCACAATCCTATAAAAATAGAGCTTTATAAATGAAAACATTGACAGACCCTTAGCGATAGTGGCACTGCAGGGAATAGCTATAAACAACATTTTTATTCCTCAAGCATACCTTACCCTTGAAAGTTTACACTAATTACCTGTAGTTTTGTTAATGTTTTAAGCTGCCCTTCATCTCTCCCATCCAGACATACCACTCAGCTTCCTCAACAGATATATTCAACAGCTTCTGTTCACACCTGACATCAATTTCCTTTGATGTTCACAGTCTAAATGAGAATGCTACAGCAAGCTGTATTTGTGAAGTATACAGGATGCCTTTAAAATGATGGCAGGTATTTTCCTCATTAAAGCAGCCATAACAGATAGTTAGATATGATGCTGTCCCTCACCTTCCTGCTAATTAATGACTATGATTGCAACCCAAATAAGATCAGGCAATTAAATGTGATAACATTTCAGAAGTGAAGAAAATGTACAACAATCTTGGAATAGCTTCCTGTAGATAAATAAAGTTGATCTTAGCAAAATTAACACATAAATGTACTATTCTATCAAAAAATTGTGCAAACTAAAGAATGTAATAATTTTACTTTTAATTGAAACATGCGTTGCTGTGGAGATTGAAAGTATATGCAAGTCCCATATCTCCTTTGTCATTTATATTAGCAACAGAATGGCTTGAATTTTTCAAAAGGAGATTTGCGAAAGGATGTCTTTACTACTGAAATATAACCTGGAAAGATTTCTGCATCAAGATGGAGAACCTCTCTCAGTTCTGTGTTCCGCACCTGGGTACCCTCTAGCGGTGCCAAACACCCGAGTGCTTCCTGTTGCACTCCCTGTATTGGTTGTGACCGGGCGCTCAGACTTTATGAGTGTACTAAAATGTTTAGCAGAGACACAGTTAGTGTTTAAATTTGCCATCATGAAGTTTCAGAAATAATGCCTGTGAGATAGGGAAGGGGAAAGTTGTGATTCTTGGACCTACTGATTCCTGACAGGCTGAAGCAGACAACGCAGCATCAATCCGTTTTTCCTCCCTCTTGTTGTGGTTTAACCCCAGCCAGGAACTCAGCACCACGCAGCCGCTCACTCACTTCCCCCCCACCCAGTGGGATGGGGGAGAGAATCGGGAAAAAAAGTGAAACTTGTGGGTTGAGTTAAGAAGAGTTTAACAGAACGGAAAGGAAGAAACTAACAATTACAGTAACGACAGTAAAGTGACAATAACAATAAAAGGATTGGAATACACAAAACAAGTGATGCACAAGGCAATTGCTCAGAACTCGCCGACCGATGCCCAGTTAGTTCCTGAGCAGCGATCCCCCCCAAGGCCAGCTCCCCCCAGTTTATATACTGGTCGTGACATCCCATGGTATGGAATACCTCTTTGGCCAGTTTGGGGCAGCTGTCCTGGCTGTGTCCCCTCCTCCCAACTCTCCTGTGCCCCTCCAGCCTCCTTGCTGGCTGGGCCCGAGAAGCTGAAAACTCCTTGACTGAGTCTAAACACGACTGAGCAACACCTGAAACCATCAGGGTGTTATCAACATTCTTCTCATCCTAACCCCAAAACGCAGCGCTGTGCCAGCTACGAGGAAGACAATTAACTCTGTCCCAGCCGAAACCAGGACACCACTCCAGAGGATTTCTGTACCCACACCGGGGCTAGTGATTGACGGACAGATTGATTTTGAAAGCTCAGGTGTTTAAGCCCTTTTAGTGGTAGATTTACAATACAGTTATCAATTCTGTATCTATGTGGCAGTTTTAGTACAAAAGGGGGTCCTAACAACAACAGGCATGTAGAAAAGACAAAAGGACTGATCAGTTTTTTCTCTACTGGGGACAGTATCTTCATGAATGCCAAGTACTGGGCAAAATGTGGGAGTTACCATGCTGCCTTCTTTTTAGCTTATCTGGAGAGCCAGGGATCAGGTAACATAAAATATGAAGAAGAAGAGTTCCATTGGAACAGGAAAAGTTTTTGAGGAGTACTGTGGTAAACACATTCTTCAATGAGCCCTGGGCAAGCACTGAAACTGCCACACATTGGTTTTGTCCTTCTCTGGCCTTTAGGTTTGTTTTGAGAAATGGGAATCAACAATATCCATCATCTCCTCTTTAAAAGGCTCTTCCTACTGCTAAGCTTGTTCTCCAGAGATGAGCACCCTTCTTCAGGTGCATCACCTTCTCACTGGCCCACACCATATCTAAGGCTCCTGTGCACTCACAGGATTGTCCTAAATCACGACCTTGACAACTCAGCCAGGGGACGGGCATATGCCCTGTCACTGAAGTGTGCCTCCGAGAGCAGCAAACTGTGATGGATGACTCTAAGAGAAAGATTAGTACATTCAGCAAAATCACTTGCTAGACATCGGGAATACCGACAAGCAGTGCTTGATATCGTAGTGTCACAGGGAAAGGCGATGCCCCAGGACACCCAGGCCAAGACCAACAAAGACGTGTCCGTATCGTCAGACCTATGACTATGTACAATTGCTGGCCAAAGCCTAGCAGAGAGATATGCAAGCCAGGAAATAATTTTGTCCCTTCTGAAATTTATACTTCTTTAAGATGCAAGGCAAATAGGTAAATAAAATTGGTAAATGAAAGTCACTTTCCTCTCCTGAGTGGATTTGCATGGGGACAGTCAGAATTTTGGAGCCAAGAAGAAATATCTAGAGCTGTGTCAAAACTTCATGGGTATTTTGAACAGAGAGGAAAGGGGTGAGCTCTAGAAGTAGTGTTCTTTGTTGTTATTGCAGCACTGAAGCCTTTGGTCTACATCTTTGTTCCAGTTCCCCATTAAACCTGAAGGTCAGGATCAAGGGGTTAATGCAGGATTTTCATGAAATATTAATTTGCTGCTAACTTCACATGCAGTAGTTTAACATTCTGTGTACGATTTGGCTTAAGCAGTGGCTGGGGACATGTTTATATGCAATTAAATGAAAAAGCAGTTTTCCTACCCTCTCTGACCTCTAAAGTGAAGAAAAGTGTAACTGTGCAGCATGTTTTTTTCACTTACACATTAATGATCAAAGGTAAGAATGTTTTTGTGAAATAAATATATATTACTTTGTCAGATTCTTCAAGTTTTTTTTTTTTAAAAAGCAAAACATTAAAAAATACGTTAACATGCAGTTTAGTTTTAGTTAACTACTCTCTCCCTCTCCCCTTGGTCTGACAATGATAAAAAAGTAAGAATTCAAAAGATTAGATCAAATTACAAGAGCATGGACTTTCTGTGAGCACTTTTAGGTTGTAAAGCATAAGTGACATCATAAGTCAAAGCTGTGTTGCCATAGGCCATGTAGATATGACACAGTGATGAAAGAATTTGCAAAGTAATACAGAGTTGCCTAGAGAGAGTCTGTAGGAACTTTCCAAATCCTTGAAATCAAAAGGTCATCCTAAATCTAAAAGGCTAAACTCAAAAATAATTTTGTCAAAATAAGCGATGGATGATCCTTAAGATGGCTCACAGGGGCTGTAATAGTTAACATTTTTACTGCTGTGCTGGTTTTGGCTAGGACAGAGTTAATTTTCTTCACAGTAGCTGGTGTGGGGCTGTGTTTTGGATTTGTGCTGAAAACAGTGTTGACAACACAGGGAAGTTGGGTTACTGCTGAGCAGGGCTCGCACAGAGCCAAGGCCTTGTCTGCTCCTCACCCCACCCCACCAGCGAGCAGGC
>JAVKLA010000057.1:5658473-5672626 GCA_034782735.1 Sagittarius serpentarius
GGCGTTTGTCTTCCCAAGTCACCGTTACGCGTGATGGGGCCCGGCTCTCCTGGAGGTGGCTGAGCACCTGCCTGCCCCTGGGACGGGGTGAAGGAATTCCTCGTTCTGCTTTGCTTACATGCATGGCTCTTGCTTTACCGATTAAACTCTCTTTATCTCAGCCCACGAGTTTTTCTCACTTTTACTCTTCTGATTCTCTCCCCCATCCCGACGTGGCAGGAGTAAGCGAGCAGCTCGGTGGGCTTAGTTGCCGGCTGGGGTTAAACCACAACAACTCCGAAAACAGCGTCATTCCCCATAAGCACTGAAGACTGAAAACTGGCAGAATTCTATATTTCTTGTGCCTTCCTGTGCAATACAGACCTATGCGTTTCCATTTATTTATGCAGCTAAAGCTGACATTTCGTCTCCCCTCCTTACATAATGTTATGTTGAAAGTCTTGCAGACTTTTTTTTCTATCTGGCAATCTGCTGTCTCTGTTTCAGACACAGAAGGTCAGTGTCCTGGATGTCTGGTTGGAGCCCTTTATCACTCCTTCTGGGGTTCTGTATTGGTGATGAACATTTTCCCATGTCATCACTCACAAACATTCTTCAATTTAAAGGCCTTCCAGGCTTATCTCCCTCACCTTACCGCTACCTTTTTTATCTCAGGGCTTTTTGTGGAGAGTGTCAGACCTCTCCATGCTTTCCAGAAGACATCAGCTGTTACTACCCTTCAATACAATTTTCATTCAAATACTTTTATACTTTCCCCCATTCCATCCCTAAGCCACAGGGAAAACATCTTAACAATATATATTGCCACAAAAGTAATCTGCTTTCCACATGAGATTTCCAAAGCAAAGAGAAATGGTCAGTATACAGCTAGATTGTACGTACTTACTATGCTAATCACAATACTTTCACTGTTACCCCGCATTCATTTTGTTCATTAGTCATGTTCACTACTTGTCTCCAACAGCGTGTAAACTTTTGGGGGAAATTCAGGGGTCTGTAGGAAGAAGTAGAACTGACCAGGACTTCAGGTGCCACTGCTTATTATTTTTTTAATCCTCCAAAGTGAAAATGGTATTGGATTTACTTTAGATATTATTACAGAAATTGTTAAAAAAACCTGTGATCATCTGAGGTAACACTTATCATTTATAAAGCTTAGAACAAAAAACTGCACTGTGAAGACAGACTTCTGGATATAACAGTTATGGTTACAGTGAGAAAGGAAGAAAACCATATACACTAAGTACAACAGTACCAGCTCCAATACGTACTTGAAATTCAAATGGAAGCATTTGAAGATTTAACACAGCAACACAAACTTTCTTGTTCCTGATGTAAAGGCGGTGATAGCATCAGAAAAATGAAAAACTCTGCTGTACCCTTGAAAAAAAATTCTACAGCAATGGTCATAAACTGGTATATATCATTATGTTTGGGATATTTTAGTATTTATTTATGAGTAGTACAGTTATAAAGTACTGATGGAACTTTGAATATAATTTAATTCTGATCTTATTCATTTCAAAGAACAATTTGGAGCAACAATGAAGTCAGTGAAAATACACCTCCATAAAATTTGTGTTAGGTGACAGTCAAACCCAAGAAGTGGGTGACCACTGGAATTTAAACAAAGAGGTACATCAGCTTTTCACAGTTTTTTTTCTCTGACTTGAGTCACTTACTTCCAAGACTTTTTCTGAGGTCTCCAGAATAAATTTTAGTAACAAAGACCAAAATGGTTTAATATTACGATTTCCCACCCTTCAGACAAGCTGTTTCTGTTAATCTTGAGTACTTGATAAATTGCTTTTAGACAGGTTTTTCTCTTCAGCCTGGATTTACCAACTAAGAGCCAAATTAATCATAGGCATGACCCTAATGAATTCACCATATTTATGCAAGTTACTTAGTTCTAGATCTTTTGTGAGGAAATGCAAATGAATTCACATCCTTCCCTGGTCTGTCAATTTTATATCAATTCTCTGAGCTTTTTCACCTTATTTTTACCAAACATAGATGATCTCTCTAATGAATTTATACCTGTAAATAATATTTTTTCCTACCCAGAAAAGGTAAACTGTTGCTAACTACCCAGTTCTGATCTCTTACTTTCAAAACATATCAGGTTTGATAAAACAAACCAAAAACTTTGGTGGGAAATAACCACCTAATTTTAAAGTTTCTAGTTTAATGCAAAGATAGTTTTGCAATTCCTGGACCCCCATCGCATTTTTGTTATATCTCTTTTAAATTCAGTTAATGTTATTTCACAGGCAAATGACAGCTGAAATGGATGAAATTGAGATTTTAAAATTTTGATTCTGGTAAGTATCCAAACCAGGGTGCTTTGCCAGAGCATTACTTTAAAATCAGGTGGTCCCTAACAAGCCCTGGCCCAGGGGCAAGGCTATTGAGCAGCTAACTGTACTGTGGGGAATATTCTAGGCTGGCCTCAGCTTTAACTGTTTAATTGCCTGTGGCTGCATATAACGTAAGAGGATTTTGCGGACAGCCTGATTTCCCCAAGCCACTACTTTAAAGGAGTTACAAACTGGCATTTAAACATGACTGAGTTATAGGCATGCCAGCCAAATCAGAAACACAGCAAGAATAGTCTCTTGTAATATGTCAGTTTTCCATTGTAGAGATTTATCTGCTCTACTAAGGAGGCAGACAGGCATGAAAAATAGCAAACTTGAGAAAGTTAATCAAACTTTTTTAAAACCTCAGAAGGGGTTTCTGTCAACAGCAATGTGAATGAAGGTTTAGGTTACAGCTTGTTATATTCAACTTGACCTTAACCATAAAAACCTCGGTGATGGCCCATACTAAGATGTGTTTATACCTCTTCTGGGGCTGAAAGCATATGCACAGGGAATTATTAGAGCTTTCCTGAAAGACAGGGCTAGTGTAAGCGCACTAAACCTATCCCAGGAAACGACATGTAGCTGGCTCTCATGATCTTCTTGTCCTGTTAAAAGTTCGTCTAATTTAGAGAGAGATCTGCCAAATTCTCCAACATAATCAAGCACCAAAACAGTTACTTTGAAAGACTCTGTACTTTTTCATTTCAGTTGGGTTGAGAGATACTTGGCTGAAAACCTTCCCCCAAAGAGTTCTCATTAGCACTGCAGCAAACTGATATTTATTCAGGGCTCTGTGTTACTGTACTGTCACTATCAGGCTAAACAAAATGCAATAACTAGTGCCTAACTTAGACATAGCCAATGCATGTTAATGTTCATAAATTAGTTCTTTTCCACATCTTATTCTTCTTTAGTGAGTCTTGAAATCCAGTTCCCTGAAAATATTCTTCTGGACAGTACATTTTCCTTCCTGAGTTTTTTTTTTTTAAAAAGAACCTCTTCTCTTTCTATGATAAACATAAGTATGAATACTACAATAAAGACTGTATAAAGGGTCTTCTGCACTACCACATTCTAGTAGTTTAGGACAGTAGAGCTCATACAGCTGCATAGACCTTGACACGAGACCTCCCGAGGAATATACATTGTGGTTCCTCCTCTCATGTGTTTGTCCTTTTGCCTCTTGTATTACCAACAGCGTTTTTTGCCCATCACATATTTCCTGTCCATGTTCCATCATATGACCAGGTCCTGCTGCCCCTCAAACACAAAGAAAGGGTCTTCTGCAAGTCATCAAATATGTCCTGGTGACCGGAGCTGCAATAGGGTCCAAAAAGTCTCAGGGTGTTCTGCTACATGATGAGTCCACGTCTCCTTTCTGTTGATGGAGGCAGCATGGAAAAGAGCCACTGAATAATTCAGGTGACCACAGGTGAGTTGGATGAATCTATCCAGGGGATCGGCTGGGCCTCTGGTGATCTCAGGCATGAGATGTGGTAATAATTTATTTCCTGACAGTGGATTGTTAGTTTAAGGATGAAAATGACTATCTAATCTTCCTAAAACACTCTAACTTACTTTTTTTGGTTCTGTTTACACTATTTTGCCCTAATCAGCTCTGGAGCTTGATCCTGACAGGATTTTAGTCCCATTCCTAAGCTTTTCTAAAAATTCCCTGAGTTCTCAGTGTAAGCTATAGTTTGAAAACAATCTCTTGGTCTTATGAAATGGCTGTGTCAGCAGATCTCAAAGTAATACATAATCTCAAAGTTATCATTACTTTTCTTTTAGAAAGGAGAAGACTGAGACACAAAAAGGGGCAAAAATAGTCAACCATCTGGGTATCTGAAGTGCTAGGAAGAGAACCTGGGTTACCAGTCTGGTTCATTCCCCACAGGCTTGGATACTTCTTAAGGAGTAATAATATTCACGAAAACCCCTTTACGGCTATTTATTGTCCTGAATGACATAGCTATCTCCTTTTTTTTTTTGAAACCTGTTAAAGACCACCGTCAGCAGAAATGCTATCTTACCCACATCTAGTGCCACAAAGAGTTTCAGAAAATGGAGATGAGACTGAGAGTTGATTATCTGATTAATTTTGCCAAGCACATATCTAGCATAGAAAACTATTCTATGCCTCAAGCAGTGTAGTACAAATGTCCCAATTAGATGCATGACTGATTTTGATTTGGCTCATTAGTTATGCAGAACACTGGCTACTGGCTTATTGTCTTATTAAGTCCTGCAATATGACCCTTAATAGTGATTGTGACTAGTACTAGGAACACGATTTCATTTTTCTTAAGGCTGCATATCTTATTATTATTATTTTTATAATTCTTATTATTTTATTATTATTAATTATTATTAATCTCTGCTATCCCTTTTCCCTTGATAGTACCAGAGATCTGAGGTAGAAGAGAAATAATTCCAAAATCTTGAAAATACTTGCATGTGAGCAATAGCATTTATTTTACCAAACTTCAGCTGCCCAGGAGTTAGACCTGGGAGACTATGCAAGTTACCTAAAATGCCTTTTATAGTCAGTGGTGGGAACGATGCACTTCTGAAAAGTGACTCAATTATCAGAAAATAGTGTCTAAGACACATCAGATAACTTCTTTTCTGGAAGCAGTTACTTCGTTCTAAAGATGATAGCAGATATAAGAGTGACTGGCCCAAATTGGGATGCTCACATTTTGATTGCCTTCATTCAAACATTTGAAATCTGTCCCAGGAGACTCCAGGAAACTCAGTGCTCTCATGTTTGAAGAAAATCCTTTGAAATCAACTTTTAGACTGCTTCCATGAAGTAGTACAGATAGGTTGTCACTAGAAGAAAATACTTTCAAGATCTTTTAAGTGAAACTAAAAATCTACTGAAAAATATGTTTGCTCTTTCCTGGACTACTTTGCAATTTTTCTTTGGATAATCAGTTTCTCTGGGTAACAGTTCCTCTGTTGCTATAGGGTCACAAAAGTTTTCAGTGCAAGTCTTTGAAACCGCTGAAGGATAATGCACAAATACATTCCTGCCAGTTCCTGCATGTCGGTCTCAGAAATGTCCATAGCACCAAATATCCATCACTAATAAAGAGCTACAGGACATGCAAGGAGATAGGATTGTTTCAAGGATGCTTCTTCACTGAAAGCAAGGGAATTTTTTAAAGAAATTAGATGGGTAATTAACTCCCTGCCTCATTAAGAACACATATGGTTAGCCACCTGAGTTGCTGGAATTTTAAAAGCTAGTGCTGGAGCAGAAGAAAACCTCAAGATAAAGTCCAGTATAGCCAATGGGACTGTGGAGCAACCAGATGGAGTTCACAACCCTTTTCAATCACATTTTCCTAATACACTAATAAATGAACTGACTATTGAGAATATTTTTGGAAACACCATATTTTAAGCTAGCGTGGAAGAACAGTCTAGGGAGGCAATCTTTCAGTGTTTGTAGCTGTGGTATTAAGACCACAGATTGAACTTTATCCAGCACAGCTCCAATTTTGCATACAAACCTTTTGCAACTTACTCTTCTTGACCAACCTAAGCAGCAAGTATCATTCAGTAAATTGATCTGGTGTGTGATTTAGAATAATGAATACATTTAAGAAAATTATGAGCTGTTGACATGCAGTTCATGAATGTAGAAACATGATCTGTCACAATGGATTTTCTCCCATCTAGGTTCAAGTCATTTCAATATTATGGAATCACTAATAAAAAGGAAGAAACATTTCTACATTAAGAGGCCCAGACAACATTTATCTCCCATTAGCTTCAGTAAGTAGTGTGTTCACTTGAGTCTTGTTAGTATTTAGACATATAGTTCTGAGAAATATTTTGAAACATTAACAAGTCATCAAAATTAAGAAAATCTATAATAAATGTGTTATACATGCATAGCAACATAAGCAGCAGGCTAATAAATGCTAGTCTCCACATGTCAAGCTTTGGACTCTGATGCTTTTATTATGTGAAAGCTTTCACTATATTTTTCCTAGTGTGGAGAACCACAGTAGTACATGCTGGTATGGCCTCTCTGGTATCTAGTAAAGATTCATCTTCAGATTCAATCTCTTCCTCAGTGAGGACACTAACAAAGGGAATCCACTGCTACCCAGCTGTCAAATTTAGTTAAAATTGGCCACCAGGTACAAAAAGTATTGAGATAGATGCACACATACACAGAGAGGTTTAAGTAATACTGTGTAAGTCTCACTTCTTTAGGAGCCAGCCTAAAGGTTGACATCTGATCCTAAGAATTAATTTATTTTTAAAATTGAGCTAGTGCCCTTGATTTGAAATAAATGGGAAAAGCCACCAAACTTTCAGATCTCTGGAGCTACCATAGAATTTTCTTCATATGTTGTGTGGGGAATCTGGTACTCACAAAAGAATGTTAAAACCCCCTTAACTTTCATTTACAGTACATCAGTCATCTCATATTAAGGAAAGATCTTTAAATACATTTTATTCTGCACCTTTCCTTTTCACATCAGCATCCATAATGTAAAAATATCGAACTACGAAGAATATTCCTCTTCTCAGGAATGATTCTAAAGCAGCAGGTGCTCATATTTTGTTAAAAATGATTGCTAGTGGCTCAGCAGTCCATACGGTACCTGGGTTTTTGACTTACTCATGGTATCTTCAGCCTTTATTCATATTAAACAGTGAAAGATGTGTGACAAACAGCGGCTCCCCAGGAAATCAAAAATATCAAGAACTGTTCTGACATCTCATCAAAGGTTCCTTCTCAAATGCTTCTTCCGCCTAGTCCTGCACAGACTGTCCAAAGTGGAAGGACCTAGACCGTGATTAATCTTGCTCCCACAGAAACCACTAACAAGAGTAGGGGAAAAAAATCCCTGCAAGCAGGTCTGTTTAATATATTTTTCTTTCTGGGAAAAATAATTTTTCATGTCATTATTAAATAAGAATTGTGGTAGCTCTCTTTCATAGCATTAGATAGGAAATTATTTAGAAAACTACTTGAAAGTCCTCCTTAGGGAAAAGTATATTCAACTCAAATCCAGTAAACTTCAGTGGGTCTTCTGGTGCTCCTCACTTTCATTGTCTGGGTTGTAGATGTCAGAGAAGTAAATTTACCCCAGCTTCTTTAATCACTACTAACTGTACTATGACATTTCCTTTTGTATCCTCACACAGATGAACAATGTACAATGGTATGATGAATACAAAGAAGGTTGAAAATAAAGATTTCGTAAAAAAATTCTTCCTGCCACAATCAGAACTTTTAAAATTAGCCTAGCCTCCCAACTGCTTTGTTGGTTTTCTTTCTCTAATTTCTTTGGAATTTACTGGCAAACGTCCAGGAGGTTTCTTGATGGAATAGGTGCTCAGACTATTTCTACAGTTTTTTGAAATGTTAGATCTCTTTTAGAAGGGTAAGGACATTAATAGTGAATAGAAGAATTAATCGGGCAACACAGTGAATGAATAGACTAATTATTGCATAAACTATTTTACCGGTTTCTCCTTTGTAGGTTTCTTTTTTTCTCCTTCTTTTCTTTTTGAAATTTAAGTCCTGAAGATGTCAAGACCAGAGCCGAGGAATAAGGTCCTATATTATTGTTAATATACTTTAATCGGTATATCTCAGCTTTTTGCCAGTCTTATCTTTTATTAAAGATTTTTAAACAACATGTGTTCTTCAGTCAAGATGTACAGCATGGAACCTAAGTCTGCTCATTGGTTATGTGAACTACTGCGGGTTGACAATTTCTCAGGCAATAGTACTGGTTGTAAATGGTCACATAAAGCAAAAATTGAAGCATTCAGTTTATTACATATTATATGGGATGAACTGAGTGATATAGTAGATGATGGTGAACTGTGAGACAATTTATTTATCCTTTTTCATTAAAATTTGATATACAGTCATAACTCACAGAGGGCAGAATGAAGTTTCCTAGTTTACAATAGAGCATCCTCCATATCTCATATTTTAAAATAAAGCAGTAGTTACTGCAAACAAAACATTTCATTTAAGATCTCCTGGATAACATTTGGGTCAAGAAGATAAATACAGTCATTAATCAATACTAATTATTATTTTGGTACACATATTGGTCAGCTTATGCTAAATGCAGCAATTTAACACGTTAAATGGCATTTAACAGTTATTTATGCTGTTCTATATTTTAGGCCATAGATAAAAATAAACATCCATCTCAGTTTTCCTTACAGAATCTGCCTGGAATACCTATCAATGGTATTTTATTCATCTATTTTAGACGTATATAAGAAACTCCTGACCATGACATCTGATAATCTATCTAGTCATAATTGTAAAAATAGTAACTCTAAAAAAATGGCATGCTTCTTGCCTGACTCTCCAGTAGAAAAGCTAAATGCTCTGATATTTTTACCCCTAAATAATATCAACTCAAATGGAAAAAACCCCACACCCCAACACAGAGGTGAATGAATGAATAAAGGAAGGAAATAGTATTTTCATTCAGAAATGCTGTCACAGTGTTAAGTGGGAATTTTCTTGTAATCTGTGTGTGTCCCAACTAACCGTCACTGGCTGCCCTCAGATTTTTACCTTTCACTATTTTTGCTAATGCTTTTCTATGAAAGAAGAAAAGAAAGAAATGTTTGCAGCACAACACTAGAGTCACCAGCCATGACATCTCACAGAAATATAACTTTGTCTACAATAGGAATAAGCAGCTGGTAATACAACATATATTTTTTTTAAAGAAAAGTAAAGAAATCGTGAAAAGTACCTACATAATAAAAAATATGGCCTTCCATGACCCCTCTCACCCCAAGCAAACAATCTTAACAGCAATTTTTCTACTGGTACACTAATGGTGTATCACTTGTGACCGCTGCTGGAGATAGAATACTGAGCTAGGTAAGACCTTTGGCCTGACCCAGTACAGTTATTCTTCTGAGCAAGTTACAATGGAAAAATTAAAAACCTAAAACAGTTTGAAAAAAAGAAAAAAAAAAAAGAAACCAGTTGAAGTACACAAAGACAAATATATATATATACTTGGAGATTTACTGCAACCTTACTATCAAGATGACACATATATATATAAATAATATGGTAGTCAATGGATGTTTCTTACAGGAAGGAAAAATCATTAAAAAATCCAAATCAGAATGAAAGTTACCAAAAAAAAAAACCCAAATCACAGGCTTTTCTAAAAGAATTTTCTCCCCAGATTTTGTTTTTAAAGAAGTTATGTACATGCTCTTTTTAGCAGGTTCTAATTAATTTAACCTTCTCTTTGTATGTAGCAATAAGTTACAGATTCTAACAGAATATGCCTTCTTATGACTATGTAAAAGTGGCATTTTTTGTTAGCAAATTGTTTTGACAGAAAAATTCTGAAACAGTTCTTTATATATGATGCGGATGCATCCGGCTGCCCGCACACATGCACACACGAGACACACAGCCTCAAACAGGGCAGGAACTCTTCTCAGCTGTTTCCCTTAGTCATTAAGGCCACGTCTCAAAAATGTTCCGCAAGCGTATTACCAACAATTTACTATGAGCTCATTTTTAAATAGCCATCCTAAACATTATTAAAATGAAATGGAACTAGTTAAGTCACTATTTGGATGACATCTTTAGCAGGTGATCATCAAGAATAAGCCTGTTTCTTCCTCCTTTTATTCTGCTTCTATCTGTAGTTTGGATGAAATGTTTCTCCTTGTACAGGGAGACCCATACAAAGCTTACTCACTTTGTAAGCCTTGTGTAAACCTATTTTCAGGCTTAGTAATGAACAGGCTTTTCATAAGCTTAGTGAACAGGAGTGAAATTCAGTTTTTCCAAATGTAAGATAGTGCCTGTGGAATAGAAATACTCATTTGCACAGCAGCCTACGATCTTTCTGGAAATAATATACAGTTACACTCTGCAAACGAGATGTATTATCATTATGCTGATGAGAAGATCAAATATTTCTTTTTCTTCTGTAGTCAAAATATTGTTAATGGATGATTTTCTGCCTGGAAGGACATTTTATTGAAATTATGTGCTGAGCCCACCACTCGTTGACTAAGATGAAAACAAATGAAAAAAGAAACATGCATGAGACTACTTTATAGGAAAAAAAAAAAAAGAGCATCAGGAAACAGGGATGTTCATTCTTATTGCATATTGTATCTCTTTTGCCTTTCCTTTTCAATCTTGTCTTGTTGGATCATGTGTTCTTTAGAGCAGTGACTTTTTATAGCAATTTCAGTGAGCCTTGGCAAGAATGGTGTATATTCCTAGTTGTTACTTAGGCATTGTTATGGTATCAATGAATAAAACCAGCAAGGATGTCTCCATTGAAATGCTTAGCCATACAGGCTGCCATTTTCAGGGCTACCATTGCATTCCAGTGAGATTTTGGCAATTTTAGACTCTCATTGTTTCAGACTTCAGTTTTGTTTGTTTATTTATTTAATGTGTTGCTGTTCTGTATTTGTTCATTTTTCAGAGTTATCCTGGGCAGTTTATATTAGTTAGATTAAACAAAATTATCACGTAAAAGATTATTTTCTATAATTTTAAATGTACGATACATCAATCATTCTGTCAGTTGAAAGGCAGTACAGTGCTATGCTTAGCTGAAGTAGTAGTCTTGATGATGATAACGAGCTATTAAATTTGCTTATGCACTGATGGAAGGAAAAGCCTAAGAACTGTAATGGAAGGGAACATCTTCACCATACCGACTTCTGGGTATTTCTGCCAATTAAAAAGAAATAGGTAAAAGATGGCACAGCCACACTAATGTTTGTGTACCTTTACTTTGGTATAAACTACTTTCAGACTGATGCTACAGGTTTCTCCCCGCTCCCAAGCATGTCTCCTAATTCTGTCCTAGTTCCACAGTCACACTATGCCAATCAGCCCCTCCCAGGTCATTGAGGAAAGCAGTAATGATTCCTGGGCTATTTTTCACTTTCAGTTGCTGTTATGGAGTGTTTGAAAACTTGATGAATATCAGAGTGCATTTTAGCATAGTACTCAGGAGCTGAATAAAACATAGAGATACAGAAGACCGATTGATGTGAATGACATATCTCTGCTATCCATTAGAAAGACTGCATACACAATAGATTTTTTGGTTGGAAAAAAGAACAGGATGACTTCACTAGAGCCATTTGCCAGCTGCTCAGTGAATAGGTCAGAGGCATAAGAAAGATAGCTTCCCTGTTAAAAGTGTTGGTTGCGTTGCTCATTCATCATGCACACTCATTGTGTTCTGGCTCTCTGTAAGAGTAGAGGCTGAAGAAACAGCTCAGTTTTGATTTCCTCCAACTTCAGCTTTCTAGTGAAATCATAACGTTGTTTTGATGATGTCATAGTCTCCTGCAATTTCATAGTCTGCATTATTTCTTCAGTCCAGGATTAAGAAATGTATTGAGATCGTAATTTTGATAGAACATACGATAAGATACACATTTAGTTCTCCGTTACCTTGTTATATCTCACATACATTTTTCTTGAACATACATGGCTCTGAAACATATTTTATCAAATGCCATGTACAGAATCCTACTGAGCATATAAGTGCAGAGAAATAACTACATAAGCCAACTTTTCTGGTTGCTTGGAGAGATGGAAGGGAACAGCTAAACACCCTGCCTGTTCCATCACAGGAAGAAGTCAAAACAGCTCCTATCAGATATACGCCTTCCAAAAAAAGCCACGTGCAGCTCTAGAAGCACAAGTTGCGTATCACTGATTTAGTCAGTTCTTCCATCTGCAAAAAGCCCAAAATGCTTTACAAACTTTACAAGAAGTATTTCATCCACCACTGAAGTGCAGCCGCCTATGGAGCGAAACTTGGCAGCTGTTTAACAGAACACATAAATCCTACACAATAGTTTAGGGGAAGAATTTTTAAAGAATAGTGCAGATGGGAATGTAGGGAGGTAGAATATAGTTACATAAACTGGGTGTATATATAGGCAGAAGATGCAGGTTGGCCAAAACAAGCAAAATGAAAAATTTCTCATAACACAGAACTTTTCAGGCTTTTTGATATATGTCTCAGAGCAAATTACTTTGTAAATGTTTAGAGAGTACTATTTTTGTTTGTTTCCTCACCCCACCCCCCCAATGGGTCTATTTTAATCACTCTGTCCATCTGCACTTTGATTAAGAATGAAGTTATATCAGTGCTCAGAGACAGCCACCAGCACCACTAGCCACGAGCTAAAATAATCTGCCAATAGACAGAAATATTATCTCTTTAAATATAAAATATTCACAGCATTCCCAAAATTGAAAGCCAGATCTGTAACACTCATCCACAGATGTGATTCTTGATTTTCAATAGTATAAAACTCTCATTTTTACCTCTTCAGGACCATATTTTGAATGTTTTCTTTCCAAAAAGAAAACTTCTAAGAGTCCCAAATTTATACTAACACATTCAGTTATTTAGTTTTGCAGAAATTGTACAGAGAAAAAAAAAGGAAAGTGAAACAAAACTTTGGATTCTCTTATTCTTTGTTAGTTTCTTTATGAGGCCCTTTAGGAATTGTGTGTTAGAAAGCACCAGCAGTGTATCTATGCTGCTAAGTTAAACATAGAATGACAGAATAGTTTGGGTTGGAAGAGAACTTTAAAGGTCATCTAACCCAACCCCCCTGCCATGAGCAGGGACATCTTCAACTCGATCAGGTTGCGCAGAGCCCCATCCAGCCTGGCCTTGAATGCTTCCAGGGATGGGGCTTCTACCACCTCTCTGGGCAATCTCTACCACCTTCATCGTAAAAAATTTCTTCCTTAAATCCAGTCTAAATCTACCCTCTTTTAGTTTAAAACCATTACTCGTTGTCCTATTGCAACAGGGTCTACTAAAAACTCTGTCCCCATCTTTCTTCTAAGCCCCTTTTAAGTACTGAAAGGCTGCTGTAAGGTCTCCCCAGAGCCTTCTTTTCTCCAGGCTGAACAACCCCAACTCTTTCAGCCTTTCCTCACAGGAGAGGTGCTCCAGCCCTCTGATCATCTTCATGGCCCTCCTCTGGACCCACTCCGACAGGCCCGTGTCTCTCCTGTGCTGAGGACCCCGGAGCTGGAGGCAGGACTGCAGGGGGGTCTCACCAGAGCGGAGCAGAGGGGCACAATCGCCTCCCTTGACCTGCTGGCCACGCTGCTTGGGACGCAGCCCAGGGTACGGTTGGCTTTCTGGGCTGCGAGCGCACATTGCCGGCTCGCGTCCAGCTTTTCATCCACCATTACCCCCAGTTCCTTCTTGGCAGGGCTGCTCTCAATCTCTTCATCTCCCAGCCTGTGTTGATACTGGGAGTTGCCTCGACCCAGGTGCAGGACCTTGCACTTGGCCTTACTGAACCTCATGAGGTTCATACAGGCCCATTTCTCGAGCTTGTCCAGGTGCCTCTGGATGGCATCCTGTCCCTCAAGCTTGTCAGCCGCACCACTCAGCTTGGTGTCATCTGCAAACTTGCTGAGAGTGCACTTGATCCCGCTGTCTGTCACTGATGAAGTTATTAAACAGTACTGGTCCCAGTACGGACCTGAGGGACACCACTCGTCACCGATCTCCATCTGGACACTGAGCTGTTGACCACTACCCTCTGGATGCAAACATCCAACCAGTTCCTCATCTACCAAACAGTCTGCCCATCAAATCCATCTCTCTCCAATTTAGGGAGAAGGATGTTGGGGAGGACCATGTCAAAGGCTGTATAGAGAAGTCCAGACAGATGACATCTGTAGCTTTTCCCTTGTCCACTGATGTAGTCACTCCATCGTAGAAGGCCACTAGG
>JAVKLA010000057.1:5672726-5714868 GCA_034782735.1 Sagittarius serpentarius
CAGGGTGTTATCAACATTCTTCTCATCCTAAACCCAAAACACAGCCCTGTGCCAGCTACTAGGAAGACAATTAACTCTGTCCCAGCCAAAACCAGGACAACAGTGTATTTTAATATCATAGTTTTAAATGCCTTGGCGTACATTTCTAAAAACTGATATGTTGATGATCTGGGGGTTTAAAGTTTCCTGCATTCCCACATGTAGGATAGGCTGTCACAGCTCTAGGAGTATCTTTATGGTCTCTCTGGAGAAACGTCTGTACATTAAGGACATCAGGAGCTACTGCAATTCTCTGGGCACTTACTAGCATGTTCCTATTAAGAATTTTGCTTCAGCTGTCCTACGCTGCCCCATCTGAGATACTCTTCTGCTTGCCAGGTAAGTGCCTCAACAACTCTGCAAATGCCATCTTATCCAAAATGCCTATTGCTGTTTGAGTGTGTGACACTCGAACAAGTAATTCTTCCCCCTGTCCCCTTCCACAAAGTATTTGGCCTTTCCTATACAGACTGTGCATAATGTCAGTTATTCTTCTTTCCAGGTATTTTTCTAATTTCTCTTTTTTGTCTAGCCTTTATTAGTGCATTTTCCTTTTGAGTGAGACCAGATACAGCTGTATTTTTTTTCATAATACATTGAATATTTAAGCCTATGTTGAATTTGACGATATTAGCATGGTCAGCCCCTGAGACAAGACTGTCTTTGCTCTCTTTCTTTTCAGTGACTGGTAGGATCGTCTTTTGAGTTCGTTTTTTTGTGGCGGGGGGGGGGGGGCAACAGGGGAAGGGTGTGTATATGGTTCCCCCCTCCCACAAAAACCCCAGAAGAGAGGCCAGGCGTGTGTGCTGCACACACAGTGGAGGATGCAGGGGGCAAGCAGGGAGTGTGGCAGCAGGCTTGCCGGGTGAAAAGCGGTGCCAGGTGAAGTCCCTCGCTTGGCCCCAGAAGCAATACGTTTGGAGAGGAAAGACAATATAACTGAGCTACTAAGCCCCTTCTCATTGCAAGGCTAATTAGCTTAAGTGGTTTGCCAAGTAAATGCAATATTACTGCTTCTGGAGCTAGCTCAGTTAGAGACTATTTTTGGAGGCCTCTCCATGTTAATTAAACATATTTCACTGCATGTTGTGAACATGCCATTAGTTTCTCCTCTATTTCTAATTAATGAAGAACCTTGACCATAGCTATGCATCATTATATTAAACTTTATCTTTTGTCCTATAAATGGACACATGTTACAGAAATTAAATAAACAGAGTGATGCCCATGAATTTTATCAGTCATTTCTAAGGAAACTGAAAAGCCTCCATGACTAGAGGGCAGCTAAAATAAAAAAACAATCCACCACCAAAAATCTCATGCAGCCCTCTGCCCAGCAATCAAAGTCATCCTTCTGTTTCTATAAGGAAGTCTGAACACAGCTGCTAAACTAGTCCAAATACCTAATGAGAATTTAGAGTAGGGTGTTTTAAGGAAGAACTTATTTCAGTTTGTTTCAGGCAATTGGTTTCAGGTGATAGCATAATAACCTGGGCAGAAGCTTCTGCCAGGGGCTTCTCATGGATACAAACACTATATTGCTGACCCTTTTCCAAATAGATTTTGAATGCTTCAGCATTGGAGCAGAGTTCAGCTACATAATCCACTTTTTGATGATCATATCTAGTGAGGTGTCTCTGTCTGGATTATATTGACTAACAGGCTAGTGGCCAAGGTCAACACATGGTGCACCTTTTCTGTTTTTATCATAAACAGGGATTCAATTGAAGGTCTACGCTGAGGAAGCCCAGCCTGCTCCCTTAGTAGTGATGTATCCTTATCAGGACATCACAGAAAATTATGGTATAGACAACTTTAAAAAAAAGGCACTGAGAAAAATGAAGCTTGAAATCTCAGATTATTCACCACCTTACCGAAGGGCCAGCATGTTCCAGAGGTGGAGAAACACTCTGCGGGTGAGATAAGAGGCAATGCCTGCTTGGCACGGCTGATCTTGCAGCCAGCTCCTGCTGCGGCTCCGGGCTTCAGGGGGACACCCTGCGTGTGTCATTCCCTGCTTCCACTGTTCACCCTAAGGCAAGGATCTTCAATTTAACTTTTAATTTTAAAGACTGGCTGCAGTCTTTAATATTTTTCCCTTTTGCATAAGCTGCAGGTACGCGGAGTTCTTGACACCAAGCCCTGTGTGCTTCTCACTTTTAACTTGCCCATATATCTTGGTTTTGGCAAGTAATTTTAGAAATCCTTCTTGTTAAACAGCAGTGAGGGATCATGCAAAGATTTTCTTTGCCTTAAGTAGACAGGAAACAAACCCAAGCCAACAGGCACTGTAGCAAAAAGAGTTTGGACAGTATTGCCCGAGCTATTCACGCCATCCTGATGCCGAAGGCTGCCAGCTAGGCAAGGCGACAGGTAATGGCATAGATCTCCAGGCTTCCTCCGCTTCAGATTGTGCCCAAGCGAATTAGAGCAGAGCAGCGGCAAAGGTAGGTAGGTAGATTTGCTCTAACATGACAGGCTATGAAATAGGGTGGCTGATATATGGCCTTGTTTTTAGCATGGTACGGGCAAATGGACACATTTGTTTTCTATGCCTTTACTATTGGTAGACCTTTTATACGGCATATAAAAGTTCTTGTATAACTGGGAGAAAAACATGGGGGTCAGATGGATTCTTTCATTCGAATTCTTTCATTGTCTGTGAGCACTGTGCTGGAGAAACAATATGCTTGTTACCAGAAGGTTTCCTTTGCTGGTAGCCCTTTGCTCGGACAGGCTAATTTATCGAAACAGCATCCATAGCAATTCTTCACATTGTTCTTTCCAATAAGCACTTCCAGTATAGTTTGCCTCTACTTTATTGATCTGAAAAGCCTTTAAATATTTGACCTAGTAAGAAAAAACACTATGCTGACTGACATCTTGTCATGAAAATTTGTCTAGGAGGTTTTTGTGAGAAGTGCACACACAAGCCCATCATATATGTGGATAATATTTTCATTGCATTGAATAACAATGTTGAACCTAAAAAATTATTTTTTTTCTTTACCTTTTTTTTTTCCTGGAAATTGTACAAATGCTGACAGAATATGATTACTAAGGAATTGAAAGATCTGAAATTTCCAGGAGAGCAGACTTTTTTAAAAATTTATATCAAATGACTTTTGCAAAAATAATTATTTTTGGTCAATCAAAATATTTAGCTTTGTTTCCAAGGTGTGACTGATTTGGGTAATTTATGAAAAATATATTTCTACATGGGAAGTATTTTTAAAGTTTAGAAAAGTGAAACTTTGCATTCTGAAAGTGCTAAGCTAGAATATTTCAACCTTACTGAAATGTTTTTTTTCTTGGAATTAAAATTTTAAAGAAATAAACCTGCCTTACTGAAAATGCTTTATGCTGATTGAACAGAATTTTCCAATAGAAAAAAAACCCCAAACAACTGTTCTGCTGGAAAATACGTTTCCAAATGTAGTGACTGTACATTGGTATGCAGCCCTACCCTAGCTGCAGTGGATGCGGTCAGGTCCTTATGTGATTCATTCAGATTGAGTTTTATATTCACTATCCTTGAATGCCCTCAGACAGTACAGTTTGATACCAGTTCAAGGGGATCGCATTTCAGTCACTAGAAGGTTCATAGAAAGTGATCATAGAAGAGGCATAAACACAACAACTCATTTCTAAAATTGAACTGAATATTCATCTCCTTTTTTTGCAACACTCATTCAACTCTCTAAAATATTCACTGTTCATAAATAAATCAGCACACCTTACAGCTACAAATACACTAACTAAATTTAGTTTTCTGTCACTGGGGCTAATTTTAGAGCTGTGTGAAAACGATTAAAATGTTTTCACAAAAAATTTGGCTTGTGGATTTCCATTTTGTTACTGGCAATGCCTCACCTGCAGAACACGCTTTTCTCTGCTCACTCTCTTTACAGGCTCACGCCATTTTTTGGTATTATTAAATGGAAGCAAACAAGGTAGCTTTCTTGCTGCCTTCCTGCTGAGTACTTAAAGGGAGGAAAACAGAGCTGGAAGCAACTGCGTTAGGTTTCTAGGACTCCTCTCCTCCTCCTCCGTGCTCGAGTTCCTCCTCCCAAGCCTGACCCAGGGAACGTGACTGCGAAGTCCTGACCCAGGTGTCAGCACAAAGTGCTTTTCCATAGATTCCCATATGGCAGGAACATGTCACTGGCATCAGGATTTTAATCATTAGCGCTCAGTGGAAATATTTTGCTTAAGTCAATCCACCCAAATAATAAGAAGAGAACGTAGAAATAAGTACTGTGGTTTTCAGTGAGAGGCTAATTTTAGAGCTTTGTGAAAATGAACATGCCAAAGAAAAACAGGAAAAAACCCTTATGATTTTGGTCACAAGGAAAAGATTCATCTCCATCTAGCATTAGCAGCAGGACTGATGGAAAAAAGAAGACAAGACACTTCCCGGCGCGCACATGGCACGGCATACGCGAAAACGTTATGGTAGGACGGCTCTGCCGTTGGATTCCCAGGGGGTACTGAAGTGTATCTGATCCTGACGAGCTATGGAATCCCAAAGTCCTACGAGTCAGTATGATGACTCATTAAATGTGCTACCAAAAATTGTCAAATTCACACAGGAGTCTTCTTTTACAGAACTTCTAACTTGCTCCTCCACCGTCGCACGTCTCACTGCTCACAGCTGAAGTGTTACACTATCTAACTCGCAGGCTTACACAGTCAGTCCCTGCACTGAAAACGCCAGAAGGAAAACATATTCTGTACCCCATAAATCTTATACGCTGGCGTTGGCCAAAACGGTCTCCTTTTTTTGTGAATCCCCAGTCTGAAGTAAGTATGGCTCTTTGTTCTATTTATATGTTACTTACCAACAGAACTATGATAGAAAGCAATATACATCAAACCTGTAGCTAGCATCCTCAAGTTATACCTAAGTTTATGCAGTGAATAGATTAGGCAACAGAGAGTCTACTCTGAAGCCCGTGCAACAAGCTCTCGGCTAAGTTAGTGAAAAGAAAAAAAAAGCAAACCAACCAGAATGTGAAAACATTTGGATACTTCTCTAAGCTGTTCTAAGTAGATCTGGGAAATATTGGCATAAAGCTTTCCTAACCACATTAATGGGTTAACTGGCTCTACTGAGGGCAAAGAAACCTGGCAGATTTTCACCAGCTGAGAGCCTATGCCAAAGTTTTAAGTTTTTTGTTTTTTTTTATTCTGGCATGATCCTGTTTTCCTTTGGTATTTGTCTATTCCTGGCATATGTCCCCCACTCCTTTTATGAACAATAAATCAAAGAAAACATCTAATTCTTCTGAAGCATCTATATCTCAATAAATTATCCTTCTATTCTCTTTGAGGCGCTGCCGTCTCCTTCACTGACCTCCCGTTCCTTAGACACTTAAAATGCCTTAATATATATCTAAACTTTTCTGTGATCCTCATTTAATTTTTCACCTTTGCTTTCCTCATAATTTTTGGTGAAGTTCATTCTCTAATACTTCCAGGTCTCTCTCATACCTGGCTGGTTTATACCTCACATATGCCTGTGTCTCAGCCTTTAATTACTTTTTCACATCTATTTACCCACTTTGACCTTTTTTACTTTCTAGTGTATATATTGCTGGCTAGGACACGTAACCCTTGGCCATACATTAATTTATCATTGCACATTTTCCATTTCCCTTCTGTGGCCTTTGTACAAAATTCTATTACTTTATTCTGTTGGATTTCACCCAAATCTTACCATATGTTTTCAAATTTCTTAGTCTGAATTTCAGCATTTTATCACCAACCATTTAGCTCTGACTTTATTATTAATTATGAAATATGGGTTCCAAATATGTAACCAGTGACACATACTCAGATGCACACAAGTTTTCTTTCCGAAGGTCCGTACTGTGCGGCAGGCTGGGAGCCCCGTCGCTGGAGCTGTACACCTCACACATAGCTGGAGAGCTGAGGTCCTCCTGCATTCTGGTTTTTTGCCAAGTTCTCCCTGGGCATATTCTGGAATTTGATCAACACATAGGACTTATTCATAGGTAAATAGTAAGTTTAATTAATTTCACTTCCTATTCTGTTCAGGAAAATAGCATTTTTTACTAGTTACCTCCTTTTACGTTTATGAAATATACGCACTGTCCTGTCAAACGTAGCCAAACATTCTATGTCTCTGGATTTCTGTTTAAGTTGTAGAGTCGAACAGTGAGCAGTCATGAGCCGGCTGGCACCAGTTCTGTGTTGCTGTTGGATGGATGTGGCCCCTGTGATTCGGCTTCTTAGTACAAGCACTCTGCAGCAGCTGATTTTTAAAGTCTTTTTCCTTAAACAGTGGTGCCAGTCAGACTAAGTCAGACTCACAGAGTTCAAGCACAAAGAGGATGCAAACACAGCCAAATGAATTTACTATGAAAATGTAAATGAATAGTCACTGAAAGTTATTTGTAGCATGGGTTTTTCCAGTATTATTGACAGCGATCAAGGAATTGATCATTTATGGCAGCACTTGTACAGACCGATTTTTCAGGTTGACTGAAAATGAATCCTTTTCAGTTGCCTGGCCAAAGTGAAAAATAAGTAAGTATTGTTTCCATTCGTGCTGTACATATTATGCCAGTTAGGGATAAGTTCAAAGTGCATGAAAGACAGGTACCATCATTTCCTGGGGCAGAAAATTAATGAGTAGCAGCTATCTGCTGATTGAGTATTAATGCTGGTTTGGGAGCTGGAGCACCCCTTACCTGGCAGGACACTTTCTTTGTGGGACAGATTATGTGTTATTATTGCCCACAGCTGAGAAAAAAAATCTACTGAAAAACAGCTAAACAGTTCTGAAAATCAGCCTTAAGCTGACTCAAACAGGGCTTTTGGAAAGCAAGGTACACAGCTTCAAGTATTTATTTTGTATAACTTGCTCAGCCAATACCTGTTCCCAGTCACAGAACTCAATACGCTTAGCTCTGGTAGCCTTCGTCTTTGCCATCTTTTTCCCACAGTCTTAATTTCTCACCTCTCAGCCTGTTGCTTCATCTCAACTCCGAAGGTCGATGGCATGCTGCTGCAATCTCTGATACAAGAGGAAGCCCTCTGTGAGCTGGGCTCCACAGGGTGCGTTCATGCAGCGAAGTTAACGCTGGATTAAATTATACGTGTAAAAGCTGGCAGAGCTCCGGAAGAATTCAGCAGCGGTAGGGCTTATGCAGAGGCAGAGGAAGTTGCAACACCCATGTAAGATGTGACACTTCCAGAGGCTTTGGCAGGACTCCGCTCTGCGTATCTGCTACACAGATACAAACGCACAGCACATGCTTCTCTGCAGAGCTGTTAGCCACCGTCTTGCTACAATGGATGAAGACAGTTATTGGGCAGAAAGCATCACTTCACAAGACTTAGTCATCAGTTGCAAGGAAACAGTCTCTCACCGTGTGGACTAGCTCTCATCTGCGCACCTGTGTTAAGTACATTTAATGTGCGAAGAAACAGATACGGTCTGAAACAGCCACGATACGCAGATCCTGGAACAGAGTTTCAAGTAGGATCTTATTTGTGCATTTCAGTGCTTGTTAATCATATTCATTCACATTCCTAGCAGGCATATGGGGAGAGTCTATACAGAAGCCAGCCAAGAGGAAGAAGCAACTAAAATAAACAGATGGGTGGACAGGGAGGAAATAATATTAAGTAGTTAAACACATAATATAGTGTCTGGAGAGAAAAATAAAAGGGCTAAGAAAAAAATATCAGGCAAGAACCCTTCTCTCCTTCCTTACAACACACACGGAGCAAGTGATAAGGGCTCTTGGGAAAATTGTAAAGTGTCTGTAAACAAATAGAGAGATTGTAAAGATGAATATAAGGGACCTAGCAGCACATGCAGAGGGGTCAGACTCCATTTTGTGTTACCCTGGAATAAATAAAAATAACTTTACTGCCTTTCAGTGAGGTTCTTCTAGATTTACACTAATATAATTGAAAGCAGAATCTGGCCCAGAAAGTAGATTCTTGAATTTAACCAAAACATTATGATGAAGTGAAAAATCAGCAGAGGCTAAAATAGTGATGGATATAAACTCCAGCTGGTCAAATAATGAAAGACAGATTCATGAAGATGTGACTCAAATCTGATTTTTTTGCTACCAGTGGAGTCACACTCTTCATTATTCTCCTAGTCTCCTATTTAAAAGTTTAGTCATCCAGTCATGGTGAAGAAACAATACTGTGTGAAAAGTGTAAATGTAGTAAACAATTCACCAAATGAACCATCTGAGCCACACAGGAAAAACTGAACAATTCGTTATCAGTAATCAGTAGCGTGCAGGGAAAGTAACTCATAAGCAGGCAAAAAAATTCTTTCCCTGTTTGATTCCTCTGTTACTACTCAGCCAGTTCTGGTGTGAACATGCTCTCAGTAGGTGCATGGCTTCACCAGCAAAGGGCGAACAAGACAGGTCTTTAACTCCAGGGTTTAAAAACTGCTTTATGAAGAACACACAGAAAAAATACCATAATGGGGATATTGGGAACTCCTTAGTACCACTGACACCACTCATAGTGAAGATGGCAAGGAAGAAGGGACGATCTTATTTGGCATCAGATTAAATCCATTTCCAGTTCAGCAAAACTCCCTTCCTAGCATATTGGTACAAAGCTAGCAATAATACTCATCACAGAATAATGAAGAACTTCGAAGCACTGGTAACCACAGGACAGAGGCATAAAAAATCCAGTGTCTGGACTGGATCCAACCTGCCTGGGATAATTTGAATTTACAGAATTTCACATTACGTTTTAAATACATGTCTTTAGTCTGTGTAGCTACAAATAAAAGGAGATGTTGCCTCACAGGAAACCACTAAGCATTGCCTTCCTGTCTGTCAGAAGGAGGGAAAAAAAACTAAGGAGGACATGAAGAAGAAACTGAGAAGATCAAAACAGGCATGTCTTTAAAAATGCCTCACTTAGAGTCTGCTACACAATGGTAACTTCGTGGTTGTGCCCATGAAAGCAGAAAGTCTGCCTTTTTCTGAAAGAGAGTAGCATTTGCTGCTTAGAGGTAATAGAAGAAAGAATGATGACGCAGCTCTGCTCTCTACCGATCCCAAGTGGGGCAGATTTTCTGGGCTTTTAGGCTCCCAGAAAGTTTTTGTGAGCATGTGGTGCTTCCGTTTTCAGTCCTGCCACCTTCTCTCCCATCCCTAAGGAGGAGACAACTATTTTGGACTAAGTGAAAGTTTTAGAGATGTGTAAACCCCAGTGATAGTGAATCGAATGTTCATCTTTTAGGATTTGGAGAAGACAGGGGAAATACCATAACTTAAATGAGCAGACACAAAGTCTATCTTCCTAGACACACTAGGGGTAATCCAGTATACATATTTTCCCTGTGAAGTCTTGTTCTCCTCCTCCATCCCTTCCCCCAAGAAATATGGATACTCTACGCATTCACCCAAATGTTGCCACCCAGGGCACATAGCTGTAGATACTGGAAATGCAACAGTTGTTTTTCTTTTTTTTTTCTCTTCTTTAATGTGAAAAGAAGTATAAAGGAAGGGGAAGAGCTGGAAGGCTTAATTATTGTCTTTCAGAGGTGCAGAAAAGGCTGAGGGGACTCACATTTATGGAGCGACAATTTTATTTTGCTGTAGTGCATAAGGGGAGTGGAGAGGGAATTCCGTAAAAGAAAATAAAACCATGACTGCTCTGAGGCTGCTTGTCGGAATTACTTTGGGTTGCTTCTGGGAGCAAGGAAAAGATACCTAGAGGAGGAGAAAGTGGCAATATTAAGCCATAGAGTCTTGTGAAGAGGGGCAAGAGAGTGCAGTGAAGCACAAAGTGGGCTGTGCTCCTCAGGCTGGGCTGGGCTAGTGTTATGCTAACTCACTGACTTCCTGAAGCCATGAGCTAGAAATTGGGCTGAATCTTCATGGAGGCTTTGGAAACACACATTTCTTTCTTAGAAGATAGGTGTAACTACAGAGCTACGTTGTGACTCTCTCTGTTATAATTTCCAAGTTTCTGAAGACACAAAAAACTTTAAAATAATTCCAGTTATAAGTAGGTAATAATTTTAAATGGTGGTATGCAGGTTTTATTCCCAGTTCATAGAGATAGCTCCTCTGTCTCTCAGGATTTAAAACATTTACCATCAATAGTCTCCACCTTTCCACTAAGAGCAGTGACATTTTCAGATTAGATTAATAGCTCTTTATTTGTTGCAAAAGCGAACCTTTTGTAGACTTAGAGGCTTACAACCTTACAGGCTGAAAATTATGGTACTTTCCACAAGCCATTCAGAACTGTCTTGGGTGTTTAAAAGATACACCCAGAGTTTTACACTGCTTGCATTATTCCTCAGAAGATGAGCACAAGCTCATGCTACATTCAGGGTTAGATTTAGAAATGAACATTTTTTATCATTCTTCATACTATAAGATGGATTGTTTTCTGCATTGAAGGCTTGTACCTGAAATTTCCTGACTTGTGGATTCCCCCAGGAGAGGAGCACCATGCTGTGCTCTCCATTTTTGGATGAGATATTGCCATATTCTGTCCAAATGGTTGACATGACCTCGTTATTGTGGAGTGAATGGCTCTTCAACCCAAAATGATTAGAATGGATGAGAAACAGGAATTTTATTTTCAACAATTTTTACTCACAGATCTGAAGAGTTTCCTCTATATTTTTCATAAAAGAGTGATGCTATCCGCTACTGGGAAGATTCCCATACTCTGTGTTTGTGTTTAACTGCCACTTGTAAGAATTATGCAGACACATCAGTAGGAAAAGTGCAGTTCTTCAATTGTGTTCAGAAAACATGGGGATAGCTTTTCTTTATTATTATTGGTCCAAAAAGCATTAGTATTGACTTACAGATGGTCACCTATGCTGGAAGCTTATGAAAGAATCTTAAATTGTGGAAAGATTATTCTAAATTTAGGGAAGCATCAACTCCCTAATGCTAAAGGTGGAGTCATGCTGCTAAACATATTAGTATTTCTTAATTCAAACACCTGTTCTGCCTGAAAGATACATAAAAAAGCTCTTATTTATTGCTTGCATCTCCATTTCAGATTTAATCTCACTATAAATTCATCTCATGTTAATTTATGTGCAAACAAAGACACACACATTTTAAATATCCAAAATGCTGGAAATAAACTTATTTTTAATTTTGTGCTTGTTTTCCATTTGTCAACCAGCAAATGAAAGGACTGAATAAATCATGCACTAATTGCCAGCGGTGCTAAATTTAGTGTGAGATCTGGAATCCTTTTGATCAAAACCGCTGAATATGAAATCGTCCTCAGCTCTCTAGGCAACTTTATCCGCCTTTCTATTCTCCATCTGTCAGTCACCTGGGAATTTGTGAACTATTCCATATGTCAGGCTTGTCAATCACAATGGAATGTGGGAACTATCTGCCTACTGCATAGGAATTCTTGTTAAAAATTAATCTGCATTAAACTAGATGTTCTATATTTTGAATACCGTAGTGTTTAGTGTTGCTAAACATTTTTACCTATATAAGGCTAATGAGAAATTATATTTGACATGGTTATTTGGATATGGTTTTGTAAGGGGTTTTTTATATACACACAGAAATTTTTTCACTAGTTCTGGAAGACTTGGGAAATGTTGGATTTATCACCTATTTAAGTTGTTCTGAGTTTTCTCAATCATTTCCTCAGGGTCTGGAATTTTAGATTCTTTTTCTCAGCCCAAAGGTAATTTGTATTTCTAAAGAGGGGTCGAGGAAGTTTGTTGCAGCCACTTTTGACTGGATGCACTTAGGGGGAAAAAAAAGATTCCAGTCCCCTCCCATGTGTTTCATTAGAACTTGTTGAACAACTGAACCCAGAAGCTTTAAATGTATAATCTGTGTTAACAAAGACAAAAGAAGGACATGGGCAGTTGCTTCACCAAATGATAAGTTGTGGGAGCTTCTATTTTGACTTAAAGAAATCTTATTAAAAAATTCTGTTTCCTTTCCCTGTATTTTCATAAGAAGTTATTTAAATACAGCTTCTGTTACAACTGGGTGAGCTACAGACATCTTTATTGAATCTTCTGCTATTAATAAATGTTGTTGGAACACTTCTTCAGTTAAAGTTGAATTCGCAACATTTTAAGTGGAATTAGCTCTAGTTAACTGCAATTTTCTAAATAAAATTAAAAGCATATCACAGCATCAAATAGCTTTTCGAATAAATGCTCCAGAAATTCAGATTCATGTTTGTGCTGTTGCGTTACATGCAATTGGGTTTGGTGGGCAAGGAGCACCTCACTGGACATCTGCAAGAGATCCTTCGGTGACTTGTTTTCTTACTCCGGCCCTTCCCTTCATTGCCCTGCTTCTTGCTAACATATTTTCCAGCTAGTCACCCACTTCCACTGGTTGGCAAATTCAGGTGGGCTGTGTTTGCTGGGAGCTGAAGTTTCATTCACTTGAAGTTCACCTGGTTTTTCTCGCGCACAGAGGGGACACGCACTGAACACGCGCTGGGAGCAGCGACTCCCGTAGCCCACTCGGCGCCAGTACGGCACCCATCTGCCTTTAGTCACTGCACTGCTACACTAAAAATTAGTACTGCTCCTATCCATATTACGAAAATACTCAAGTTATCACTGACAGAAATCTTAAATTTCATACTCTGCCTTTTCCACTTCTGTGGCAGCAACATTGCACAAACATGTCATTTCTGCTTTTAATGTCCTCATTAAAAGAAAGTGTAAAGCGTATACATGTTTAAACCATGAAATAAATACACATTTTTCTGTATGACATTTAAAAGCAAGAAAATATCAAAATCGAGTTTCTCCTTTATCTTCAGTATATGGAAGAAATGTTTGAAGATGATTTAAAGGATATTTACAAGCATAACTTATATCAATTTTTAAAAAGTTATTTATCATATGAAAAGGCAGATATGTAATGACAAATGATGTTCCTCAGACTTCTAATACATTCCTTGATAATTCTAAGCTGGGAGCAAAAAATTATATTTTACTGCAATGAATGCTAATAGAAATTGTTTCTCGTATTATCTTCTGTCTCAGTATCATTTGCTAAGCCACATGAATAGTGAAGTTTACTTTTTACTTTAAATTCATTGTGACTATGTTACTATGAAGCTCTATTTTTTTCTGCTTTGGACTTGAGAAAGGTCTTGTATATCTAAAAGTTTGACTGTTTCTTCCAACGCTATCAGTTGGTCAAACAAAAGCTATAATGTACCTTTACAAACTTTTCATAACTTCTATTCCATCACCTCCCTCAGGACCAGCTGTGATCTGCAAGGTTTACTTCTTCCTTCCTATACTTTATTTTTGGCCCTTAAAGTTTTGAATATTTGCACAAACAGCACCACTCTGGTTTTAACCATCTTCTGAACTTCTGAAACTTCCGAAATGTAGAAACTTTCGTAGATGTTTCTGAGAAATTTTTCAGTGCTTTGTGATTATGTCAGCAATTTGACTAACCTCTTCCTCTATGGTTGTTAACAGTGTCATATTCTAAGGTGCATATTATTCAAAGTAAAATAGCACGTGATATTTACATAACACCGTAAACACATGCACTGCCCCTGTAGGCCGTGTACTACAGACTCAGCTCAAAGCAAAACAGTCTTCAGGAACAAGGTTTGATTCTAAATCCTCCTTTCACCTTGAAAGTTAATAAGTTATTGTTACACTTTATTTTTGCTCCCTTTTAACCAGATTGAAATCATGAAAGACCTTTGCCTCTGATACCATGACTACTTATATTTTTATTACAACCTCCCAGTTAGGACTGTACTTCAAGACTTTCTGGAGGAACAGACACATTGTGCTGCTTGGATAAAAGTATTTTACTATAGTGACTTCTCCAAAGAAGCTTACTAGTCTGGAGGGAAATTATTTCCCCTTTCAGAGCCCAGGAACTTTTGTATCCATCAAACTGTAGCCATCTCAACATTTTGCCACTTCACCTATGGATTACCTTCATGGCTTATTTTTTGTTGCCTTAAAATGAGGCTTGCTGTCTCAGCGGATGCCTCAACCAGATGCTGGTTCAGTTGCTCTTCAAGGGAAAAATTAGCAGGAGCAGTTGTACCTTATATTGACTAACCATTACTAGATGGGGAAAAGCAACATGAGCATACCCTCACCTCCAAATGCCAGTGATTCTAGGTAGAACTAAGGAAATTAAAGCTGTCACCAGCACATACAGGCAAAAAAGGATAATGCACTAGCTGACTCAACAGTTGCCCTAAGTTGATAGCTGTCCCAAACCTGTTGGCGGGTCTAGGTAGGCACTGTCTTTCTCTGTCTCCAACCTTCACTTGTAATTCTAAATCAGTCTTCAGGACAACTGACAGAGCCTGGAGGCTAGGCTTACAAGCAGCTCAGCCTCATTCCACTTGGCAAATATATTTTGAAACAGAAAGATTTCTGACATAAGGATTGCTTCCCTGATTATTTTTCAATTAATTTTTCAACAGAAAAGTAAAAAAACCCAAATTAAATGTTTTCAAAAGTTTATTTTCAATTGCTAAATATTTTTAATTCTTCAAAGCAGTACTTTGCATTGAGGATTGTTCTCCCAGGAGCATCAGGCAGCTCTGTTGTCCCAAGCACTGAGGGAGCCGATCTGTCCCCCGCCGATGTCACCTGCTCCCTCAGCAACTGGCTTTTTCCTCACAGTCTGCTGTGACGTGGCTGCCCTTCTCTGACATCACTGCTCTGTCCAGGTGGGTCTGGCTTGGGCACAAGGGTGAACACAAGGATAGTCAATGAACTTTATTAAGCATTTTATAATTAAACGCATATTAAAAATAAACAGCCAGAAATTAACAAAAGCATTCTATGCTATCTTGAGATGTCAACTTGATATATGTATTCATAGACATATTTATGTATTTATTATTATAAATAATTATATATTTATGTGTATATATGCGTAGATATACATACACACACTGGTCTCTTCTCTTTCGATTGCAGTGTATGTGTTATGAAAATGCTTTTGATGTTTTTCATTCAGAGTACTCCAAAACATGCTTCAAATTAATGCATTACAATGGACAAGAGGGTGAGTATGTAGGAAAATTGAACTCTCTAAAGCTGGACAAAGGCAGATGTCCCTTTCTAAGTAAGAATGCTGTGTAGTCCTGTGACCGTGCCAAAAACTTCCAGCAAAGTAGCGTGAGCTGCAAGGGAAGTAAAGGAGAGAGCAATTGAAGTTTCAGCAACCTCTTCCCTCAGTGTGCTGCCCCTGATCCTAAGCAAAGCACAGTTTCATCTTGACTCTTGATGGTAAGAATGTGGTTTTGTTCAAGAAAGACTTTTAATGGTGAGAAAGGAATAATCTTTACTGTTCTGAGAGATACCACAAGTTCTAAAGGCTCTGTTTAGGAAACATATGAGGAAAAGAGAGAAGCTGAAGATGCTATGTATGATTTTAGCAAAGAGTTGTTCTTCCTGTTCCTTACAGCAGAACGTTTTCTATGATGGCTGTATTTCTGTGCCTGCATGCTTTGGGTGTAGCAAATTATCCATGAAACTACTGATTTACTGTGAATTAAAAGAAAAGCAGATCTATGACACTACAGCTGTTAATATATTTTCCTTTGATTGTGATTAGCCAAAACAAATAATGTTTCAAAAAGAGAAGAAAAAATTACCTACCCATAGAGAATGAGAAAAATGTCCTAAACAGAAAGATCACACATTTTCCTGAGTTTATATCCAAGAACATAATGTCCTTCATGTGAATTTGTTTCCTCCACCTATTCAGAATATATATTCATTCTGCACAGTGAAAAAGCATGTTACCTGTATTGGAGCCACAGAGGCTATCCAGCCATTTTATCAGGACATTGGGATGCTACAGGAAGCAGCAGGCAATTAGTGAAGTGTTGCTCTTTCTTTCTTACTGCTTTTTTTTCTTTCTCTTCTTGTCCTTGCTTATTAGAACAACTGAAAATAATAATAATACCCCCCCTAGATTAAACTTATTGACTGTATTTCTTCCTGATTTGTAATCCCACTGTATACTGTAATAATAAAGGAAATTCGGCATTTAACAAGTGGCCATCATATTTCTTCTTGATTTTTAGCTGAGGCGTGGACGTGCACGGACACACCGTACACTCACACAAAATGGTTAATATTAAAAGCTAGCCATTACTAAAAAGTGCAGTGTTGACCATGAAAATGTAAATTCTAAGTATAAGGGAAAATCGTGATTAGTCTTGTTTTATTTTTGGTGACTTGTGTATTCCAAAATACAGCAGTATTAAATTTTTAAACAATCTTTTTTTCCCCCTTTCTTTGCTGCCTAAGGACGACTTAAGCCTTGTGCTGTTGCCTAGCATAAATCCCTTCCTGCTTCTTTCCCTGATTTCCAGCAATGAGTAAGTGTCACTTCAGCTTCTGGCTGAGCACAACTGATTGGCATCCAGGACAGAAGGGTCTCTCCCGGAGACCACATGAAGATACACTTCAGGATGAAAACTCAGCAGTGATACCGAGCTTTCTTACTATGAGACATCTTCAAATAAAAATGAGTAGATGCTTAGCCTGCTTCCTTCACTGCTCTTGCCTTCCACTTGAGACTGCAGCTTGTGCCCTCACTGCTGTGAAGATTTTCGGATGACAGCTACTCGTAGTCGATCCTCAGCCCAATGCCAGAGACAGTCCTTGCTGTCCATTCAAAGTATTAAGCTAAAGAAAAAGGTCTGAGCAGCTCTTGCATTCTCCAATCGCAAACGGTGGACTCTGGGTCATATTGTAGCATTTGCAAGATGCAGCTCTTCATCCCTAAATAAACCAAAAAAGGGGCTTTACTGTCAGTGAAATATCCAGACTTGAATCTGACTTATAGCTGCTTTTATTTATTTATTTATTTATTTATCTGCTTGGGGGGCAGGTTATCTTGTCTTTTTTAAAAAACAGTGGAAGAACACCAAAGTGGTACTTTGAAAAATGTTACAATTTATAAATAGCACCGCTGAGAGCAGAACACAGGCTTTGTTGTGTTATCACACAGCAGATCCAACAACGTACTACAGATCCATATTGTCAACTGAAATGGAAAAGAAAAACAGTTCAACAAGAATGCTTCTTAGGAAAACTACCCAATTTACTTGTGTGTGTCTCAAGGCCAAAGCATCTTATCTTTGCACAAATCATTTTTCTGTAGTGAGTAACAGCAATACTTTTTCAAGTGATTTTCTGTTGTGTGTCATAACAGGCTTTCTATTGATGTTGCCAAAAAAACCTTTACCATGATTTTAAACTAGAAAGGGGTACACAGTTTTTATTCTAGAAGAATAAAAGTCATATACCAGATGTATTATTAGTATTAGGCTCATAGAACCTGAGCAAATACGTGTTTTCTGTATTATCAATAATGTTTTTTATTCTTTTGCTGTTGACTGCAAGGGTGACCCTTTTATTGCACTGTTTTTTGGACTTCTGAGGTTACTTTTACCAGTTTGAGACCAAATCTTCCCACCCCAACAGAAGAAAAGTATTCAGCCAATGACGATCACTTTTTATTTTGTAACCATTACTCAGTTACTCTAGCCAATGCACAGACATTGGCTCAAGTATAGAAGACCAATTAAAACAGGAACACTGGCAAGAAAACATAATAATACTTCCTTCAATTTATTAGTTACGGTAAATGGCTTACAACAAACCAAAAAGCCGCTAACAGATTCTGAGACGGATGCATTGCTTCTGTACTGTAGATAATTAAGTGTTTTGGTGGGAATTTGTTCATAGGACTGATATACAATTAGACAAATTTGTTCACATATCATGTTTCATTGAAGTCTGTATGAGTCGTCTATGCTTGGCAATGGGTCCTGATCCTAGATGCTTTTATGCCTGATTAATTGTCAATATTAGGCAGGAGTTTGCTCATTAGCTCCTAGCAGGGCACATCTCAAATTGCAGCGAGCTCCATTTAGAGATGATATGCTGTTAATAAACTGCATGGATTGTGTGTGTGTGAATCTCAGCTGACTATATGCGTATACATATATACATACATATATTATGCATGTATATACACACACACATTTACATACATACATGTGTGTGTATAGGTATATACACACGCACTCATTGGTTAGCTCCCTGGAAGAATGGAATAAATACAAATTATTCCCCTGTATACAAGTTGTGTCTGCAAGTGCTGCTAACTTATTCAGGGCTCCCTAGTGAATAAAAACATCCCAACATCAATTTACTGTGTATTATTCATGCTACATTTTAAGTTTTCAATCTGTCATGTCAACTGCTTTAAATCATATCTAAACCGATGTGCTAAACAGACGTCACTTTTAAACAAAAGGAAGTAAATTAAAGAACATCTTGCTGTACAACAGACATTTGTTTTGTATATTCATTTTCCAAGGACTTCATTTATTGATCAAGAGAGATAGAAGGTTGACAGAGAAGCAACTGATAATGCAAACTTATTTTTTCCAGATCAGTTTTACCTCCTAACTAGTAATACTGCCACGCTCAACAATACAGCCTCATTGATAAAATCTGACTATTCCCAGATCATCAAGTACTTATCAAGTCTAAAAGGTAAATACGTTTTATTAATATAACTGTTTCTGCTCCTAGATTTTGAAACCTTTCCTGATAGCTGAAGATGAAGTTTATATGACATTATTAGTAAAAGTCTTTGGCCAACAAGCTCATGGGAGTCAAGAGCAAGTTACAAAAATGAATCAGCGAACTTCCCATCATAAAAGATGTGTGCTGAAGATGAGCACTAAAGAAAGAAACACCGGAAAAGTAAAAAAGCCAACACAACAAACATTACCTATTTCAGTCTTATATGTGAGGGAAAAGAGGTGTGGAAGTAGCAGTAGAGGGCTATGCTTTAAGTGTAAAGTGGTGATCTAGCTGCTTTCATTCTTCAATGGGACAATGCTGCCTCCACATTCTCTGATGCTGTAACTACATTTCAGAGGTGACAACGAGATATTCGCATCAGGAGGTCTTCTGTAGCAGTAAGACTAAAGAATTGGTACTCACAGTGCTCAAACATGAGAAAGGGGTGTTTGTGTGGTTTTTGTAAGGAATTCCACTAAGAACCAAATGTTACCAAGTTTAATCGATAAAACACTTAATCCTTGGATTAACCAAAAAGGAATACAGAAATATGAATATAAATAGCTACACAGATCTCTGTTGGGAAGTACATGAAAAGATAGAAGCAAATGTAAGGAAACGGCCTTTCAAATACCCAGAACAGGCACAAATTTGCTTTGATTTGTCTTTATAGTATTTGTCAAATGTTGTCTTCCAATGTCACCAACAATAGGGCATTGACACCCTTTTCTGTAACTTGAGTTAAAACCCCCCAAACTATCTTAATAATAGCATGAGCAGTTAGTTGCACATCTCAAGGTCTATAAACAGTCTCACATGCTAAACCAAGATAAGGCATGATTAGAATATGGATCTCTCAAAGAGGGACCACTACCGTGTTAGATATCTCGTGAAGCAAGCAACTGCAGCAGGATTGACTGCCAGGTAGGGCTCATCATACTTGGCAATAAGTAAGGTACCATGGTTATCTCCAAAACTGACCCAGAAGGTCATTTTTCAAGATTAGGTTTAAGGTAAATCTAATCTCCATTAACATTTCTTAACTCATAATGGCTATTTCTTTGCTTCAGACTTTAACTTCTGCAGCTGCTACCACACTGAAGGAATATACTTGGGTGTAATGGAGAAATATGGGGTTTGGGTTTTGATTTTATAGCCAAAATCCTTTCTGCTCATATTTGAAGAATAGAGGAAGGCATTTTGGTGACAACCAGAGGAAACATGCCTGGACAGGAGACTCACAAGTCTTCAGTGGCCTTCCTCCCATGTTCCTGCCATCCTTCCACCCTACGAACTGGTGAGTCAAGGAACAGCTTTGGTACAAATAGAGATCAGGTCACATCTTTTGAGAAGCAGGCTACAGAGTGGTGGAAGTCTCATAAATTAAGATATTTACAGACCGTGAAGAATCTGGAATCTGAGAGATTGCTAACACCTCATTTGAGGTTTAATCTAAGGATTAATCTAAAACTGTGACTAACACACTTTGGGGACTTGCTGTTCCACCAGTTATGTTAAAGCATATGCTAAAATTGACATGATTGAGAATATGGCTAAATACTGCACTGTTAGGAGTTGGTCACTGCTGACAAAGCATTTGTGGAGGGAATGGACTAATTATGGGAAAATGCTTCCTTCTTCAGTAGAATTAATTTTAGAAACAGTAAAGTCTTTTCCTTCATAATACCAGAAGGCAGTTCCATGTTCAACCACAATGTGAGTACTAAGCCTGGAAAGCATGGATACCTCTTTACTCAGGTTAGTTTTAAAAGTCAAAAGAAGACTCACTGTATTTTTGATGACTAAAATAACCTAAACCCCTACAACCTCTCCAGCCTACAACTTCAGACATATAGAGGAGATAAGAGTAGGTAGTATTCACTAGTTTACAGGAGACACTTTGAAAGGCATTATGTTTTCAAAGAAATGTTGGATACTTTTTAAAATCAGGCAAATTTAAGGCATTTCATATGAGGCACTAAAATATCTCTCTGTCTTCAACAGACTGTTGTCAGTAATTTTGTATTTCCTGAACTTTTCATAAACCTCATTTTGGGATCTTCCTCACTCTCATTAAAGCATTTTTTCAGAGTGTCACAGCAAGGATAATGTATAGTAATCTCTTTTAAAAGCAGAGATTGGGTTTTAGTTGGTTCTTACCTTTGCTCACTCAAAATGCTGCTGATTTGCTGTTGTATATAGACAACTGCAACACGGTTGACCAATAGAAGCAATAATTAAAACAGCAGGTAGCCTTCATTCATTACAAAATAAATTATACCTTTTACAGTTTGCTTAGCAGAGCAACGGAGAGAATAACTTTGCCCACTTCCATATGGAGAAGCCTTCCTCTTCATCACTTACATGCTTTCACACTCCATGGTTCACTATAAAGCAGAATATGTCTCTGCATTAAAGGAACCATCTCCAGCAATCCTCAAAGTAAATTATTCATTCATCATGCTTAGCCCTGTTTCAGAACAAAAGTGTTTCTGAGCACATACCTGCACTCAGTTTCCTTGTTCTAGGGCTGTAAGACTGGATCATGTATGTCATTATTGCCATTACACGATGGTCATTACAACACAAGGAAAAAGAAATATTCTCACAAATTCTTCAGGCAAAGAATAAAGTCTTAAGCAAGGGAAAGACAAAACATTAACCCTAAACCTGAGGCTGCTTCAAAAAGCCTTTGGAGAAAAGAAGGGTAAGTTCAAAAGAAGGATGAGTTTTCTCCATCTTGGCTGGTGATAAAGTAAGCCTAAGCGCAACTCTTTGCATGATCAACACTGAAGGACACTTAAAAAAAAAGAAGTGGCAAGGGTCAAGACTAGCTGGGTCTTTCATCTTCATCCCTGAACTTCTCCATTGATTTCCCAACTTGAAATACCTACTGCAGGATAATGACTGGTGCCCTAGAGGCATAAATGATTTTAAGATGTGAAGGTTGCTGCTCCTCACCTTCCTCTTAAAAAAAAAAAAAAAAAAAGTCAAAGGTTCTTGAATCAGATGAGGTGTTGACAGCAAACATGGTATTTGGGTTACGAGCACATCAGAGAAACATATCAGTGAGTTTTGCCTTAAGAAATGTGGAAGATAAATATGTAACCATACAGCCCTGGAGCATGTAGCACCCTGCTTTCCAGCAGAGAGAAGCGTTAGGTACGGAGCGCTACTTGAAACAAGCTGATGGTTGGTGCTAAGCATCAGCAGCTGACCACTAACTGCAATGCAGGCTCCAACACAACCAGCTGTACGTGTTCAGCTCGCATGCGAGATTCTGAACAGGAAAACTTCCACATTTAAAGTACATCTAAATGGAGCCTAAGGAGAGGGAAAGAAAAAAAACTGAAAAAGAAAATGAGAAAAATGGATACAGCAAGCATGAGCTTCTCTCCCACTCCAAGCAGACACCCTTTTTTGATGTGGTTCAGCACTAAGAGGAGAGGTGAATGTCCCTCCTGAATAGGGGTGTCTGCTGGCCACAGAAAAGGCTGGAAGGTCCTGATGCAAGATCATTGCTGATTAATGCCTTTGCCTGAAGAAGCGTTATTTGTTATTGCTGAATGCTGCCAATGAACCGTGTTTCCAGAATCCCTGAGTACAGCACAGACAACGGACTATCTCCATGCCTATTAAAATTTAAGTAACCTCTATTATATATTCTAATACCAGTCTTTTCTGTCCATCTAAGTGAGTAAGAAGGATCAGCTGCTACTAATAAGGGTCCATGAAGAGAAATAACATTTTTTCCCCAAACTACAAGACATTGGAAGAATGAGCAAGAAGAAAAACAGTGAAAGTGTTGAAGTTAATTCTGTGATTGACATTATCAAAATGCTCAGACAGTTGTGACAGTCCATGCTCAGGACTTCAGATACTGTGTTTTCATGTCAAGAGGGATCTTCTCAGGATCATTTTACAGAGACCTTTACTTGTTTGGAAATTGGAGATGGCTGACTATTACATGTCTTTTTTTTTTCTTTTTTCTTTTTTTTTTTTCCCCAGTCAGGTAACATTCTGTTAACTTCAAAAATTATCATAAGTGGTGGGCAAAAGAAATATTTTTCTAAAGAAAAAAAATCAACTGTGGTTAGATTGAGAAAGCTCAGGCAGGAACTGATAGAAATTATGCTGGGCAAAAAATTTTAAAAAAATCTCTCCTATTGTAACTGGAAATTGAAACTAAAATCAGAACGATAATTTCCTGGTAGGAAGGGAGGGAATTTAGACCAACTCAGATAGGAAAAACCCTCTTAGAGTGGATTAAATAAAATGTCGTCTACAACACCATTAGAAGCAGAGTTGACAATATTTTCATGATTTATTAACTTTCACATGGCAATGGCTACTCATTCAAAGACAGGTTGCATAATCAAAATACCCACAGCACATTTTGGCTCCAGAGGTTTCCAAAATTCATTTACTTACTTTGATTCTCAAGAAGATTTTGCTTTTCCACTTCTCAGGTCACCGATACAAGTGGGCAGGATAAGTCTACACTGTTTCCTTATAGGGTATTATGTCTGGAATGCCTCTATTTCTGGGAAGGAGGTTAATGAGAAGAAAAGAGAGACTGAACTCAGTTATAGTGATAACTGAAAAGGGAACATCATTCCAAAATACAAACTCCATCTAAAATGCTTAGGCATTTTAATTTCTTTTATATTTTTATCAGTGTTACCAGCTGTACTTTTGCATTGTAAAGTTATTTTTAAGCCAAAGCAGAAGATAAAATTGTAAGATAAATGTTAAAATTAAAACAAGGAAGCCCTAGAAATCTACTAAGAAAGTCAATTGTTAAGAGCCTTCCTTGTAGTATTGACAAGTAAACTGTTCCCAGTAAGTTTGCCAAACTGCTTGTAAGCTTTCATTCATGTAAACAGAGGCATCCCCCAGTTTAACTTGCAAAGTACAGTGCACAGGCATACGTAGGCATATTTCATCCTCCTTTCCACATCCATTACTACACGCTTTTGTAGCTAAAGCACAGTGAGTGGGGGGCCAATAGGTCTATCGGGTGTGAAACCACACTTCCAAATTTCAGTAAAGACACTGAAGCAGAGAAAAATTTGCCAGCGTAGAAATTTTGACTGGGTCCTCATGAACTGCTTTCACCTCTCCAGGGTTTCTTTAGTTTTACCCCAGTTGGAGCCAAAGTAGAATAAAACTTTTTTTTTTTTCCCCACTCCAATTACTTATGCTTCATTGTCTACTTGACAAGAAGAGTACTTCCCAAAGAAGAATTCTCCTTTGCATTTTTTCCATTCTTCAGTTGCACAGAATATAACAACTTCTGAAGAGTTTACATACTTACGCTGGATCTAGTTGGATGGTCTCAGGAGCAGGGGACCTGCTGCATAGACAGAGAAAACTGATTTCTGTGCTAGCAAAGGTATTCTCTCTTTCTTTTTCTCTCTCTCTCAAACTACCCTAGGAAGCTGAATGTACTTTATATTATGTTTTATTTTGAAAGCATGAAATCAGGAGAGAACTAATCAGAATAAGCTGTGGAAGTCTACCTCTGCCACTTACAAGAAAGTAAGGAGAGACAGGAATAAACTGATGTACATTATGTCATGACCTCCTCTTTGTTGCTTGTATGTGTAAAGGAAGAAACAGTATCTGTCCATCTTAAGAATCTCCTGATGCAAACTGAATATAGCAAAATCTCCAAGATCTATAGCAACGAGAAAAATCCTGGATGTAAATTCCAGTGGCTGATTTACGTTCAATAGATTCCTTTTCCATTTGCTTCTCAGATTTTATTCATCCTTTTCCCACAACGTACCTTTCTTTCATTTCTTTATAAAGAGAGTCATTTGAGGTGAACCAGGCCATTGGCACACACTCCTACCCTGGGGACAGTGCAGAGCAGAATTTCCTTGGGGAGACCACTAAAAGGACCCGGGCTCTGGGAGTCACGTCGGGCCTTGGCTTGGGCACTCCGCTTCTCTCGCCGTGCTGGGCAAACTCAGCAGAGATGCTGGCACCCCTGGCAAGGGGGCAGATTGCTGTTTTCCCGTGTCTTTTCCCCTGTGCAACCCAAACATGATGGGAATTGCATGGAGGCTGCTGCCCCAGCTGCAGAATTTGCAGCTAAACAAGCGCTCAGAAGTTACTCACTCAGTCACTTAATCATGCTGACTAGTGGAAGGGGCAGACAATAGCCTGACCTTTAAGGAGCAGCTGTCAAAAGAAGGAGGTCAAAACCATCCATTTTCCATAAACAGTAGCACAGCGATGCAAAAGGTGTTAAGCTGCACATGCGGTGGGCTGTGTCCTTAAGTTCTTCCAACGTACAGACCACATGTTGTTACCACTGGCAGTGTCTCCTCTCAGTCCCACCTCCCTCAAATCCCGCAGGCCACCTAATAGTTTTCATGAAGAATACTATTTCAGGAAGATATTTAATATACTTGATTTGTGACTTAACAGGTTTTTTCTCTGAGAGGCAGGAGTAAATAAGCAACCTTGTATGCCCATTTGCACAGAAACCCATAGGTGTTCCAGAAAGAGCTCTATAGATGTTCATGGGTGAAAGAACAGCGTGGCAACATCTGTTTGGGGATCTTGCGAGAGGACGGGCAACCACTCAGTGTTGGTTCCTCTCTTCCAACCTCACCTAACACAGATGAGTAGTAACCAGCTATTAGTACCACAAAGCAGCTGCTTGAAGACTCTGGAACAATGTGGTGGCTTCGCTGCGTGTCAGAGAGGCCACGCAGCCCTGCACTCCAGCTTTGCTGTGAAGGCTGGATGCCAGGGAGAATTTGAACTCCAAAGACCACAGAACTGGCTTTTCAAAGTCATGATTCATGCACATTAACTAGGAAATGCAGGACACGACACGTGCTCGTCTTCTAAAGGACCCCAGTGCCAAGGCATACTGATCTCTGACCTTTCTCAATTTGTAAATTAACTGTTAGTTTTTGTTTTCCTTAAGGTTCCTTTAAATCATGCAGGGAATGAAAGGATCTAGTACGAGGGATAAGAAGTTAATGGCAGTAGCAAGCGGATATAGATAATGAAGCTCTGTGAGAGGACTACTATTTTCAGAACAAGTTTCAAAGCTCATCACATCTCAAAACATTTTTTTTTCTTTCAAACACATACATAAATATATATACACACACATGCACAGACGGAGGAAGCAAGCTATCCAAACTTTAATGAAATTTGGCTATTTCTTTTCAGGCTATAGAAGAAAAAGATTTTTTTTTTCCTTTGTGTTTAGATATTTATCTGAGCCTCAGAGAGCGTGGATAATCAGTAGTTTCACGGAGTTTGTGGTCCCAACTTCCTTAAAAACATTCAAGAAGCCTACTAGAGTCACTGCACTTTCTGACTCTGTTGTTTATTTGTAAAGATCAGGAACACAGGTGTTTTTGAAAGAAACTCCTTTTTTCCTCTGCAAGGTGAGTTTCCCTGAGTATTTTATAATGTCATATGATTAGGGATAGAGATGCTCTACAGGGATAACGCATGTTATATGACAGGAAACAAGGTGACATTAAGCTGCCTTATTTTCTCCATATCAAATAAACATGATTATTGCATAAAATTGATCTTAGGACACTTTTAGTGATTGATCAGTACACCTTTTTAGGATTTCAAAGGAGTCTGCTCAGATCCTATAAATAATGTTTTATTTCTAAATCTAAGTTATTTTCCAGCTGCATTCTTCTGTGTCTGTCACTGTTCAAACATCTTATTTAGAGAGCTAAGGAAATGATAACTCATCACGCAGGTAGTCCTGTGTGTCATTTTGTTTTCCTGTCATAGATTATTTTATTGTGTATCACTTACTTTCAGGCAAACTTTGCTACAGTTCACACAGTGCTAACTGCAGATTTCTGCAAAAACATTTTTGATCCTTCTTCACACAAATGGATGAGTATTAATTTCATGCTCCTTTTTAGATTTTAATAATGTTACTCTTGCATATCAGTTCTAATTTAGAATTTACCTTATGCATATATAAAAATATTCTGTGAGTTTGAGACCAAATTCTATCCTTATCTGTAAAAAAGAAAAAAATGTTGAACACAAAATAGTTCTTACTGACAAAGAATTTGTGAAATAAGCTGCAGCTTTGTGTATTGGCTTCTAGTCGTGAACAATAGTAAGTGTAAGATAATTCAGCCTTTACAACCAGTACATAAAGCTGAATCTGTCTCATTTTCGGCATTAGGCAATACATGAAACCCACCTGGGGATCCTGGGAAAGCCCATTCAACACTCACTTTCAGCTTCGTTTTGTTTTTCTCCTCCCACTGCCCGGCCTACATGAACTCTGAAGGACATACAATCCTTCTCATTTTCCCACCTGTAATGAAGTATACAGGAGCAAAAGCCCTGCTAGAAGAACTCAGTTACAAATGCTCTCTTAACCCATTACAGCTGCAGCAGTCACATAAATTGGCTGTATGCTCTGTGTTCTTTCACTTTAAATACACTCCACCTTTAGAGGTTACTCTTTAAGCTCTCTTCTGTTGCCATAGGCACACTGGGTTGAACAGATCTAGCTAAACACAAACAAGGCAAAAATAAAACGTGTGAACCTGTGCCTTGAGAAAAAGACGCCCTGCCTTTTCCAAGGATTCCACAGAATGAGCATTTTTGACAATATTTATATGTGCTGGGTTTTCAACTCTACCTTGGACCTCCAGCGTACAACGATTCCACACACACACACCCACACTGTACACACATTGGCATATGGTATTTACAGTACACCTTCCATATTATCATATAACTTTCTTATTTCCCACTGTGAAACACAGAGAAAATTTATGCCGTGTTGCATACAGTATGCTGTGTTCAAGTGAACTTTACTACATACAAAGTTTCAAGAGCAGGTCTGTGCGAATCATTAACTTTTCAAAAGGCATCAGTTCCCTTCTGTCACTAATGACATGCGTAACAGTTTAATGTAATGCTACTTTTAATTATCAGAGCCCTTTCTTTTAAATATCAAATTTCCCTCTCTAAATTGTCCTGAGTTCTCTTTACAGTCTCATCTGTCACTGTAAATGTCATCACTTTATTCCTCCTTTGGATGCAGTGACAGGCCCAGTCTTATCCCCAGCTTTATCTCTTTTTCCATCCTTTATTGTACTACAAAGATCCCTCTTTCATAGTTTACAGCTGTATCCGCTTTCCACACGTGGCAAATGATTGCCTCGGTAAAGGTATTTTCTGTTTCAATCTTGCATTTTCCCAAGGGAGAACAAAAGGGACAAGCTTTCTGGAGTTGGTTTCACTGAGAAAATTGTTTAGAATTGCCTCATTCCTCAACAGATTAACGAATGCATACAATCCCGGCTTAAGTGCTATTGTACAGCACAATTTGTCCATTATACTTTGTCCTTTCCACTTAGAAAACCCCCTCACCAATTAAAGTAATACAGCCTTCCAATACCTGCTCCCAATTAAATCTGAGCTGTATTACCTGCCTTGATGCAGCTGGTCACAGATTCCTACCACTTACTACCATTCATTAGCCCTATTCATTATAAAGGGGCTGGTGGCAGGAATTCAAGCTACTGGCTTTATTCAGAGGCCATCAAAATTATCAGCTTTCAGCACAAGGCCCCAATAAGAACAGGATTAAGTGAAGGGAGAGGGAATTCATACAGTAGCGAAATGTCATTGTTTCTACTTTGCTCATGTCTCTTCTAGCACAGTGCATCAGGAGCATCCAGTGGGTGTACAAAAGAAGACAGCTGGTCACAATTGGAAGAAAGCCTTTTCCTCATTTGCTTTCAGCATAGCTCCTAATTTTGTTTTCCTGTGCTGCTTGCCTCCCAGCCTCCTTACTCCAAAAGGTAGCCTATTGTCTGCTCTGGAGCCTACTTACAGATGTGATCATTAACCACTTAAGGTCTGCTGCTGCAGCCTGGCTCAGTACGGTTTAAAGACATCGTTTCACTTACTGAGAGGAAAAAAACCTAATTTTTCTGGCAATATAAAAAATTGCCAAATTGCTGAGGTCTCGCCACCCAGCACAATGGGGCTTTTCCAGGCACGTGGTGCTCCTGAGATGCTCTGCTAGGTGATAGCGTGCAGTGTGGCTAGTTGCAGAGCAGGAAAAAATCATCTGCTGCTCTTAAGCCCGCTCTGTAACCAGAGCTTCCAGGATTGACTGGATGGTACTAGCAGTAAGACAAGCAGCCACCCTATGAGCTTTGGAGCTGTCACAGGCAGAGGAATTTGCAGGGAGAGAGGAGAGTTAGTCTCACCTGGTTCTCGGAGGTGGCACACGGCTGTTGCACCCCAGCTCTGCCCGCTCCAAAGACGACTGTGGTCACATTGTGGCCCGCTGCTGGCTCATCTAAGGACGGTACAAGCAGGAAGATTAAAAAGAGAGGGGAAACAATAATATTACTTGTGAATGTAGTGAATGGAGAGGCTTGAAAAACTCAATCTAGCCAATTTTTGGACCAATTTTAAACTAATTCTTTACTGCAAACACTCATCTCTTATCGAGGATCAGCAACATATGCATATCCATAGCATTTTTTAAGGTGGTGGAGGATGTATATTAGTGTTTTCCTCTCAATTAACTTCTAGGCAATTTTCCCAGCTAAATACATAACATCTTTGGCAACATGCCAACCAAAACCTTAAGACCCAACACTAAATTCTGTACTTATACAGGCAGCTTAGATTTTCATGCGGTGAACTGGAAGAATGCCAGTAACTCCCACCATAAACCTAGCAGTAGGAACACTATATATTTTTTTTATCAAGAAACTCTACTTTACTTTTCCAAGACCACTTGAAAACTGCACCATTTTAATGTTCCTTTAGCACAAAATAAAAGAAAGATTTAACCTGCTATTAAATTAACCCAATTAGCCATTTATTTCATGTAACCTTACACTTCTGATGGCATTAAATCAAACACACCAACATGTGGATTTTTTTTTTTTTTGTAAGTTATGGTAATTACACACTGCATGCTAGACAATAAATTTCTCACTAGCCTTTTGCCCTGTTCTTTCTCTCTGGAAGAAGATTATTAGAACAGAAATGTTTCAAGACCCCTCCTCCTCCTATACCTCCTGTAACACTGTATTGAACAAGACCAAAAAAGCAGAGAAAAATGGGGGGGGGGGGAGGGGAAGGAAAAAGCAAAAAGGAAAAAAGAAAAAAGGAAAAAAGAAAAGAAGGTAAAATATTTCCAAAGGGCTGGCTTCCAGGCATGATAAACCAACGTGCTGGTGCGACTAGACTTTACTTGCTGTCCCTGTCATTTGACACAGATCACGTACCAGAGGCTGTTTGTTGGATGCTACACCTTTTTCCAGTTGTTTTCATTTTTTTTGGGGGGGGGGGGAAATGCAGAGAAAGAAAACCCAGTTCAAGTAAAACCCGGCAATAATTCCGAATCAGAATCCCCAAATCTCTCTCTGCCACACCCACAAAGAGAGAAGCCCCGGATCCATGGGTGGCACAGCAGCCCCAGGACTGCCGGGGAAGCAGACTCTGCCCTGGTGCCCCAGCCCTCCCTTGCCCTCCAGGCAACGCCATTTGTAGCCGGGTTGCCTCTGCCGCCGCCCTGTGCTTGCCAGCAGGCCCCTTCACTTGCCGGTGCCATATTGTCCCATTTTCAAACCGGCATTGACGTGGGTTTATCCCAGAGCAGGGGGCAGAGGGTGCTCCGGGCCCCCAGCCGCCCCCAGCCCTCCCCGGGGGCGCCTGTCGGCAGCACCCCGCATGGCCGGTGCTCAGCACCCCGTGAGAGGGAGCAGGGGCAGCTCCTCCGCCGCGGAGCGGAGCAGCATCCCCGCCGCAGGCCGTGCCTGCGCGCAGCCCCGGCGGGAAGACTGTCAGCAGCATATTGGATATCCCCACGAAGCAGAGAGAGTGCCCTCCTTGGTTCTGTTTAGCTATCTTCCGTTGGGCTTACTTTCAAGGATGGCTCTGACTTCTGACCCTGCTGCAGATGGCGTAACTGTTGCCTTGGCAGGCTGCCACTCACTTCCGGTTTCCAGTCTCACATTCTCTTCCCTTTACAACGGGCGTAACCCTGCTCCCTGCCTGTAATTTCTCTCTTTTTTTTTTTTTTTTTTTTTTTGTGTGTGTGTCTCTCTTCTGTTCTAGTTCCCTGGCAGGCACAGCTCTTTGGCTCCAGAAGCTTGTCAGGTATTTGTCACTGAAGATTTTATTCTTCCTCCTATAAAGTTCACTCCCGATGACGAAACTAATGGAGCACTCTAAGAAGCATCACGATATTCTAGTTAAAGGCAGCCAAAGGAATGGCTGAGACATCTTTCCTTCTTTTTATTTTCTCTTTTCTTTTTTTTTCCCTGGCCGTCAGTGTTTCAATTTCTCAATTAACTTCGCTTGTAACCCTACTAAGCACTAACAATCTTTTGAATCTTGTGTGGGTTTTTAAATATGAAGAGCTTTGTTATCTTCACAGACTTTTAAAGATGGATTGATAAACTGTAAATAGTACGAATCTGATATGGCATCTTGAATTGATATATCTAGAAGACTTTCTGAAATAAATTACTCCCAATCCGTTATCTGTTATTAACTCTTCAGGAATCACACAACATTCAGCAATGTGAAATATGAACAGTTCATCTGAAAATACATAGCCATTACTGTTTAATTCAAATTTGGTACTGGAGAAGTTAAACCCTTTGCATTTTGTTTCCTCTCTCTGATGAAACTTTTGCACCTCAATTCCTTACTTCACCGTTATAAAGTTCTTGCCTTTCTAAAACATGTCCTCTGCAGTTCTGGATTTACACATCTTCATATTCAAAGGTAAATGTTTAACTATTTAACCTGTGTGATACTTAGAATCACATTTTTGATACAGAATTGCACTGTGCTCTATGTAAAGACCCTCAGTTTTGGACTACTGAGACCCAGGCCAAGATTCCAGTTTCCTGGTTTCTTCCTAAGCGGGCTAAAGTGGGGAGGGAAGGGGATGAGAAGGTCCCAAGTTGCCACCCCTTTGGATGATGGAGGAATTCACAGAGAGCCCTTGAGAAAAGTGTCGTAGAGTCTGGCCCCCAAATCCTGACACAAAAGGGTAGATGTGTTTTGCTGCTGTGAGATGCACTGTTGCAGACTGTACTGTTTCCACCTTTCCTGGGATTTTCATTTAATCCTGTAAAAACAAGGCTTGGAGTATTCAAGAGAAGGTAGATCTTGAGCAGAGGGCAGATACCAGAATTTCCTCAAAGGAGAATGAAAAAGCTCATCGTGGGGTAGCCTTGTCCCCAGTTCCAGTTACCTGGAATGTTCGATGCTGTCATGCGGTCTGATTTGCTGGCAGCTAATGGTTCCCAAGTAACTCGAAACATTCCCATCTTTTAGTTAGACAGACTTCTTACTCAGTTTAGCCTGAGCCAACTGCTCTGCCTCTGCTGGATCATCTTTTCTAGACACTGGTGAGGATGAAGGGAATACCAAATACATATGTGTCAGCTACATCTTTGCAGCGCATGAGTCTGTGCCGTTATTGCCTGTCTTCAGATTACTCCTGGGTCCACAAAGCACTTGGTAAACTAGTGAGAATTTCCCATCTCTCCACCCTGTTTATTTACAATTTGTGGGTCACTTATACACAAAAAGAAAAAGAAAAAAAAAAAAAGAGGAAAAAAGAGAAGGAACAAAACACACTTTCAGGGGGCCTCTTTTCAAGGAACTTCTTCCATTTCCCTGCATTGCCAGGGCTGTTCACTGGGGTGAAAAGGAGCTTTGAGACACCTTTTCCAACCTGCCTGGATAACAAACTCAGCTGTTGTGGCACTGCCTCTCTTTGGTTTTGAATTTTCGCCCATATCTAGAGCACTTGTAGGTATGCAGTAGCTTCTTCTAACACCTACACTGTCTCCTGCCTGGAATGTATTTTATCTCCAGCATAATTGGGTGTTTGGAGATGCGTAGGGTAACCGTCTGTTTTCTCGCAAGCTGCCGTCACCCACTAGAGGTGGGCTTGCTGGCAGGCTGAGGTCCCTTGGGCTCTGCGGCCTTAGTCAAGCGGATGTGAACTTGCTGTCCATGTTTCCTATAACCCATTCAGTTGTGTGTTCAGCTACCATGCCACTAATTATTGGAACTTCACTTTGGTACACCAGAAATTTCCAGGAAAAAATTCAGTGATGTGCAGATACTACCTTAGAATGATTTTGGTTTTCTTCCATTTATCCAGAACAGTGGCTGTGCTTAGCAGCCGCACATGGGAAGAGACTACTCTGCAGGTCGCGCTGATATAACCTTTCTGCTCCTCAGTCTGTGCTCCAGTGAAGCGCTGGTTTCCGCAGGTATGACTAGATGCTTTACAAAGCTGAAGTAAATATTTTGACTGTCCTCATTTTTGTTGGCTACCTTCTCCTTGAATATTTGTACATTTTTTTCTGTTATGCTTTGGACCATGGATATACTTTGGACAGTGAGAAAAACGGACTGTGAGTTGCCATGATTTTCTCTGGAAGCAGGGTTTTTTTTTTTGTCTTCAGCACTACTCTGTCAGCTTTGCTTTTTTATTTAAAAAAGTCTGTGTCCAAAATAAAGGCAAAGATGTTATGTCTGTAATAGTCACAAGAACCTTAGCATGTCTTTGGAAATCATTTATATCTGCATTTACGTGCCTGAGACTCCTGTCCACAACTCACCATTTCTTTTGTGGTTTTGTCATGTAATTCTTTGATGCTGTGTGTATTCAGATACAAGTTGTATGAATTTTCTACAGTTTTTAATTTGTATTTCATGTATCTCTTTTGTGATAAAGCACCATCTTCAGAAAGGAGTGCGGAAAATAGCTAAATTACTGGCCTTTTTTTTCCAGACTCATCATAAACAGCAAATAAAATTTCTCTGTGGGATCCAAGGTGGACAAGTTGCTGGTTTTTGTTTTGTTTTGTTTTTCCAAGGACTGATACATGTTTGGACTTTCCTATTTTTCACTGGACTTGCTGAGCTGTGCTCCAGCATCGGTTCTCTCCTCCACTGGAAGACTGTGAGCTTCATAGTGTGTCCTCCTTCCCTCCAGACTTTGGAAGACATTGTCACATACAGAATTGTTTGCATATGCATAGCAGTCTTGAATCTGCAACAATCTCATAGATACTACATGACTCGTTTCAAAAAATAATGTCTGATTTTTCTCCAGGGCACAATGCCTTTCTATGGAATCTAGTATCAAGTCTTAATAATGGTTTGCTAACACAATTTACATTTTGATGGTTTTTTTGTTCTCTTTGCATTTAACGTTTCATTCACCTGCTGTGTACAACAGATGCTGGCCACATCGTGCCAGTCTCATGGATGCAGACAATATTTCTGTTGTGCAAAGAGGCAGACTTTTCCTATAGTTTTCTTTAGAATGTCACTCATTCAGTCCCGGTGTCAGCTGTAAATGTTAGTATTATTTCTTCCAGAAACTGTATCCAGGAAGATATTAGTTACCAGAACAGTAATACCAAGGCGTTTAAGCTTGCTTCATCTTTTTCCTTCTCTTTATTCTGTTTTGTACCCAAACAGTATCATTGTTGCTAAAACTCTCTCCTTGTAGGTGTTCTCCAACTGCATTACTCCCACTGCTTCACTGTTTGCCTATGTGATGTACTCAAACATAATGTCTAATGTAATTATCTTCCTTAGGCATGGGCGTTTCTTTTCCTTTGCATGGTGCAATCCACTACTATTGCAAATGTGCATTGATGGGTTTCGCTCACTTTCTTCAACAGAAATACTACACAGAAGTGTTATTCCTGTCCTCACTATGAACTCCTTTTTGGTGAAAGTATGTATTTTATCCTATCCTGACATTTACAAATTGATACTTCTAAATAATGTCATATCCATTTAGATATCTGCTTTGGATAGGTCAAATGCTTTGACTATCCTATTGAATTATTTTTCTAATGCTTGTAATTCTCCTTCAGTTACTTTTGATTTGGATCCTGTATAGTACAATTCTTACGCACTTCCATTTTTGAAAATGTTTTTTTTTTTTTTCAATCTAGTGGGTCAACCAACTCTTAGTTATTTTAATGGGACATTTTCCTAAATTCTCCTTATTTTTTTTTTTTTAAAGTAAGAAAATGTTTCAGCTTTCATTTTTCAAGGCAAACAATCTCAAATAGGTTAAAGAGCCTGTCTGGATTTTCTCCCTCTGCTTTAGTGAACTTACAACCAGCAACCCATGCCCTGTAGATACTGCTGTCATTTTGCATGGTACATAATAGCAAATGAATAGCTATTTAGATTTGCAGATTACTTATTAAGAAGATACGATAAAGATATCATCTCATTTAATTCTTTCTATCCTTAGTCCTATCTTCTGATTAGTTTCAGTAAGCCATGCTTTATTTCTAACTCCATGAATTATTTTTACTTATACTGCTTACATAAATGTGGAATAAATAAAGGGCACACTGAAAAAACTTCTGGGACAAACAATTTGAAGTACACTTTCCCTCTCAGCAGCTCAGCTGAATTCAGCACAATGGGGAGAGGAGAAAGGGAGACTGGTGCATGAGGAAGAGTCCTAGTGTCACCCCTTTGCCTTTCTTATCAGAGATATCATTAGTTGCCAAAATACTGCATTAACATTGTCCAGGACTTTTGTGATTTATTCAGGTGGTTTCAGATAGGAGAGAGGATGACTCTATATGTAACAGATTAGATGGTGAGAAGAAAACATTTTTTGGAACCCAATCCAGAAGAATAGGTGGATTTAGACCACTGTCTCCCTCTTGAGGGGCATTTTTGAATATATGTATACATGTATACACATACATACATATTGCATATTTGTGTGTGTATATATATATACATATACACAGAGACAGCAAGAATGAAGTGCTACAAAATTTCATCAGCCAAGACAAAGGGATATTATTTCATAGATGTTTGGAAGAACCAAGCCTTCTCTTCATGCAAGGACTTCCGTCATTTCCCATGGGAGCTATACAGTTTAATCAGTTTGATATACATGTGCAATCATTTAGATTCACACATTTTCTACAACTTAGACTCACACTTCCTCTCTCCTATTCTCCATTTTGACAATTAATGTTTTGCTACTGAAGTAGCTCATACATGCAGCATCATTTTTCTCCCATGACACTCAGCTCACCAGCAGTTTTAGCTGTGTTACTTATCTCCCACACCTTATTGCTTCTCTGAAGGAAAAAACTGGAAAAGGAGTGAAGTTAACTGGAATAATAACAACAACCACCACCTGGAAATGAGTAAGGAAAAAAAAAAAAAGAAAAGCAAGGACAACAGTAAAAGGTACAGTGGGAGATGTCAAGAAACTAGAGATGTCATCTGATGAGATGACACAAAATAAGAATTGGTTTTATTTAGGCATTTTGGGGACATATTTCACTTTTTGTTTTTTAATTTTCCATCTCTATTTTGGCCTTTAGTTAAAAATAGTTACAAGACAGCAATATCACTACTGCTGTTTCTTCTTCAGAGCCGGATTTCTTCAGTCAGTGCTGCAAAATCTGTTCTATGTAACTTTTCCCTGCTGGCTAGCCAGGGGTTTTTAGAAATTCAGTACTTGCCATTATCCCTTACTCACAAGGTTTTTTACCTAACTCGTAGATTCACTCTCTTAAATCAGTGACATCAAAACTACTGAGCCTTAGATCTGTGCCTCACATTCCTTTCGGTAGATATGGCCAAAGGAAGCCCTGGTTAAAGACATTTTGTATCTTGCATGCACAACAAATGATCAGGAGTGTGAGCTAATACCCTCATAAAGCTATATCTCTTTGGCCATCCAGCAGAATGCACAACCTGTGACTGTAGCTGTAGGGACCTGCACATCAGCTTGTTTGGCTTCAGGACTGCTGCTGCTGGAGACGATCCCGATAGGCACATAAGATATGAAATGCACCTTTTGATATCTGCTACAGCAACGGCAGGAAACCAGTTTTAACTAGGCATATAATAGGTCAAAATGATCAAAAGGGTGGAAGAGGAGTTAACTAATAAAAGACTGTGACCCACTGCTCAAGGCAGGTAGCACTACATGTCAAGTCTGTGTAGAAGACAGGTGTTAAAAGACCCCAGTTCCCTGACTTAAGTAGGTTTGATCTTCCACAGGTGTAATGATTTTAATCTCTGTAGGATGCCCATTCATCATCATCGTTCCATTCATCACCGCTTAAGATCAATGGACACATCAGTTTTAGGCCAAACACAGCATATGCAGTAACATATTGAACAAAATAGTGTGTGAGGGAGGCAGAAGGGAAGAAGAAGGGGGTATTCATTCTGCTTAGCATTCGATGCTTAACTTAGAAACCAATTTTTCAAATCACTCAGTGCAGAAAGACAGGTTACCCTGGAGCAAAAGCCCTTACAGAGGTGTCCAGAACAAAGCCTCATGGTGCTACAGAAGGAGAGAATGTGGCAAAATACTCTGAAGTCCCATTGCTGCTGTCTTTCCCTAACCCCATGGTGGGGGCCACAAGAAGGAATAGGGACTAGTGCATGCTCAATTTCAGATGTTCAGGGTCACAGCTGCAAAAAATAAATACAAAGAATCAAGCACACATATAGCATTAAGAAAAAGGAGACTCCAAGGCCCCTTCCTTAATCCCTCGCTATAAATCCTGTTGCATATATTTTATTTGGCAGCAAGCTATTTCAATATATAACACTGACATTTTTCAAACAAGTCAGCTCTGATTTCGAACCCTGGAATGCTAAGAAGGACAATGGTATCTTCACCTTATTTCTTTACTCCTGATTAGCCTCTACGATAACAGGGGTTTTTAATTTTCATTCTTACTTTTAATGTTTCCGTAGGTGAAACAGACACTCAGCTTCATATTAAGAGTCACAAAATCCGTTAAACACTTACTGATATAAAATCAATGATTAACGAAGGCTTTGTATGCTGGTGATGCCGTTAATAATTATTTCACAAGTCTGGACCCAGGTGTCATTATAATTACAACCAATAATGGCTCTAATACCTTTTGAATTGATTACCATGGATCTGTTCATACTTGCCAAGACAGAAATAAGCCGAAGATGGCTGCGGATAGTCTGATTTGCACCTGAAAGTTTTTCAGCCTTTAGAAAACCTCTGTAAATTAGAATGAGGTCTAAGCATGTGCATTTTTGCCCAGGCTTTCTAAAACAGACATGAATACTGCATAACACAGGCAATATGTTTAAAAAATAAATAAAAATAACCAATACGATTTTACATGATGAACGGTAAAAGTAATAATAAGCTGTGAACAGCAACACCAGGCTAAAAGCAAGATAAAGTTCAGACATAGAAATTAATTATCAAAAGGCAAAATTACCTTTTCTCCCTTTCAACCAAGTTGTATAGCATTTGTTCTTGGAAATAAGCATACCGGGCACTGCGCAGGGAAGGAGTCTGAAAGTGGTATCAGATTTCGGTAGTGTCTCATTTGCTAGTACAGAATTTAGTAGCAAGGGACCTTTTGCCATATAACTGAATTCAGTCATTTGCTCCTCTACAATGTTTTTGGAGGTTAGTAGTATTTGAATAATGTTTCAAGTTTTAATATTACACAAAGCACTTATGTTTATGATACCCTCAGCCATGGTAATATGTGGATGATTTACTAACCAAGTGATGAAAAAACATGTGCACTATGCACCTTAGGAGACATGGGTTACAACATCCAGCTGAAATATTTATATTTCAAAAATTCCGACATTCACATTCCTGGTAGTAACAATAAGAATGCCTAACCCCTTAAACAGTACTTCACATCTTCACTTTTATACTCTTAACTAAGCCTTAATGAGACAGCAGCGATATATATATATATATAACAATAATTCATCAATATAATGGGGAAACCAAGTCATTAAGGCCTACTTTTCTCTCATCTAAATTTAAAAACCATTTTGGGGTATCTAACTTCGGGCTTATAACTGTCTGGGGTCCCTACACAGTCAGTGAAGAGAAGGAAAGAGACAAAAGAGACGGAGACACACAAGAGCAATTCTGCCATGAAGGAGTGTGATATCTAGCTTCTCTCCATCCTTTGAGGAGGAACCATGAACTGTTATCTAGTACCGGACAACGTTCACATTTTGACCCAAAGCTTCAAATTTAGTGATGTATACAGGCAGCCAGTGGCCTGTGTCATCTCTGCTTTGCTACCTAAACCCACAGTTCAGCATGCCTAAGGGCATTGCTTGGGAAAAGGTAGTACGAGAAGCAGGCTTTGGAGCTGCTAGGAAAATGAAAACCTCAGGCCTCATTCCCAGTTGCTAGTAGTGTAATTAATAGACTACTGAAATCAACACAGTTCCAGTATTATAATTATAACTGTAATACTCTCAGGGTATTAGCACAGTACAAAGGCACAGGCCTCATGATTCATTCAGTTTCTCCAGATATCAGTGAACCACAGAGAAGGTGCCACCAGAACAAACAAATAGCAGACAGACACTACAGCCCCTGTCATCACTTTGAGGCTATGATCCTGTGCAAAGGCTGGCTTCAGAAGAGATATTCTACTGGGTATCAGTATAGGAGTGATCTGGTTGCCTAAAAGTAAGTATCAAGTGTCATTGGAGACGCCGTATTGTGTCCTGCCTGGCCATGGCTGCTGCTCTAGAGGAGCATCATGAAGTTGTGGGTCTCCCACAGGTCCTGCGTACCATCTGCCTGCCCCAGGAAAATGTCTCAGAGTATCTCAAAACAGCAATAAATGCCTATATTTAGGCAAAAGACTGAGTGTCAGTTTGCTGCAAGCCAACAGAATTACTGAACAAACAAATCGTTACCTTCTGAGAACAGAAGTGGTAGAATCTGATCCAGACATTTTTTGCTACTTGCACCCCTTGGGATGAGTATGTGCCAAGTACATTTAAAATGCTGTCTGTGGACTTTCTTCCCTTCTCTTGAACTGGAGTGACTATTTATATGAAAGTAGAAACCAGATAGATAGGATCTAATTTACATTTAAAATATACCAAGCTTTGTGGTTAAAGATGTAAAACAATACACATTAAGGGAAATGTCAAAGCCATTCATAAAGTAAAAACTGTTTATAGGTTGCAATATAAGCAGAGATTGTATCAAGTTGTTGTTTTTTTTACATTATGTTTATTGCAAATTGTATAAATTCTCATTTCATATTAATATTCAGTATTTGTATTGTATGTGGACACTACGTAAACATGAATGTTCACATTGTCATGTTGTTATGACAATTTGGTTCATTTTTTATAACTTCCATAAATTATCTATGAAACTGCAAACTAGCTTTATCACTAGCATCATCATTTGCAGAAGCATATTAAATATTTTGAGAAAAGTGTATCAGCATAAAGGAACAAAGGGAATAGCTCATCATATTTGATTATTTTATGATATATTTATATAAATACTTAGTATGGTATGTTTGATGACTGCAATCAGGCACCTGGGACAAGCTTACAAGAAAAAGCTTCAGAAGAGTGTCTGTTCAATAATGAATTTAAATCACTGAGAATTTGCAAGTGAAAATAATAAGATTATTATATCCGTGTAATTTCTGGGTTCAGTGTAAGTGTACTGGGACTGGCACCAGCACGTTTTGAGCTGCTGTGGTGACCTGGTAGACCTTTTGCTCCCGCAGATTCATTTTAGTGGTCTGATGTCTCTGGATAGGTTTACCCCATGAGTCAAGGGTTGAACAAATTCATTCATGTTCATGCTTGTAAGCCCTTGGGACCAAGAACATGTAAAGAAGACTCTATGACGTTGCATTAGATTGTAACAGCAGGAGCATTGTCACCTTTCTGGCATATTCTCTTCAAAGACAGACAAATACAAAGCACTTGCTTTCGTCTTACATAAAAAGCTTAAGAATTCTACAGAAAAGTAGGCACGACACCGGAGTTTCTCTATAATTGAATGGCAATCTCTCCATATAGCAGAAGTTTCAAAGTAACCAAGCATGCCTGTTGCTTGCCAGCAAGTAGGAAAGCATGAAGCCATATGAATAATCTGGCCAACCAGTTGAATGAGATTTTATTGTTATCAGACACCATTTGGCATGGGTACTTACCCACTCAAAATCATGTTTCATTTTAGAATTTATGTTTTGTTAATTAAATTAATTAATTTCATTTATTATGGAATGCTATAGATAGGTTCTACTGGCTTAGAAAATGAAAACACTTCCAGCCTAATTGGCCAGAACCACTTCATACTGCCTAATTATTAGCTGATGATAGAATAATCTTCTTCTTTTTAAGTATCTCTTATATCATTTTGAAAAGTTCTGATGCAGTTAGACATAAACATTCCCTGGCACACAATAGACAAGCAAATAAAGTCTAACATAATTTTCAACTTTTTTGTCAATAGTAGTATAGCAGAACTCCTGCCCCAAGCATTATGCAGCGAGAGATGCCAATAAATCTCTTTTGTTTCTGCAGGATAAATGAATGAAACCGTGAGGAGTTTTGGCAAGTTAACATGTTTGTCTACATATCAGTAATTTTCATTTTAGAGGAAGCTCAGACGTTACCGCAAATTATTAGGCAACAAATTAGTCTGAAATCAGCAGGAAATCACACAGAACATCACTGAAGGAAAGGTGAAGCCATGCCTTGTGTTATTGACATATGTTAGTTCCAACTGGGCCTCAAACGAAGCTTTTTAGGATAAACAGATCAGCATTTGCTTTGCTGGAAAACTTCTGACTAGCTCTACTGCCAGCCTGCTCTTTCCACTGGCCTGTCGCTAGTCCAAGAGATTTGACAATATGTGGGGTGTTAATACCGGAGATCATTTAATACCTCTGAAGGATTATGTGGATTTACATGTGTGCTTTTTTTAATTCCATTCTGTTGACAGCTTCAGGTTTTCCAGCACCAAAACAGAGTATTTTCAAGATGATGCTGCAGGTCTGGGACATCCAGGAATAATAGAATACAGTTCAATAAAAGCATCATTCATGGGAAAGCATTACATCCTCCTTGTGATATGTGGAAGCCACCAAGCCATGTGAATTGACTGACATGCCCAGTGAATGTACGGCCAGTGATTAGCCACCACTGTTGCCCAGGCTGCTAGAAAAAGCTTTGTCACAGTGACAAGGAAAGCGCTACCAAGCAGACCTTGTGGAACCAAATTCACAGTAGTAACATGGGACCATCCGTGTTTTTTAAAAAATTGTCTTAAGGGATGTCACCCCATGTTCAGACACAGATCCTGACAACAGCATTGTATTCAGAATTGAGTAGTGCGAATGGTTTCAGTCACGGCAAACAAAGCACAGTCTTACGGGTCTGTGTCCTGGTTTCGGCTGGGATAGAGTTATTGTCTTCCTAGCAGCTGGTACAGGGCTGTGTTTTGGGTTTAGGATGAGAATGTTGATAACACCCTGATGTTTCCGGTTGTTGCTAAGTTGTGTTTAGACTCAGTCAAGGACTTTTCAGCTTCTCACGCCCAGCCAGCAAGAAGGCTGGAGGGGCACAGGGAAGTTGGGAGGGGACACAGGCAGGACAGCTGCCCCAAACTGGCCA
>JAVKLA010000057.1:5714968-5819280 GCA_034782735.1 Sagittarius serpentarius
ACTTGTCTTGTGTATTCCAATCCTTTTATTATTATTGTCATTTTTTCTTGTTATTAGTGTCATTGTTAGTTTCTTCCCTTCTGTTCTATTAAACTGTTCTTATCTCAGCCCATGAGCTTTACTTTATTTCCCAATTCTCTCCCCCATCCCACTGGGTGGGGGGGAAGTGAGTGAGCGGCCGCACGGTGCTGAGTTGCTGGCTGGGGTTAAACCACGACAGTATGTCTTAAGTGACAGTATGGGAAAAAATATCACACTGAAGAAATACTAGCATGCAAAACGAGAATACAGCACCTCTAGAGCCATCTATGGAAACTGATAATCACCTTTTAACGAAACTATGGACAAGGAAGGTCCTCACGGAAATCCTTACTGGTCTACTAAATAAATTGCAATTATCTGTGACAGAAAAAATTTACTTAATATGAACAGTTATGTATATAAAGGTGATACACTTGAGCGTAGGGATGCCATCCAGAGATGTACCTGCAGTCCTACCTCCAGCTCTGGGGTCCTCAGCACAGGAAAGACACGGACCTGTCGGAGCGGGTACAGAGGAGGGCCATGAAAATGATCAGAGGGCTGGAGCACCTCTCCTGTGGAGAAAGGCTGAGAGAGCTGGGGTTGTTCAGCCTGGAGAAGAGATGGCTCCGGGGAGACCATTTTCTGTGTTTTTATGATTTTTCTTTTTTTCCTGTGAACACATCAGTGGAAGGGAAAAAGGGAGCAAGACCATCACTGCAAAAATTACAAAATAAAATCCAATTGATAAGGTGGAGACTGTCTGTGACCTGGCAACCTGGTGCATGGCTGTTCCTGAAAACTAGAAAAACTGCAGCATGGCAACCGGCATGGTTCCACAACCCTACTTCTCTGGTAGACCCACTGTCTCTCCAGCAACAGTGTCAGAGACCCAAAACCTGAAGCACTGGGCCGGACATTCAGGTCAGGTTTCCTGCTGTGCAGGAAAGAGCCTGAGAGCCCTGTGACCATGGGCTGTGACCACGGCTTGGTTCCCAGCATCTCAGCCAAGGTGTCCAGAGCTCCCAAGTTTCCCGTTTCGAAGTTGTGTTTCGGGGCAAAGAAGTCTCACTTGTAGTGGTCTGTACCTGTGGGACAGTCCGCATGGCCAAGGTGCTGGAAACTTGGGAGACCTGCCAGCTAGGGAAATTAATATTCCTGTAAAATACTCGCTGGTGATTGACAAGAATGTCAGTCTTCTCAAAGAGTTCTGGGATCCCAAACTCCTTGTTTGAAAACCACAAAGCTTTGATGTTTCTACATTAATTTTCCTTCAAATTACTTGGGTTTTAAAGGGTTTGGTCTAAAAATAAATATATAAATCATGCAGAAGCCAAATGTATAAATCATGCAAAGCAGGGAAGCCCTGATTTTTTGGCCAGCTCTAATTAACACATTTCCACTGTTGGTTTCTTTTTTTTTTTTTTTTTTTTGCCTGTGAGGAATGCAGTTCATTATTTTGTTAACATTAGTCTCCTAGCTCATTGCTCATCTATATTTGCCTGTGCTTTACTGTGTTACTACTTCTGCTACCCACCCCAAATAAGTAATTTCATTATGGGCTCTGTTAATAATGGTAGAATCAGTTTTTGTTTGTGCTGGGCAGGGAGTACAGGGAATGTGTTGGTTTTTATTAATGAACAATGCCAGAATTCCTTTGCAAACTCCAGAGAATTTGTAAGCATTATTAGAAACTCATTCACAACCACATATGAATCACTATGGTTTTCCTGTGCAAGAATGCTTTACTCTGAGTAGGGTATTACACATAATAACTGTGTCACTAGCAAACATCACCCCGCTATGCTTTGCCTTCTATCCACGTCTGCTTGCCAGACTGTTCGGTTGCTGTTTCTCCCTGTCTGTGCTCAGCCATCCTGACTTCTAAGAAACTCAGAGAGCTCAGCCAACCAAGAATTTACATTCACAGCTGCTAATGCCCAGAATGCTATTACTTTTAATCTATTTTCAGATATCGAGTGAAATCAGTGAAAGACCCCTATGTGATATCCTTTCCTCAAAGACTCCTGAGAAAAGGAGATACTTCTCCTAACTCCAAAGTCCAACAAAGTTCTGGGAAGAAGCACCCTCGTGAGCTCAAGCAGAGCATCCTTCCCCATCCAACAGAAAGCAGAAACAACAGATGAAATAATAAGGGCAGCTATGCAGACTATCCCATATTTATCCATCTATGCATGGGATTAAGTTAGAAACATAGCCCTTAGCTCTTGTTACGGACAGACAATAGAGAAAAAGAAAGAAGAAGGACATCCTCTGAAGGTGACTCAGCTCTTAGTCAGGCTGCGTGACTGTTGTTTACAGTCTTCTAGCCTCTCCACTGCTTTTGGTAAAAAACCTTAAATTAACAGTGCTCTTAATTTAGACATTACTGTCATAAGCCTGCAACTAGGCAGGACAAATCTAGTCCTGAGTGCTGCTGGATGTACAAGGTAAGTTGAATAAATAATGAAAGACTTATTTTCCATCAAGAGCCTGACATTTACAAAGTGACTGCATGACATACCATGTCATGTATTATGAAATTTTTAAGTAAAGGCCGAAGCTGAGCACACATTCAGGAATTATATTAAAAGAGATTTAAGTTTACTTACATTAATACATTAATTACCCATAAAGATCTGGAGCCTGTCTTACTTGATTTTTTTTTTTTAACGCATGAAGGTGAGGAACATGTTTTTACTCAAAATAACAAATAGTATGCAGTTATTTGTTATTATATTGGATCGAGATTAGGTACTTACATAGCAACTTCTTTCACCATGTAAGGAAGATCTCAGTCTTGCTGTTCCTCAAGGGAGCACCAAGATGTCTCCTACTCCAGTGCTGTGAGAGGTGAAACCAGCAAACGGCTAGTTGCAAGTGAGGTACAAAATTATTCCTCACTTCTACAGTCAGCTGTGTTCCTATCGCAGGTAATAATAATAATAATAACTATATAATTCCACTGAATTCTGCTACTGACTCCTTTTCATGCCTTGCTCTGAATTTGCCTGAATTTTGTTTATATTTTGAAGAATACAGGATCTATTGTCTTTTGCAAAGAATGTCTGGAGTTTTGTTAATGATTTTGCTAGCAATACGCCTTTTAAATGCTAGTCAGGCAAATTCTTGCTTTTAGGACAAAGCCTTATTGCAATTTCAGACCTGCACTTATAGTCCTGAGTAAAGGCAAGAAGAGATTGAAGGGGAAACTGTGTGACCTGTACCTCTCTGGGATGAAAATTTGAAGGTAGTATGACTTAGAGGAAGATCACTATGTGAGGATTCTGCCCACCCAACTCTCCCTGTTTTAAGGAAGCAGAAATTTGTTACTGGGCCACGTCAGTTATCATTTACAGAACCAGCACTGATACCCAGGAAGAGCTGTGAGAGCGAAGGTGGAGGATTTTGACATTTAGGTCCTTTCCCTTCCCTTCTACTCTCTTTTCCAGGTGTGGACTTTCCACCTCTGACCCCGTAGCTTGCAAAAGCATGGAAAAGTCAAGTCAGGCTTTGTCTAGCCCCGTATTTTGTAATGTTTTTGTCAACTTATAGTATGAGAGTTTTGATTTCTTTTATTCCAATTTATTGAAATTCTGCTGATGCTCCACAGATTATCTATGTGAGGGATCACGATTTCTCACTGATACTACAATTCTGAATAGTTTCAACTTTTTACAGCAGTTTAACTGTAAGCAAAGGTTAAATGAACCTTCAGCAGCTGGGAGGTTCATTAACATCAGAATTATTGTATTCCTCAACTGTGTGGTCTGATTGCAAGTCATCCCTTCACACAAACTGACAATATCACACACACACACTTCACATAGCAGAAACTCTCTTACGAAATACTATTTCAGTCCTTCAGATTTCTGTGCCCCCAATGGAAGCAGCAGCATTACACCACAGTGTGAAGCCATATCAGGTGTAGGTGGCCAGGTATCATCTGCGGGGGGCTACAGGGGTGGCCTCTGTGAGAAGAGACCAAGGGCTGCCCCGTGCCGTACACAGCTGGTGCCAGGCACCTCCAATGGACCCACGGCAGGACACAGCGAAGCCCAGCAGCCAAGCTGGTCTCACCTGTGGGAAAACATATTTAAGAAATTATGAAACTGGTGGACAGGCAGAGGAGGAGAGAAAAGAAACAAAACCCAAGAGGAAGAAACAGCAGAGGGAACACCAAGTTCAGAGCAGGAGGAGGAGGAGGATCTCCATGGTGGAGCCGGTGGATATTTCATGAAGGACAGGGGCCCCATGGAGAGTCCATGCTGGAGCAGGGGAAAAGTGTGAGGAGGAAGGAGCGGCACAGACAAACTGTTTTGTACTGACCGTAGCCCTCATTCTTCATCCCCCCTACACCACATGACACTGGTAAAGGAGACGGGAGTAGAGGAGTGAGGTAGAACTTGGGAAACGGAGGAGGAAAGTTATTGCTTTAATGTTTGTCATTTTTGCTTGTTTGTTTCTCACTACCCAAATCCATTTTAATTGGCAATAAATTAATTTTTCCCAAGACAAGTCTGTTTTGACTGTGACTGTAATCGGTAAGGAATCTCCCTGTCTTTACCTCAGTTCACAAACATTCTTATTCCTGGTTTTCTTCTTCCTTTCCCTTATCCTACAGAGGTGGGGGGAATGGGTTAGCATCTGGGTGGGAATTTGGCTGTTACCAATGGTTATCCCACTACTGAAGCCAAAAGTTTTTTCAAGTACAAGATCTGCTTATCAAGGCCTGTGAAATCAGCTGGCATAGGCAGTGCAGAGGGTGAGTTGTTAAATGTCCTTTGTCCTCCATAAAATGATGGAGAAAAAGACTTTGTCTTGACAAAGTGAAATTACAGCTGATAAATTTGCAAGTGATTTCAACTTCCTTTTTTTCTGTAACGTGCTGCCACATTGCCATCTTTGATTACTTCAGTTTCCATGCTGATAGTCTGTCTGACTCTTTCACTTCACCTGGCTTCTCATTTCCTTTCCAGTTCTGGATGAACTCTTCCCCATTATTTAGGAAACTTATTGTTTCTTATGTCCTTTACCAACTGATGCTCCCACTTCATACCCTTCACTGCAGAGTTTTCTTCCCTCTTTGTTCTCAACATCAACTATTTGTCCCATTATTTGATGCTCTGCCCTTTGTGAAGCTCTGAGTGGCACACGGCATCTAATCTGGCCTTGTACAATTTCTAATATTGCAGGTTGCTCTCGATAAGACCTTTTGCAAACCGCTGTAATAAACATGTTGCGTAACACTATGCAATGAAAGTACCCTCTCTAATTCTAAGCCTGCTGGCAATCTTCAGGACAGGAAAGGCAAAAACAAATGGAAGAAATGTAACAGCTGAGTTGAGTTTGTATTATCAAATTTTAAGATCAAATATATAAAACCAGTAGCGATCTATACTGATATAATATTGTACTGGCAAAAATGCAAGCAAATAATTCATAAGACTGAATAACATGTGGGTTTTGTGGTTTGGTTTTTTTTTTTCACCCAGGTAAACCCACATAAAATTTACTCCAATGGCTGCCTGCCATCCTCCCTCCTAAACATCTTTGCATAATGGACATTATTATATAACATCATAAAATAAATTATTGATTGCCTCAAAGCCAGAAGAAGAGCCACCATGATTTTGGAAAGGGAAGTGATATATATTTGCAAAATCCTGAGATGCAGAGACAGACATGAAAACATAAATGGGGCTAAATAATCTGAACTCACTCTGAAACAAGCAGCTCATTTTTAAAAGACAAATCAGATTAGAAATCAGCATTACGTACGTGAGACAGTGAAACAGTGTGATCTGTAAGTCAAAAGCCTGATAGCATTTTACGAATTGTGTTATGGTACCTCTGATTAAGGTATGGGTATGCCCCAGAATTTAAAAAAAAAAAAAAAGCCGAACTTTCTATTGACAGAGCTGATCTAATATGTGAGAGCATCATTTTTGTTGATGTTCATCTATATGAACTTCTCTGGAAAATCTTTACATACGTATTACTTGGAATATGGACCATGCAGGCTGACTGAAATGCTGTAGCACAGAGGAACAGAGGAATAACACACTTTAAGCTAAACCTTCTGAGCACCAAGGATCTTCTGTTTTTTCCCATGGCCTTCTAGGGTGACTGTGTATTTTTCCCAAATCATTTGCATGTTGTGATTGGCTCCACAGAAGAGTTACCATGCATTGTACATTAAGATATTTTTTGATCTGTGGTTTCCCATGTTGGCATGTCTAAATATATTCGTATAAATCTTTTGTGCCACCAACAGTTTTTGAACATAAACATCTCCAGACTGGTCAGTCTACTCTTGAACTCTCAAGTAGGTATTTGAAAAAGTCAGTGCTCATTTTCCCTTTGTTTTTGCTAAACAAACTGAATGCGATGCAGAACCCTTGATGATTTATTAAATGGTTCCATTATAGTCAGAAATCTTAGAGCAGCTGGCCAACAGCTGCAGCATGCCCCAACAGTCAGTGCCTCAGCCTTCAATCTGTCGGATGGATTCCACTGTATTCACAACAGTGCTTGTGGTTTTCAGTGGGGTGATCCCAGAAAGACCAGGCAGTTTGTTCCATTCAGCTAGTCTAAGGCATTAAGTAAGCCACTGGCAACTTTCTCTTAACACTGTCTCACTTCTCTGCATGAATGACCCCTTCTTGTTTTTCTATTAAGCTCCTGGAGAGGGCAACTGTAGTTGTTCATGGTGTTCTTGGGCTAGCCTCCGTTAGAATGTATGAGCTTCTTCAGTATACAATTCTGGGCATGGGCCTTATATTTTTTCTTTTTCACATGTACCCAAAATAAACAGGATAGCAACAGTGGGCAAATTATACCCTGTTCCAAATTACACTAAATCAACTGGACTTGTGATTTCAGAAAAAAAGCGACTCACTCGCTGTTTAGTCAGGTTGGTGTGTAATTGGGTTTTGGTAAGGTAATCTGAGAACCTGAGGAACATGAACAGAAATCTGGTTTGGACTTAAGTGCAGCCCTTAATCTGGGCAGGGATACAAACATAGCTTGCAAGGGTAAAACTTCTGCTATGAGAATGGATGTTTGGTTGTTCAGGTAGATGTTGAATAATACAGACTCAAGCACATTCCCCATGGTAGGTCATACTGTAGTCTCCACTACTAGCTCTGCTTCTTGCAGAGTTCAACATAGAAATCATTGATGATTACGGAGAATTTTGTTCTTTTTAGATAGAAATTGTATCAGTCATACTATGCACTGATTTTCTTTCATGTACTGTATTTTGTCTAAAAGCATCTGGTGGTATATGGTGTCAGACACAGCTGATTGGCCTTTGAACACTGCATCTGTGCCCATATCACTTTCAAACCCAACTTCAGCTAGTTGAATGATGTTCAGTGCTTAGCCAGGACATACTTTCTCAAGTGTAATTCAGCTTGCCTGGAGAGAAGGTGGTGTTCAGCCACTGGTGACAGACAGTTTATAAATTACTTCAGTGCTTATCTTTAAAATGGTATATTAAAGACATCGGCTCGATGGGGTTTGGCTCTGGAGCATCCTTCTCTCTTTTTAGAAGTGCTGTAGCACAAGCTTGTAACAATTTCTTAGGGGTTGTCTGTGTAGCTGAGCATAAGTTATACAACTGGATCAGCCAGGCATTTGTCACTGGTCCCAAATGGTATCTCAGAAGTCAGTCTGTACTTTAGGCAGAATCACCTGCAGTGTAACGTGAAAAGGGTACCTATGATGGGACAGCCACTGCATCCAAAACTTTTCAGCTTGCTAGCCAAGAAGTCTTCCCTCTTCAAAATTTACAGCCTGTAGAGGAGCAGGTGCAGTTCAGGTGTCTTGGATGCGTATCCATTTGCTGGTCAAGAATCATTGCTCATACCTGGTTATTCACACATAAAAAAAGGCTGCCGAAGAGAAACTCTGACTACTTGAAGCATGAATATGATCTAACTTTCCAAATGCTAATTCACTAAGTCTTACCAGACCTTTTAGAAACTGCTGGAACTGAATCTGTTTTAAATTATTCTATTTTAAGTGATCACCAGAGTCTATTCTGACATTCTGCATAAGACAGGCCAAGGAATTTCACTGAGTTCTCCAGACCACAAATCCCTTCTTAGATCCATCAAACCTTCATATCTTTGTCATGCAACTGCAAAATCACAAAGAGTTTGTGGGGTATTTCCAGGTTGTGAATTTGTGGTTTTAAATCCAGACCTTTAGTTACTTAAGTAATAATATAAGATATTTGTGCTAAGATGATGATTTTTCTGGAAAACTTTGTTGCAATGTGCCAAGATGGCTTGCTATGGAGAAAGGGAGTGAAACCAACTATTTCCTCTAAGAACTGCACTTTAATAAAATAATCCTGTGTTTGAGCTTTGAGGAATTGTTGTCACTCAGTTTTAACACATATTTCCTTTTCACTTTGCAAAGCATCTTCAATAGGCATATGATTCTAGCAGGACTATAGCTGAAATGGACTTATGGATTTACCCAGAACAGCCTGCCACTTTCCTGCATGACAAATGGGAAATGCAAGAAAAGAGGTATGTACACTGCTTTACTTAAAAGTGTATTTTCAAATCTTTGTTTCCCCCTAAACAGGATTAAAAAAATCATAAAAGTCCAGAAATTCTAAAAAAAATAATGCCAGGTGTTTTGAGGGAAAGCTATGGGAACAGATGGCCTTACCGGAGGAGGTAAAATAAAAATTTCTAGATGCTATATTTGAAACTTGGTGAAGAAGAGCAGCTGAATCTGGAGGATGGTGCCAGCATCTACCCTCTGATTTGAGTGAAGAACTTGACAGAAGTGCAGAACCAAAGCAATAAGAGCTGTATTCCTTCTTATTTCCAAAAATCAGAGTGAAGGCTGACACCAAATTAATAATACAGCCTTCACATGAGGGCTGTGCTCTGACTTCATGTTTACTACCATACGTGGCCTTGTTCCCAACAATTGTATAAGTCTATAAGCTTCCATAGAGCCAGCACATGTAATCTCCACTGCTGGCACCAATTATGCTTGGCATTGTATCCAAACACCCACTTTGCACCAGATCTGTCAGTATCAAAGCCATGAGGCTGGAACTTTTCCTGGGCTCTGGAATACATTGATTCAAATAACTCGTCAAAGCTGTAATTACAAATAACTGTTATATCTGCGTGCTTCTACGGGACTGGATATCACTTGAGAGTAGAAAGTTACAATAAAGGTAGCTCAACCATGGCAAAAGATAGCATACCACACTATACTGTGCTGTGGGGTCTGTTGTGCAAATGACACCCCGTACCTCAGGAACTTAGGGCAGCAGGCTGCTGCCCTCTTGCAGTGTTGGTCTGCAGTTGAAAACGGTAACATATGCCTCCTTCTCAAGCCTATACGCTCTTAACAATTTACACATATAAAATAAATATGCATATCATTTATAGGGTTTCAAACAGTCATGCACATACATTGTATTCATATTTGAAGAGAGAAGTCTAGACTGCACAGAGGCAAGTAGACCTAGATCGTCTATGAGGGAGGTAACACTTGGGATCTGCGGGAGGATACAAAAGGAGCAATGAGCTGATGAAACTCATTGATGATCCACACAGCTAACCAACAGGATATTGATCTGTGGTCCACGTGATGTACTTTGCCCTTCACACAACTACTTGTAAGCAGTCCTGAAGAAAACCATGGGCCAGTTATTCATCAGGCAGCTTTGCATGTGCAGGTTTACCAGGGAAGCTCCTGGGGCTTGGTTGTGCCTTTTGCTCCGGCTGGTGCAGAACACATTTGCACAGCTGAACAGCCCCGTCGTTCACAGCAGGGCTGCACTCTTTCTCGGTCTGCAGAATAAGTCCTGTGTGAAGACAAACACGCATACTGACTACTAGTCTTCATCGCGTAGCTTGTACCCCTAAATTATAACAATCATGGAGAAGACATGAATATACATCAAGATGTTTGGTCCTCTGTCTGAAAATATCTTCCTGAAATGCTCTTAGCAGATTCAACATTTAACCATAATGGTTACGCAAGTTATTTTGTAAATTGTTCTGCAGAAGAATGAAAGCTGTATAAGTAAGAATTGAAAAGTACAATGAGATATGTATTTCTGAAAATAATTTTAGGGCATTCAGTCCAGCTGTGCATCTCTTTCATTGGTTCCTACACACAAGTAGTCAATTATGTGAAATATTTAAACAAGAGACATTCTTTTTGAAACTTGTAACATCATTTACTTACAGCTCTGTTCTTTCATATTAGCTTACGTTACTAGAAAATGGAAATAAAATATTTTTTACTACAGCTGTATATTCACAGTTAGCAAAAGGGGCTTGCATTGGGAAAATGGACAAACTGATGCAAGCTCTTTCAAATTACACACCTGTGGCAACTGCATGTTATGGTTTGATTGACATGAGAGTAGCAATGAAAATACCAGCTTAACCCTAATGTCTTGTATTACTCACCTCTCTCTTTGGTTCAGAGCTTTCCACCACCCTCTCCTTTTTAAAACTACTTGCTTCCATGAAGGTTTCCCAGTTTATTTCCTTAAATCCTGCCTCCCCCTGCTGGTTGTGCAAAACAGAATTTCTGAATAAAACCCCACTGCCCCAAAGGTAACTGATGTGAGAGAATCACCAGCAGTAAGAAAGGATAGTCCCAGTCCTGACCCTGGAGTTACGTGGCAAATCTCCACATATGCACTGGAGGCTCTTGGACCTCCTCTGAGCTGCGTCGTTGCTTATTCAGACACAGCAAGATCCATTTTCCCCTCAAACACGATACAATTGCCAAGTTTTGGGGTGTTGGTTGTTTTTTGGTTTGGTTTGGTTTGGGTTGGGTTTTTTTGTGAAACAGGTAGTGTAATGAAGCCTCTGTAAATAGGAGGTCCCACCTGTCTTTTAGTAATTGGATAAAGTTAGGAAAAACCACAGATACGCAAAGCATTATTTTTGGTTCCACATTCAATACATCTTTACTGAATTACTGTGTACAGTGACAGAATGTATATACTGTAAGTTGGTGCATTATCTAAGCTGATAAAAATCTACTGAACAGCCAGCAGTTTATTTCTGTAAAGTCTTAATTAGCTTTAATTGTCATAGGTCTATTTATACCTATTTTCACCCATTTATTCGGTCTTTCTTTATGTTTACAGAACTAGCATAAGAACATCTAGACTGTCTTGCTGAAAATGTTCTGCTAATTCAAACATATATGAACCACAGGATGTATAATTTTCAGAACTACGTCTACATGGGCTGCAATTTACATTAAATTGCTGTTTTGGTTAAATGGCACCTTAGCTACCAAGCAACTCTTTGAATAGTTGTTTCTTTAATTATTATTTAATTTTGTGGTTATGACTGGTTTTCAGTTAAAGAGGGTACTACTGACAAATTCAATTAAAGGAAAATAGAGGACTTAATGGTCCATGCTAATGATTCATTTCATACATAATATTTTATCATTTTCTGTGCAAATTTATAATGAGCGCTTAGCTTGTATTAATAAATGCTTACATTTAGTCTACATAAACTATAGTGATTAAAATATTTTGCTAATGATATCTGCTGATAAATGTTTTTAAAACAATTAGGTACTTACTTTAAAGTAGTTTTATCAAAACAACTTTTTATGAAAATGCGTATTTTGTCATTAAGAAGGAAACACAGGTATAGGAATGTAATAACATATCCACAAGCAATGCTTTTTGATGTTTAAACAGCTCATGATATGCATCTGCTACACGCAGGAAAACAAACTTTGAAGAATTATGGCAATCAGTTCAACACTCTATCTGATTTTATAATATCACATGAAGAAGAATGAATTTGATAAATCACCTTTGCAGGTATCTGAATTAAGAAAAAGTACTTCTCTATTCCACAGAAGAGGCAGGAATTTTAGTTTCTAGTGTTTCTAAATACTGTGTGTAGGAGTGAGAGGGTGGGTAAGTAGCTATTACAGTCTTGGTTTTACATTTTGCATCTTCACTGATGAAGATGTATTGCATTCCAAAGTGAATAAAGTCAGAATTTACAAACTTTTAAGAATATTATATGCTGGCTTAAGATACCATGCTGTTCTGGGACAATTTTGTTTTCATCGCTTTTTCTTGCACTAAGAAATTAGTGCACAATCATTTGCTTTAAGTAAAGAATGCTATTAGTTTGAAAGGTAAAACAGACATATTGCAGTTGCTTCTGCAAACTGCTTGACTAGTACTATCGGGATTTAAAATACATTTTTTCAGGGTTAAGGGCACAAGACAGCAAAAAGAAGGGAGGGGCTGAAGATTTTTAAGAGTAGAACAATAATGCAGGGACACAAGCCTATGCAAAAGTCAAGAACAGTCATGTTCCTAAATCACTTACATAATCTGTATATCCAATATCTTAATGTTTTGTCTACTTAAATTTTAGGTGGTGGCACTGGTTAAGGATTGGGATGAATGAGTTACAATTACCTTAACTTCATGACTCTTAGAAGTACTGAAATTCTGTATGCCATTTGGAAGTTGCTGTCACTTCCTCTATAGAAGATGAAAAAAAAAGTGCCAGTTTTCTTCTTTGAAGCAAAAGAGTTCTTAGATCCTTGCCTAAAGAAACTCTATGGTGGCAGTCCCTGCCAAAATCTTTGCGGTTTGTGTTTCTGGAAGTTCCATTGAAAAATCTGTTGATACTGTAATCTAACATTATTTAAGAATCTCAGGAGTAAATAATCAGATTTTAAGAATGAACATAGGTCAGGATCATCAGGATCAGGCATCAGTGATCTCTGCCAAGTGATGCATGACAATCAGAAATCTAAGTTTGTTTTCCTTTGATGAAGAGGGACGATAACATATTTTTCAGATTCCTTCAAGAACTAATGAAGTTGCACTCTTGAAGAATTTAGATCCTCTTCTGTATACTTCAGAGCTCCATATACAGTCATATTAGTACTCTTTTATCCTACAAGAATGTCAGCAAAAGCAAAATGTATTTTTTTGTTTAATTTAGAAGTATCAAAAAAAATTAAAAAGAAAATATATTGTTCTTTGGCCATGATCTTTTTGTTCCTGGCTATTTCTAGAGGAATGAGCTGAAAATAGAGATCCAGTTTCCGAGTACAAGTGAATAGCCACCAGAGCAAAAGGCAGAAATGGCAGCACAATCTGGGTCATACATGTTGGGGGTTGGACTAGATGACCTTTGCCGGTCCCTTCCAACCAAGCCATTCTATGATTCTCTGATTCTATGATTCTCTGTTTGTGTTGCTCCATGCTGGAGGCTCACAAAGGTACATGTTCATCAACAGGCATACAAGGAACCCAAATAAAGTGGTTCTGTGTGTTGCATTTTTACCTCCTTTCATCAAATTTTAGTTCAAACTCCATCAATTTGTTTCAATACGGAGTTTATGGTTTCTTGCCAAAACCTTGGTAAGGTTGGCTGAGCTGGTGGTGTCCCTGAAACATCGCCACAAAATCCATGGCCCTAGTAACCTTAACTTCAGACAACTGGCCAGAGGTGACCCGATGTTGGGACTTTGCCACCCGTAGCTAATAGCTGCTGATCTGCTTGGCTGTCTGGAAGCCGATCAGGAGGCAGCTGGTGCCCAGTGCCAAGTTTGCTGAATGGCAGCAGAAAGGCTGGGGGAGGGTGCACCTTACTGCATCCTCTGACTGTCTCTAGGATTTGACCTATACACTGGACAATAACAGCAACTGAAGTTAGGAAGACTTGTCATTACCCTCATGTGCTTCTTGAGGAAGTATTTTAATATACAACTTGTTATTTATCTGGTTTCCCACTTGAAGTTATTCATGTACTGAAGGATTCCCAAGTGCTTTGCAAGTAAGGGAAAAAATCACCTGTCAAGAAATTCCAGATGTTTACTTTTTAAAGTTTCTAAGCCATGGAGTGCATACAGCTATCAATCAGGGAGTGAGCCAAAGAGGTGACAGATTTTTTTAAAGGATTCTTAGGAAGTACTCAGACTTTGCACTTAAGTGCTACACACTTGGCAGAGGGTTTATGCTACATTCATAACTTGGCTATCTGGATGGATCCCTGCTGTAACTGTTTGCCAAATAGTATAGGTTACTGGGAGCGCTTATATGTGGCCTCGTGGCTGCTTCTGCTCAGCAAGGGGGGACCATGGCAGTGAGACAGGCAGCCTCTAGCAGCAACCCCACGGAGGGCTGCGTGCCAGAGTGCACACTCCTCCTACTGCTACCGGTCTGTGACGATTGTCATAAAAGATTGATAAGCCTTTTCGTTCTAATATTGACCAGCACAATCATATCTGTATTCTCAGGAACATGTTCCATCTGTTTGTGGCTATAAACTTTGATGCTGCAATTATATAAGAACGCAGTTGTTTATTTTGTGGTGTGGTCCTCAGAAATACTCTTCGGGGGTCAGCAGTGTTTATTGCCACAGGGTTATGGATTTTTACCTCTAAATATTTCTTGATATATTTCACCTGAATGTTTTGCTGTCATTGGTAGGTGTCTCTACACTGAATATGCACATTGTGAAGATCATGAGAGGAGATTCTTAGGGAATTGTAAGATACTCTACAAAAATGTATAGATAACCCTATATCACAACAATGTCCTTGAGAACGATCATTTGGAAATTGGAAAGATTAAGGGGAATTTCCCATAAAAATACATTTTTCCTAAAAATTTTGTCTACTAAGAAAGACCATGCTAAGAGATAACAGAAAACGTATTGCTAAAGAAAACACAAGCATGCTAAAGGTTGTTACCTTCACTGCAGATCTCTAGATGCCTGGGTTTCCTGTCTGTTCTTTCCTAGGAAAACTTTCTAACACGGCAAAAACACATGGACTCAGTTGCAAGTAATGGGAAAAGGCTACAGTACCCCCTGGATTCCAATCCCTAACCTGATGGATTATGACAGCTTTCACAGACTTCACTGCGACACAGCGAGGCTGTTAGCAAGGTGCTTATATCATCTCAGGCCTAGGGACAGAGCTCCAGCCTTATCTCACCTTCCCTTAATCACCTCAATAGAGTGCCCAGAGCAAAAAAAAAAAAAAAGGATTTTGAGTACAGCTGGAATTTGAATGGTCTTCTGAAGTTCCCTGAATTTCTTTCCTTAGTTTGTGGAGGCAGTCCAGGTAAGGTACATTTTTCACTTTGGTGTCTGCTGTTAAATGGGCTGAATTCAGACCAAACCTCTTCTGCTTATGATAATGAATAGTGTTGGGTTTAGTTATTGAAAATGCTACTGTCTCCTGATCTTTCAGCTGTGCACCTCCTTCTATATCAGTCTGATAACAAGATTGTGGCCTAATTTGTGCAAGGTCATTATTTAAACTGTAGTAACACCAGCTTCCTCAGACTTATTTTCTCTAAGACTGATAATGTGTTTTACAGAAAGGGATGGGAACATATTGTCTGTCTTTATTTTGTCTTTGAAGGTAGCTATTGGGTCTTTAAGACACTACTCAATTTAGTAAAATTGAGTTTTCTTCCCCCCGCCCCCCCCCAGTCAGCAGCCTAAAGAAAGTTGATCAAGCCTGTCTGAAAATTCCAACACAGCTTGGGTCATTTTTATTGCAGAAAATTTTACTAATGATTTAATTTTTTTAACCGTACAATAAAAGACAATTTCAATTATTTTAAAGTAGAAAACAGATGTTAGTGAATTTGCACGGGCTAATTAACTTTCTACAAATACCTCACTGTGAGTTCAGAAAGCTTCAATTGCAAAAATTAAACATATCAAAAGAACACAGTCTAATATGCCCAAAACAATGTAGAATTGTCTGAAATGTGAGCAACATATTAATGGTTATTCAGAAATGATTTAATTCCATTGGTTTTTATGTGAGCTGCATTAAAAAGGAAAAAGAAAAAAAAAGGCATTTAATTTTTTTTTTAAAACTGCACCACCACAAAAATCCACCCAAAGAGCCCATGGGCTAAATATTAGCCTGCAATTAAGGTAGGAACTCCTGTGTTTATCCCTGAGCAAACACACAGTGTCACTTTATTTAGCAGCCTCTGCACTCAGTGCAGTTGTCTAAGCACAAGTTCAGGGGCTGAACTGAAGGTTCAGACCTTTCCTTGCAGCTAACAGAATTTTTCTAGTAGGGCGATGATTTCACAGATAGATCTTCTCCCCTCAGTTCTTCAACACATGAATCTGACTGCTGGGACAATAATGTCAAGGAAGACAACCATTTCTCAGGACTCAAGGCATGGAGTATTTTGTTTACATGATTGCTTACCCACAGGTATTTTCTCTTAATTTTACAGGTAACTCAGTATGTTTTTCATTCCCTCTTCCTCCTTCAGTCACCACTGTCCGTTGCTCCTCCAGAAGACCGGCTGCATTGTTCTGGTACCTAATTCAGGTCAAATTCAGGATCTGAACTCAGGATCTCCTTTGGGAAGCTGACTGCTTGCCCTTTCCATTGGCTGTGTAGAGGATATAGGCATTCGCTGTAGGATAGGTCCGGCACTGACCACAAAAAATTTTAACACGTTATTGCCTCATGCAACTATTGCCTCATGTAGATATATTGGATCCAAATCATAAGATTTAGCAAATAACTGCTTAGTTGCAAGAAGTGGAAGGAAGGAGTGAAGGAAGGAAATGGGCATGTACAAGGGTAGAAAGTAAAATTCTTGGACTCTTGTTCAATCCTAAGAAAAGGAGACAGAGAAAACCTGGTAATAATCTTCAAATATATGAAAGGTGGTTTCAGAGAGAAAGACTGCAGATGCTGAACGTGCGACAGAGAATAATGCTGAAAACTGCAATATGGAACATCAAGTTTAAACATGAGAAAAGACAAAAGAAGAAACAATCTCTCTCACTTTAAGGGCAGTGAAGTAAATAAATAGACTGCCTAGGGAATTTTTGGAATCCCTGTACTGGAGGTTTTTAAAAACAGGATAGAGAAACATCTGTCAGGGATGATTTAGGTACAGCTGGTCCTGCCTTGGGGTAGGAGGAGGGATTGAACAAACTTTCTAGCTCCCTTCCAGCCCTATTTGCTATGAATCTATGATAAGCGGCAATAATACTTCAATGGTGGACACTGAGAGGTCACTCAGGTAGGGACAGAAAAGAAAGAGTAATAGCAACAAAAACCAATGAAGGTTTACCAGTCCTTCGTATCTCTCGGTTCCCCAACTGCACATCTTTCAGGAATATTTCCACCAGAAAACAGATATTATGAAAGCAAGTTTTATTCATATTTTGAGATATCAGAGCATAAGACCGAAGTTGGAGACATAATATGGAAGATAGGTCAAAAGATGAAAAAAAAAATCGGCATCTGAGCAGAGGCAAGGTAGCTGGCATAGACAAAAAGTCCTTCATTCCCACTGTGTTTTTAATTGTGTATCAGGCCAAAGAAGATAAGAATTTTTACATTAATCTTTAAATGTTGCAAAAAGACATTTCTTCTTCACATCAGTGTACTACTCAGCAACTCTTAGTCAGACCCTGAGACAATTAAGATAGACCAGATGATTATGCCAACGTTAATGCAAGCATACAACAATGACATTTTTTCCCTAGGATTAATATGCAAAAAGTAGGTAATATTTTGAACTAAAAAATATTAGCTGAGAAGCTGATATAAGTGACATATGTGAAGCTGATTGTATTTAAATACTTTATTGTAAGGAATATGTACAAAACAACAATGTTAAGACAACCACATTATTTTTTCTTTTCATCAATTTTGCATGTTTAACCACAGAGCAGTAATGCTGTGTTCAACATTACAATGGAATAAAACATCTTCTGTTACTTTAAAAAAATATTTAAAAAGACTTTAAGCCTGTGGCATTATTTTTACTACATTTTGCCCTGTTACAGAATCTCATGCTTTATTTGATTTTTTTTTTGTTTGGCGGGGGAAGCAAAAGAGAAAAATCACAGCATACGTGCATACGCTCAATCAGCTGGCACATCATAAGCATACTTCACATTTTTCTCTCTCTAATATGAGGCCAAGCAGAAATTTATTTCTGAATCTTATTCAGATGAATGGTCAACACTTTTTTTCAAATGGCACCAACCCCAATATTTTAAATTTAAATATTGGTTTTTAAAAAGTTGCCTGAGTTTTACCATTATCTCTGGCAGAAGTAGGTTTATTTGCAAGCACACACCTGGAAATCCTGCTTAAACACATATGGAAAACACTTAATAAGTGAACTATTTGTGTGATCAGGTCTATATCGCATGCTTTCTTTCTGTTCCTATTTCACGGGGCCCTAATCCTGATTTAAGGGTAAAAATTAACAGCTGGCATATCTATCAATCATTTCAGACTGTTCTTCGGTCATCACTATGCATACACATAGGCAGTATAAGAAAATCTACAAGACCAAGTAATTCCTAAGCAAGGCATGTGTTTTCCTTCTCATTTATGTCATCACTTCACTGTACTGTTCTTTACTTTGTATGTAAGTGAGGGGTCAGTCACTGACCTATTTTTTACTGGATGATTTCAGATACGTATTAAAATGGAATTAATTTAAGTAACTCAGCTAAGACCATTTGCTGCTTTCTGCTGTCGTTTTCGTATTTTCCCTCAGAGTACTCATTAGCTGCAATAAAGGTTTGACTTTACCACTACACAGATCTGAAGCATCAACAGTAATGCAGAATAGGCTCTGATTGCAGTGACCGTTCTGTTCGACGAGAAGGTGTGGGCAAAGCAACGGTAGAGAAGAGGCATAGCTGTATCCCACTAAGAAGCAGAACTTAAATGGCTTAAAGAGCACAAATTCTGCGATATGACGACAACGTCTCCTTAGCCATTCCCAGCCAAGCTTCACATCTTCACTGCATTTCCACTCCAGTGATCCTGCAGCCTGTTAGAGACCCAAGAAGGTCTGTCAGGAGCCGCAGGTCTGGGCTGACCACCTCCGCAGGCTCGGGGTCCGCGCAGAGCTGCTCAGGTTTCTGCGCCGCTCGTGCCGGAGAAGGTTGTACCATCGGTTTCCCATCGCGGTGCCGCTCCGTGCACTCACACGTGTGCAGCCTCAAAGGGGGAAAGAAAACGGGACAAGGTAGGGGTCGGTGACGGTGGCTGTGCACGGCTGGGGTATGGACGAAGTGAGAGCGGAACAAGGGCAACAAAAATGACGGGGGGTTTGTTTTCTCGTGCTCTGACAGCAACTTATGGGAGATATTCCCTCCCTCTCACACGCAGATGCTGCAGAGTAACCTGCCGTTTAGCTAAAAAGAAGGCAGTTAGAGGCATAAAAGGCTAAGTACAGCTCAGTTACAGACCTGGGGGCAACGTGTTTGGTGGCAGAGAGTGTGAGAAGCACTGAATATTGCAGTTAATACTTCAGATGTGTAATTTTCCCCACTACAGGTTTCTCTTTAATCCTGCTTGTTTATTGGTACTCAAACAGATCTAACACAGCCCAAGCAAAAAGCAGAGGATAAATACTTTGCTGCCCATGCCACAGGGAGACTACTTTAAATGTTTCTATATTTGAACAAAAAATAAGATTTTAATATATATCACACAATTACCCACAGATTATCTTTATTGATTGCTAATTACCTGTGTTAAAATGTATTAACAAACATTCCACGAAGATGCCGAAAAACAAAAGTTAGCAGAAATCCTGGAATATGCACAAACCAGCAAACATTTACAATTGTAATGCCCCAACACAGTTCTATTAACTGCAGCTCTGATTTATTTCACCGTCCTCCTGTTCCAAGATCTGCACCTTGTCTTTTTTCTTTAGGATGAACAAAGATCATGGAACAGATTGTAAGTGAGGCAAATTGCATGTCTGTTTACGGTTGTGTTACACATATTCTATATATCATTTGCAAACTATTCCCCAAAGAAATGGTATCAAACTTTTGGGGAAGAGAAAGGATCTGATGACAATCTGTTTTCATTTCATTTCTTTCAGATGCACCATGGTATTTCATCTGCTTTATCTGCTTAGATTCATTTCTTGTACTGCAGCTATTGCTTTCCCATCATTGCCCATTTGTTTTCTTTTGTTCTTTTAGGCTTTAATGTTCATTAACTATATTATTTGATTTGATGATGCCATCATAATTAAAAGGAAACCAGTCCAAGTCTATCTGAACTGAATCTTACATTTGCTTTGTAAGCACTCTACTTTAGGTAAAATATAAAGGCTTCTGTATTTTTTTTTTAAATACACATATACACACATTTAAAAACATAACAGTGTTCCAAAATCCCTAACTTATGCACACATTTGATCTGCAAGTTTTAGCACCAAGGTAATTTTACTTGGATGGTTTATGAAGTGATTTAGCATGAATGTCTTTACTTTTTAAGCTATAAAACTTTAAAATAAAGTTCTTCTGTTCTTCATCTTTTCATCTGGGTACTGTCAGCACCGACTTGGTTTGAGCAATAATTATCAGACAGTTTTGACTAAAACATAACTTCAGCTAAACACCAGAATTACCAAAGATAAGTGCTCAGGAAAAAGCAGAACTCTTGTGAAATGAACAGAACTATTAACAGTACTTGCCAAAGACAAAACTATTATCAGCACTTGGAATACCTTTCAGCTAAGCAAAGATCTGTCAACTTTAACAGAACTTCCTGCCTCAAAGTTTTGTCCTCTAAAATGAGTGTTAAAATGAGAATTTTTTTTATTCTTTTTAAATCCACAGTTTACAAAGCCTATAAATCAAAAAACAAGCTCTCTCCCTCCCCTTCCCTCCCCAAAACAGGATAACCTTGATTTTCATCTCAATTCCATCAGCATGCAACAGGAGCAACTCCTTTAAATCAATAGGGTGTCATCAGGCATTTACAGAGCAAAATCAAGCTCTTTAAGACAGAAGTAATTAAAACATTTGATAACACCCTATCTTGCGATCTAGAAAAATTAGTATAACAAATTTTTTTTTAACTAAAACCCAAACAAACGAAACACAAAACTTACCCCCTTCTTAGCTATTTAATGAAACAAAGTGGCTAAATCCAATTCAGGGAAAAATTTCTCTCAGTCAATCAAATTACACTGCAGATTCATTCAGTCAGAAGCGTTAGGAAAGAAACAGTAACATTACAATGTAAGCTCAGTGTATTTACGGGTAATATTTGCTTACGCAGGTAATTAATCATTATGATTAATTGTACTGGCAAGTGAACAGATTATTTCAGTAAACCAAGATTACTTGCCTATGGGTAGAGATCTAGGAGCTGCATATGTACCCATTCACTAATAAATGCTAAGGATCACTGGTGAGGCAGGTTGCAGAGCTTGGGAAAAGTAGTAGTTACTAAGTGAAACTGCTTTTGGCAACTATTGACCTTTGAGTTCTTAACCTGGAGGATATATAAACAACACAATGTTCTCTGGCAAGTTTTCCCTGATAACCTGCTGGAAAAGGGACAGAATATCCTCAAGCCATTTTGCATGCACAATTTAACAATTATGTGGTCAGAGGAAGGATGATTCTGTTAAGCTGCTGGGAATGGTAGATGTTTACCGGCTTTACACATTTACAAAGGAATTTCAAAATGTAACACAGCATAATCAATATCAACTCCAATTCTTCTATACTGAGATAAATGATATCGAACACTGTACTGGGAACACACACAAAACCAGAAAGAGCGGAAGGGTTCAGACTGCATAAAGCAGATCATATGAATCAAAATCATAGCACTGGCAATCCTGGCTAAAGGACAGAATGTTAAAGTGAAGCTGATTCCCTCAGCATGGACAATTTGAAAAATTATTTTGATGTATTTCAAAGCAGTGTATTTTAAAAAAGAAACACACTAAAATTATTTCAGGTTTCTATTGCAGTTGAATAAAAATTTTCAAATCTTTATCAACAGTTAATTTTAGATAATTATTATAATCAGGAACTATGCTTAAAATGATAATAAAAATGGTTTATATTTCTACCTTTCCTTGAAAAGCGTATTTTAATTTTAAATTTATGTAAGTAAAAATTTTGTAAACAAACATTTTGCAGTCCACACTGCAAAATATTGCAGACATCCCAATGCAACCCACATTAAGCTGTGGATGCACACAGAGTTTGTCTTTTGAATTTCTTTTAACTGTCAGCCCTTCCAAGTTTTCTTGGTTATATTCAGGAGGCAGAGGGTAAGAGAAACAGCACATCCCAAATCCTTCACTGCCACAGTTTTATTTCTAATTGGTGTTTCCACACTCTCCATGCATTCATCAATCAGATATAAATTACAGCATGCCTGATTGGGTCTCCTTCACCCTAACCGCTCCCTGCTGACTGGCAGTGCCTGCCAACTGCTGCAGCGAGCAAGACGAGCAGCAGTAACAGCACCTCTACTCTTTTGGTAGGTCTTGGCTACCACCAGTAGCACAGATAACTGCTTGCTTAACACCTATTGAATGTCTTGAGCGCAATTGTCCTATTGAAGGATGCAGCTGTCACCCTTGATCCAGCACGAAACATCACTGCCATCAAGCAATACAAAAGAGTAGGTTCATAAATTCAAACGCTGTTGCAATTTCAGAGGAACTCCTCCCTTTATGCTGGAAACAAGCACAGAAAAATGTCTAATGGGTGGGGAGGGAAGAGGCACAGAAGATGAAAGTTGCAAAAAAGCTTTTTTCGTAATGCTTAAACCTAGTGCATGATCAGAGAAAATACTGTAGCTTCAATAATCTAAATAAATCAGGAAGATGGGCTATGCATCACTGAAAAGGTTTAACAAAGGTGCAAGCTGAAATACTTTCAGCCACCTACAAATGTAATGCCCAGACATTATTCTATGGTCTCCACTCTGCTGCAGTACAGTTTGCATGCTGCATAAGCACGGATTTAGCATATTTTCAGGCAGAATGATGTCTAAAGTTACCCTCAAACTGGCATTGCCCCAACCCAATTTTCTCAAAAAGCCACACCCCATTAGCGAGCCCCAGTGAGAGGACTGCCAAGTCCAAAAGGAGACTGAAGAGATGTTTGTGTGAGGGACAGCGAGGGGGAGAGGGACAAAGAGGAACAGTGGGAGGAAAAGGGCAGAGATTGCGTTGTTTGGCCCAGCAAACAAGGTAAAGCAATCGTGGAAATGCAAGGATCAAAACTATTTTTTTTTTGCCATTGACATGTACAAGTTTAATGGCAGTATGGATGATAACACTGCATTTCACTGACTCTAGCAGTATTTTCAGGGAGCAGGAAGAATGAGTCCTGTGGGTGTCACTTACAGAAAAGTATGAACAGTTCACAAACAATTTCATCATTGTGCTAGGCAGAAACAGGCTTTCCTTCATCCTCACAGATAGATGTCGTTTTGTTCTGTGTTTTTCTTCAACCAACATCTTGAATGCAACCTTCTGTTTTTGAGTGACTAAGATTGATGTTCCCTCATCCCCGCCGCGAACACCGAAAGTGAGCTCATTGTTTCTGTGCTCAGCACTGAGCAAAGGCACTGGGGTATCCAGGATGGAAAGGCAGTAGCTTTTGCAAGACTCAGGTTTGAACATCAGGAGTGGCACCTGGAGGAGAAACCCGTTCAGCTTACATGAGAGGCAAGTCTTCCTTTTGGGGCACAGAGATTAGGCCCCATTATGAATATCTGAACTGCATGGGGGTTGCAAACTTTGTCAAATGTTATGTAAAAGTGCACAGCTGAATTTATCTCATTTAATGAACCCTTGGCCTTTGAAAATTTTTAATGTCCGTGAGTGGCCCAACAACATTTCTGACACAATTTATATATCACAATTCAATCTCTATTATATCACAAAATACACCTTTATATATTATTCAGAGTGTGTTTTGCAATCCAAGGAGGTGGGAGTGTGGGAGGAAAGAGCAAGAGAAAAGGTTTTGTAGGATGTTCCATGAACATAAGAAGATAATCTAAGTGGAGCGGTCAGCTGCTACCTGAAAGAGTGGGAGAGACTATTGGTAACGGAGATAAACAACGCAAGAACTTGTTCCGCTTCCACCTCTGTCATTGGCCTGTGACAATATTTTCAGTAAGACATTTTACAGTCTTTGTGTCTCTGTTTTCCTTTTCACCTTTTGCCTGTCCTGTCAGTTAAGCTGTACATTCTCCATGGACAGAAGTTATAGGTGCACCTCGCAGTTACAAAACAGGAGCGTGGTTATGACTGGGGTGTATTTTACCAGATGTTACCTTATTATTCATAAACTCCTTGACTGCTTGTTTTATCCTCCAGGGCTGTGTGTTTAAGGAGACCCCAGTTCCCTTTGTCTCCCTTTTTATCCAGTGTCAGGGTGGTTAGGTTATTCCCTCAGGTCACGGAAGACCCGCGTTCAGATCAGCGCTCGTCTGCCTGAGCAGACTGACTTTCCTTCTCTCACATCTGTAAAACCATGACACCATATGACATTTGGGGATGGGTTTCTTAACATCCTCTGCTGGTAATGCTGTTCTCGATGACAACTGGAACTCCGATCCCAATCAACCACATGGTCACTGCATATTGCTTTCACTGCTGCTTTCCCTCCTTGACCCAGTGGAGCGAAACTGCAGCCCCCTCAGCGGGGCAGAATTCGCTTCTCCTCCTTCCAAGTCGCCTCAGGCAGCTGAGCTGTCTGAGCTACACGCCTTACCAGTGAGGAGAAAGCCAATGGCAGCGCTTTTCGAATATTTCTAAACATTTCTTCAGGCACAGTTACTTCACACATTTAAAACTAAAGTCACAAACAGCTCTGAGTTGCCAGAAATTTCATTTCTTCAGCAAATAAATTCTTTCCCCTCCCACAAAAAAAAAAAAAAAAAAAAAAAATCACTGCGCTACTCTGTTCCATCATTTTCGTAGCTTTACGGAGAGAACGACTGGATTCATCAACAAAACATGTTGGAAAGAGAGATCTGTCCAGGGGACAGAAGTACAACATTGTGGACAAAATAGACAGGAATTAGCTAAAAAGGCAGAGGTGAGTGAAGAAAGAGGCCGTCATTGTCAAGGAGTTCAGGATTGCAGGTTGCCCATGCACTTGAAGAGGGAATTCAGTGTCTAAAAGAGGCAACAAGATATTCAAGCCATCAGTACACCCAGGAGAATTGAGGCCACCTCTCATAAAAAATAATAGAAGAGGGTTGGGAATGGCTTCAGCAAGCACAGGTGCAAGTGAATCCCAAGGGAAAAGATGGCCATGACCAGGACATGGGCAGGCTGCACGGTGGAAGAGGTTTTTATCAGCAAGGTCCAAATGCATGACTGAGGAGAACAACCTGACAATTTGACTTTGAGAGGGAGTTAACTAGGACACTTTTACCATAATGAAGAAGGCAGATTACTGGGACTTCAGAGAACTGAATTCTCAACTCTGTGACATATCATGACAATTCTAAGACTAAGTAAGCAAGCACAGGAAAAAAAAAATTAGAAAAGAAGGAGTTCTGAAGCTCTGCATTTTAATTTATATCTTCCCACTCTGGAGCCTGACAAAAAATTGCTTTATTGGAAATAAATAAAAGCAGGGCATGAAATGGCTTCCCAGAATAAACTGTAGTTTACAGAAGTGGAGTAAAATGCCTTCTCTACTCTGTAAAAATACCTTCAAACTAGAAATGCATAGAATGAAATGGGTTTTGAGATATTCTCGGTGAAAGCAGAAAGTCACTAACACATCTGTAATTGCCAAGGGGCCTGTTCTTCATAAAAATTTATATACTCAGGATGCCCATGTCATCACAGCCTGTTACAAGCAAGTATTTTGCTCTTCTGCAAAACACCTGCATAAATACACAACATAAGTGGCTGTATTAAAGTACTTATACCTGAATATGGAGAGGGCTTCTTTTTGGATATGTAAATATTCCCTTAAAAGGAAATACAATAGCAGAGTGACAAAATGTTTCCGTTACAGCTCAAATTATAAAAAATAGAGCAGTACCTTAAAAGTAATTTTCTTTGTTTCTTACTTTACAGACCATCCTTCTGGAAGGACTCAAAGGAGAAATATGTTGGAACTCAATTACCTGTGCTAGTGAACCACCTACAGATATTTAAAAATAGCTGCCTCTCACAGATACCCAGTGTGAACCAAGTGCTTTTTTATGTGTGCCTCTCATGTCTCATTAACATAATAAAATACAGCATGTACCTTTCCACACTCCTGGAAGAAGCCCAAAATGGTCAATAAAATACTAAACATAACTCAGTGACCAGTGAAATTTTCTCAGATCTTTGAAACAGTTTTCTTTGCTTTACCTTTGGTGAGCAATCAAACGAAGGTCAAACAGCTACACCTCAGTCAGATACACCCGGCGTATCTGGGTGAAGCACCAAGAGATAAACCCTGAAAGGTTGGTACATCCTCATGAAAGTGCCACCGGTCTTCAAAAGGGAATCGAAAGCCTCGGGCATCGGTAAAGATTGTTTCCACTTGGCCTCAAACTCCTGTGGAAACCGTGTGGTAAAAAGGCAGATGAGAAGTCTTTTCCAAATGTCTCAAACATCTGCAAAGCCAAATATTGGCTCGGCCTGACTGGCAGACGAAGGCGGGTAGAGGTCTTTACAAGCCAGCATCTCAAACAACTTTCTCCTCTGGTGTTCCAGTTCTCATGCTTGTCCAGTATGGGAGAGTTGCCTATTTTTCAAAGAAAAAAGAGGAAGAGGGCAAAATATAGGGACAAACACTATGAAAAAGAAGGGAAATTCTTATTCACAGAATTCCTCTCTACCCCATTTTAGCAATTCCATGACAGGTGTGTACACATCTATCATGAAACCTTTAACAGCATCCTGGTCTGGTTTTGGATGACCCTTATTCTTAAACCTCCATTAATGTTCTTCCTGGTCAAATTTTTTACTGCTTTCTTTTTTATATTGTCCTTGCAATAGCACTGCATCTGGTAAAGGTTAGTCTCATACTGGAAAGATTTATTTTCTTGGGACATTGTAATTTTTCTTATTGACATATTCCTGACTTGCCCTAGCACATTTTCACTAGAATTTTCCAATTGTATTCACATATTCTTATTCTAAGTCCTGTTGTTTCAGGGTAGCTTCTCCTCCACATTGACTTGTTGGCACCATATTTTTGATAATAACTTACTCCACTACTAAAGCTAGGAATCTTTTTTAGGGTCCACACACTTTCATTTGTGCATAGGAATCTCTGATCTATATTTACAGTAGCTTTATCATTTAACAGATGTTTGGACAGTTACAGTCCCCTCTGGGACAGTACTGTGTGGTTTTGAACTACTCCAGAGTTGTTCTATGAATATTTTTTCCTCACTCTCTTATAGTCCTGAGGGTCTGTAACAGATGCTAATTGCAGTTTCTTCTTTGTTTTTTGATAATCTAGTCTTACCCAAATTATTCCACTGCTGCCCTCATCGTTATTGAATTGAATCTTACTGATTTTCAAGGTTTCAAGCAGTAGATAAGACCACATTAGCTACAGCTTATACACACACAGCATAGCTTAAAAGTTTCATATGTGCATATGGAGATGGTGAGCGCATTCAAGAAATAGGGGCTTTTGGCAGAGAACATCCCACACCTCCTGTCCTTTCAGAAATATGCCTTGGAATAATTAGCAGCTCCATCTCAACTTCCCAATTTGCCACAATGCTCTCAGATATTATGCTGCTGCTCCACAGTTTTGAAAGGGGCTTATCGTACTGCATGCTGATCTGTTCCCTGAATCAAATGCTTAAGACATTAATAAGGTGACCTTGAAGCATTTTTAAACACTTTATGTTATGTGAAGGCTGTCGACTCGTGCAGGTGAAGATGCCCTGTGTGTAATAGTGCCTGTGCTCGCCATGCACTACGTGGGCCCTGGGGCCACGCCAGAAGAGCCGGCTCCCTGGCTTCAGACAGAATGGGAACTTTTCGCAAATAACAGCCATAATAAATGCTCAGGTTGTGCTCCATCTTTTAGTTCAGCGGAGGCAGAAGGCAAAAACTATTTTGATAAAGTAGCAAATATTCCAATTCCAGAACTTAGGACTCCAGTGGAGAATGAAGAGGCAGACAATGCTATCTATTTATAGTACATTTTGCCTGAATCCCTTCTTTTGTACACAACAGCCATGGTCTTTCATGCAGAACCACTGTAGATGGACAGCTGTGTGTCTAAACATCTGTGATGAACAGAACTCAGATGGGAGCTTAAAAAAAGAGAAAACGGCATCAACATATTCATAAGTTGGTGTGGGAACAATGAAAGCACATATTGTAGGTCTGAAGGAAAAAGGCAGAATCAGCTTGTAAAAAAAAAAACCCACGAAATTCTCTAAGAAATTCTTTTTGCAGATGTCAGCATAAGCTTTCTGCCTGATTTAGTGTAGCAGTAAACTCAGGAAGGGGACAAAAGAAGAGGCTTTGACCTAACAGGAGTTTCAAAGAAGCACCTATACATCTGAAAATCAAAATTTGAGCATAACTTGATCCAGAAGAAATATAACACCTCAAAAAGAAAATTAAAGAAAAAAAGAAAGAAAGAAAAAAGTAAACTGAATTAGCTCTGTCCTGCTTGTGTATAATATCAGATCAAGATCGGACTAAAGCCAAAGGCACACAGGTAATAATCTCTGAACCTTCCAAGGTTCTATCAGTACCTTCAACTGGCTTTCCAGTTGTGAGTAAGGTAAAATTGATGCTTTAAAAAATAACTGAATAAAATAAAATTAAAAATCCTGCATTGCTGACCAGACATCAGCCTGAGTATCAGATTTTTGTCATCCTCACTTGTACTGATTCTACCTTAATTTTCAAGTAGTTCTAATGATAGCTGGCAGGAGTGAGAAGATACGACTCGAAGCAGTTTAAGTAGTTTGTTATCAACATCTCTTTTCTGTAGAGAATGATAATGAAGCATATAGAACGCATCTTCACCATTCAATCCCTGGTATTCATTTAACTGTTTAGATGGTTTCTAGATCTAATAAAATTTTCTTTACATTAAATGCCAGAGTAAGATAGAAGCTCTCTCCTCCTTCTCTTTCTTCAAAGATGATACGCAGAGCTCTAAGTAAAAAATTATGACCCTTGTCTTTCAAGTTTCCTTTTCTCTGTTTATCAGCAATTTCCTGGAATACCTAGTGATACTCCACTAGAGAGAGACTGAAACCCCATTAGGATATAATTCCCCTTACCGCTATTTCCAACAGTCTTCAGTGGGTTTGATATGTGTGAAGCTGATGGTATATAGTGGACTCCAGCACAGAGATACATTTAAAGAATATATTGCATCAAACTGCGTATGTCAGTACATTGTACAATTTCCGCTGCATCGGCTATCTGCTGTCTTTTTTTACTGTAGTTTCTAACACGCAGGAGAAAGTCACAGATCCCAGAGTGGAAAAATCTAAAACTTTCTTACCTGACAGTTAGGATATAATAATTTTTGCTCTTTAAACCTGCACACTTCTTTTCAATAATCAAAAACCCCAAACCCACAATACACAAGAATTCTGTCTTATAAATGCATGCTCCCCAAATAAACTTAAACTTTGAGAATAAAGTCACAAAATCATTGCTTCCAACCTTTAAACTCACCATAAATGGAAAAGGGGTATCTGTGAGTTATCACAGAGTGGTAACTGTGAGTTATCTGTGAACAGAATAATTTTCTCAAATATATTTGTTATTCAAAATTAATATATAAATTTCTGTGAGTGATTCGTGGCTTGATCACTAGTATGAGAGCAGTCTATTGTAGACAAAATAATGACACTCATATATTGAGCTGCTTTGACGGGATATAGAGGTCACATATTACATATCCAGATTCCCTAAGCAGCAATCTCAGCTCCAATGTGAGCTCCAACATTACATATTCACATCTTCCTGCCTTCTGGGATTGAGACAGTCTTGATCAATAAGAGCTTTTAACTAAGAAATAATAGAGTAGTACTCCGTTTCCAGGGACAGAAAAAGGAAATCTGGCAAATGACGATAAAGAAGATATGCTGAACAATCATTCATTTATTAGCCACTACTAGGATCTAAAGTCTTTCCTTGTTCCTCATTCTCTTACCAAACGCTGACATGATTCAAGTTTCTCTTAGAGTCTTCTGTGCATCTTCAAGGATGGAGAAGTGATTCCGCCTCTAAAATTGCAGTATTATCTTCACTGGAGAGAGATCTGGGAGGGGAAACATTCTGAGTCCCGTGGTTGGGAAGCCTCCGCTATGAAAAGACCTTTAGTCAGTGTGCCTTGCCGTCAGGCCTGGGCTGCGGACAGTGCGTCCACTCATTGCATTCTTTTGGGAGAGATCAGCTTCCCTCTTCTCTCTTATTTTTAGAGCAAAGCTGCATCTGCCCTTGCCTGAATATGGGCACAAAAACATCTGTCCTTTGATATACCTTATTTTGCACCATCCTCAGTCATACCTGAAATGGAAGAAAGCCCCAATGAACATGTGCTCTGTCTGAAGCACAGGCTGTTTCACACAACACTGTTCCGTACCTTAGACATTTCCAGAATTTGACAAGAAAATACCTTGAAGAACCTGATTTCCCTTGCTTTGGGCAGGAGGTTGGACTAGAGACCTCCAGAAGTCCCTTCCAACTTAAATTTGCCTGTGACTCTCATCTACACTAGTCTTGTGACCAGTAGTAAAGATTTTTGTTGGGTATTCTTTAGCTTTAGAGGAATAAACAGAAAACTTACCTTTAAGAGGTAGAGTCAATGAATATGGCAAATTGATAGCTGATTAGCCATATCAAAACATGCCAGTCTTAGAGCAAACATACATGGAAAATAAAAATGCATGTAACTGCAAAACATGAATACAACACATTTATTTACCAAACATTCATTGTGCTAGAATAGGAAGATATCTTTCATTGATGAGACGCACTGATTTTTTTAGAAAGGGGAATGCTATAAATGAATAGATCTAGGCTCAAACATATTATTAGGTCACAAAACGATGACAAGCTGCTGATCTCGTGCAGCTGCCGGAAACACGTTTGTAATTCTGGAGTATATGAAATGAGGAGGGAGTTCAACCAGCAGTCAACAAGTATTAACACCCTTGCATAAGACCTTGTTTAGAACACTGTCTACAGATCTGTTCAAGAAAGGTAAGTTTTAACTAGAACTTATATCGAGAAGGTTTATTAATATGATAAGGCAATGGAGAGTTCACTGTTTAAGAAGAAACAAGAAAACCAAGCCAAGATGAAATGATCTAACAACAGGAGAAGGACTGCAGTTCTTCTTCATAAATGTAACAGGGGATAAACAATAGGAAGGAGAAAAAAACCCACCTATTCAAGGCAAAGCATGAGATTAAGAATACAAAGCTATAAACCAGGATGAGTAAATTTAATCTGGAAACTACAAGGTTCCTGTCTGCTAGAGAAATCAACTTCCAAAGGAAATTTGCAACAGTATTGGGCAGGGGGTGTGGGGGATAAGGAAAATTTAACTAGTCTCAAGACTGAGTTTGATAATCATCTCAGTGAGATCGCATTATGATGCTACTTTTCTTAAGGACATTGAAATCAATGATCCAAGATGCCACTGGTAGACTCTAAACATGGAATATCATGTCAGGACTAGTGTGCAGCGCTACACTTGTGCTCCATTTTGCAAACAACTGAGCAGGAAGGTAGGAAAAGCAAGTTAGTGAGTAAAGAATTGCACACAAGATACTAAATTGCAAAGGTGCCAGAGTAGGACACTTTCAAGGATTACTAGTATTCACTTTTTCTCTGAAGCACAAATGAAAAAAATATAATTTCATTATGATTTCTACACAGAGCAGGTCCTGTAATAGAAAATGCATGTTCCTTTTGCAAAAGACTCTGCTCAGTAAACCCCTTGCATCCCCTACTCTTTTACTGTTATGCATGCTTTACTGAGGTAAATGGAAGTGGATGTGGAATTAAAAATACAAGCTCTTAAAAAAAAAATAAATTCAGACAACATTTTTTCCACTCCTAATTTTTGGAATTGCTTTTCATTCATGGATAAAAGCTGAGGTTATAGGAAGGTATGTCAATGTTACATTTTTCTCCAAGAACAAAGGACATGTCATTCTGTGTAAAGGACGCACAAATTCTGTGTAAAGGGCATGCAAATTCTGTACAAATGAAAATGATAATGGGAAGAGAGCTGAACAGAAAAATATTTGGACCTTCAGAGAGGAAAGCGTGAAGAACCAATCACAGTAAGTTGGCTTTTTTTTGTGTGGAGATGCAGTAGTCCATCTATATGAAATTAAGTCAGAAGAGAAAATTGCAATCATCTGTGAGTTTGCTTTCATATTCCAAACTTCTCTGTTGTGCTGAAGGAAGAGGAGTCCAGACAGTGAAGCATGGATTTACATATAGATCCTTCAAAGCTTCTCTTGTTTGTGAAGGGCAAAGGAAGTTCAGTTTGCTCTGCTCTAGTAAAAAAATGAGGACACTTCTGCAGTAACAATTTACAGCAGTGACAGAGCCGTAACAACTTACAAAAAATAATCTGTGTATCACAACTGTTAGTTTCTGTTTCAACAACTACCAATGCAGTCATTTTGGGAGGAGGTTCTCCTCCCATATCGTTGAACAGGGTTCATCTAATCAAACATTGACCATGACCATTTTTATCAAGCCTTCTTACTGTAGGTTCTCTTTACAGGCAAGGCACTTTCAGAATACAAACCATGTCATCTGTTTTAAGTATTTACTGGGGGATTAAATGAAGTATTGCATTAGACCGCAGCTATTCTGCCATGACTACAGAGTCTAGAGAACTAGCTTAAACATAGATGTCGAGATTTGGTTAAGCAAATCCCTACCTCAGTGTCCTAAGTTTCACACAAAACAATGAATCCATACTACTATCCCAAGGAATCACTCTGAAGCCTACAGTCTTTCATCCAATATTTGCTGTCACACACTACTCGCCACCCTAGATGCTCAGTGTGCTGATTTGTTTGTTCCTGATAAACCCAGGGCAAACTTGCTGTTGTTACTGCTACACATTTTAAGTGTAATTTTTGCAGTTAAATGAGTTAAATATTGCCTAAGAGTCAAAACTAAAACATGACAGGTATCAGGAGAGAGGCTCACAGGCAGCACATCATCATACAAACCGCCCCCAACAACAGTGATTACTAGAGCTGAAATAAATTTCTAATAAATAAAAACTAAAAGGTAATATGATAAAATGTCTGTTGATAATGAAACCTGTAACTTTGATATACAAAGATCAAGTCTGAAACATAATGAATCAGAGATCTATTTCTCTTGATCTGAAGGACAATTAAAAACATGAAGCTGCTGGTACGTAGGTCGTATGCAGAAACCAGATTGGAGGAGTCTTTAAGTTCAAATGCCCACCTCCGTTTTAGGGACCCTCAAAAATTACTGATTGTCAGACTTTTATTGCATAAAAACTATTTTGCAACTATGTAAGTCCAAAATAACAAAGTAAATACTCAATAAGTTTAAATATTAAATAATACATAGTAATACTTCTGATTAAATAACCATTTTGTTCAGTGATTACATTCAGTTTCCCCAGCTGGTAATTATTGATTACGGGATGTAGCCATTTGTTTCTGCTAACCACTCTGCCCTTGTAAGTGTAAACACCAAGGACGGGGCTTGCAGTCCTCTGTTTTACATAGCACTGGGCTGCTATGCATGCGGTACAAAGATCCGTGACACAGTAGTGATATACCTTTTGTTGCAAAGTAAGCAGTCTGTGCTCATGAAGTTTTTTGATACTTGGGATCCTTTCTCTCTCTTTCCTGCAGGCTAAGTTTTCATATGACTACTAGAGGTGTCATAAATCTTAATAACTGGGTAATAATTTTACATAACTGATTATATTTTGTGGCAATCTTGCTTCTGTCATTTCAATGTACTTTAAGAAATAACTGATAATTGCTCTTTCAAACTTGTTTGAATCATGAAGGCATCCAGTGTTATAAAATAAGGAGAAATAGCAAGACAAAATCTGCAGATGTGTACAGGACATATTACAGAATTTGGCTGCGTATGTCTTACTTTAATGTTTTCCTATAAGGAATAAAAAGTCACCCAGTTGTGGTTTCCTGTTGATAACTAATTCAATTCCATGTCTCTAGTCATATGTCTGGACAAACTTTATCCTGAAGCAAAGATAGACCTCTGTCCATCGCTAAAAAGCATTCTCTTTATTTCAGTCACCTTTTTTTTCCCCCATATATTTTAAAATATAACAGCACAGGCTTGTAGTCTCCACGGCGGTACTTGCAATAAGGGTTGTGTTGGTATAGGAGCAGACAGGTGTGAGCCCAGAGAGGTTGGTACAGACTGCTCACAGTCTCACAATGATGAGATCAGGCTTTCTGAAAGTCGAAGGCAACCACCAAAAGACATGGATGCAAAAAGTTATGCTTTGCTTCAGCTGTAGTTTAGGTTGAAAAGTCATCCTGCAACTTTTAATATCTCAATTTTCTTATATGCCCCTGGTTTTGTCCAGAAAGTGCCACTATCTTTCAGTTAAAGATGCTCTCTAGCCAAGATCAGATGAGATCTTTGGGTTCTTTCTATATTCTACTGCTTATTCTTTGGATAATTTTGTCCTTTTTTTGCACCTTCTGTCTCATATCTTTAATGTGTCTGAATTGCTCTGAATTCCTAGCATGAAAGAATATTATACTTAAGTTCAAATTATCTTCCGTGTATCATTTTTGTTATGAAGCACAGTTTTACTGATGCAGAATAAAGTGAAAATAGTATGTATGATTTCTTGTTCTTGACATGCAAAACCTATTCCTCAAGCACAACAGTAATATGCTTAATAAAACGGTTATCTTTCATTTATTTTGAGTGATAGATAACCTGGTAAAAGTTTTCCATAAATAATATATTAAAAAATCATAACACATAACATCTCATTAGATGATGTTTCTAATTTTATGCCTATCAGAAATAGCATGCTGTCTCATTTTAAATCTCAAAATACATACACAGTGGAAAGCTTCCTAAAGGCTGTATTTTTTTTAACTATCATCCAAACCTGCTTCAGAATTTTACAATGACAGAAAACCAGTCATATTTAAATTAGCTATAAACAGTGGCTGACGATAATTTATAATCTTTAAGAAATGCAGCCATTTTGAGCTATTAAAATTTTTTTTTTCTTTAAAGTAGCTAAGATTAATATTTTTCCTAATACAAAATTTCATTTTATATATCTAGTACTTATGTTGGTTAGTTCTTATTATTCATATCCATTTGGGTAATGTCTGCAGTATGTTTAAGTGTCTATATATTTCCCTGAAATGTGGAAAGTTCCAGCACCACTGTAGATACAGATGTCTCTCCCACCTCCCATGCTCATGCCAGTGTTCTTGATCTTTGAGCTTGACCATTTGCCACAGGTTGTCACCGCATCCGTCACCTGTACGACATGGCCGGGACATCATTCGGTTTGAGTAGGGTCTCATTAGCATTAATTTTGATTACAGTCACATTATTTTCTCTGGCCTTGAGTCACTGCCCTACTAATATCAATCCAGCCTGTTGCTGTAAGATTCACTCTGCCAGACTCATTAGTGCCAGTTCGCCCTCACCTTTGCATCCTTCCTTGAGCTCGTCATTGATTATTGCGTTAAAGGTAAATTTACACTCTCAGATCTCCTTACTGCCTATCTGGGGCTACTTTTTGATGCAAACATCCATTCTCTCATTTGTTCAATTTCAGTGCAGGCAACAATGTGTTTTTGTCCAAGTCATTCATTCAGACCAAAGAAGAATGTTAAAACTGATTAATTATTCAGTTTCCAATTTCTCATAAGGTCATCTTCTGCAGTGCAACTTAGAAATTTTGATTTGTTCTCTGGGTCTACTACCTATCACAATAATGTTGTTTCACTGCTTCCTTGCACTTGGTTGTTTATTTGAATCTGTTTCTATTGTCTTCTCTGTTTCCAGGCTGAGGATCGTCTTTTCGATCTTTGTCCACTACTTGGCACTGTAAAGTTCTAGTTCCTTTGGCACTATGTGAATGCAAACGATAAGCTGTTGTTAGCCACGCAACATTTCCTGAGGTCAGGTCTAAACCAGCAGCAGCTTCGTGGCACAGTGCACCCTATAGCTGTAGTCCTCCAAATGTCAGGATTACAGACCTGGAAGCTCTTTAGCATTTGGGAATCCCACAATTTGGATCCGGTCTGTAGAGCACAATCATCTTGTGCTTACTGAGGATTAACTCTTGCCATAATTGAAATGAAGAATGTACAGCCCTCAAAAAAAACCCACAACAAACCAACCCACCCTCCCCCTCCCCACAAACTGGAAATAGATCAGCACACTGAACTCTGTTCCATGCATCACTTAAATAGTTCTTAATCAGTACAGTGCAAGCTATATGTGCCCAGCCACCTGTTTTGTTTAAAGAGAATAATATTTCCCCTGAAATAGACTTGACTCACAAATTTATAATCACACAGTTTTGAACTACTTAACATAAAATTTTAATAAAGAACACAGCATTTGTAAAGCATGTCAGCTTGAAAATAAAGCTAGGTATTTCAATAACACCCAAGTGCCCTATTTAACATTTTTGGAATGGAATGTTCATTTCAAAATTTCTTTCCAAAGTGAAATTGCTTTTAGAGAAAATCATTTAATAAGGAAATCAAAATGAAATATTTAAATTGCATTGAGTAAAATAATTTGGCCCAAAGCATTATGGGGAAAATTTCATCATTTTGTGAGAAAAAAATCTGGTTTTGCTAGTTCTTTATTCCTCTGCATGACAGAAAGGATTTTTTTTTCCTTCTTTTTCATAATGGAATTTCCAAGACAGGTTTCCAGCCTCTAATCTAAAATCTCATCTTTTTCCCTTTTACTATATGATCATGTTTTATATAAAACACAATGAGCTGGATAAATTTCCCTCAGAGGTAATGCCAGCCTCATCCAAAAATCACAAAACATTCATTCTTTATTAAGATTGATGTAACTATGTTGGGAATCTTGGTTATTTTTGCAGGTAGGAACTAGAGGAAGCAAGCAGTTCATCAACTAAAAGAGAAAAAAAAAGGTGTTCAATCTAAATTGAACATGGAATTTTGATTTTTCCTTGCACCAAAACCAGAGCAAACAACACAGAAATATTTTATTGATATTTCTTCCTATCCAAACTTAGCTGTATTCATTTGGGCGCTTGTACATAAAAACCGAAGGAGTGAAGAACTTTTTGCAAAATTGCTAGAAGACACATTTTCCCCATAACTAACCATACTGGATTTTATGCACCTACGTACTGTAACAAAACAATTCAAATCTCCTCTTCTTCTTGAAGCTTTGGAAATGTTCAGCTCCCAGGAGAAGGTCTACAAATGAGGCAGTAGATTTTTCTAGGATAAGGTGCTGTTAACAACATTGGTGATTAAGACGCTGTTTCAGGAGGAGAAGGAAAAACCGCTCAGAAGGTCCCTCTGTTTTGAGTTATTATCTCAGCAAAGAGACCTGGGTAAAAAGAGCTTCCTCTTCTTGTTACTCGTGAAAATATAACCCTCTGTTCTCCACATGCAGTGGCCAAGATTCTTCAACACAGATGAAACTGTATTTTTTTTCCACTGTCTAAGTAAAAAAAGGATAAAAGAAACCAGTCCTATGCCTTGCAAATTGCCGAGTGAACTTTCTCCACTGCAAGATTATTTTGGGCATAGACACTCCCACTCTGGCAATTAAGAACGCTACATCTTCAGTCTGGTGTATTCAATATTCAGCATTAAAACTCTAATCTTGATATCCCCTCTGGTAGCATGATATAGTGGTACAAAATTACTACCATGTCTATGAACTGTACTGGATTTGACTCTCCTAGAATGTACTCCCTGATTGAACTATAAATGGAGAGCAGCTAAGAAGAGATTAATTAACTCTTCGTTTCCTAACAAGGAAGATGTGTGATATGAAGCTAAACATTTTCTGTAGAGAAATACATGCCAGGTGTAATTCTTCGTCTTCCAAAAGACAAATATACATATCTGTCGGTCTTCCTAGAGAACAGTTTTAAAATAAAAACAAGTATATAAGATGTAGATTTTAATCATGGACCAGTTGTGAAAATTCTTTGCAGATTGCTTGATGCAAGGGCACTTATATGTGTGGCAAAATGCACAAAGAAGCTACAACTAGAAATATTATAGGAAACATGAAGACTGTAACTGCCAGGCAAGAATTAATTTGTATTACAGGTGAATGAACATTCCCACTTCTGTTTCCATAATGTTCTGAGACTTCCCCTTCAATTCCATTCACACTGTAACTTTGTTTTTTAATTCATTTTGAATTTAAGCATTTTAAATATCAGGGTCTGCTTTCACATCAGAAGAGATTCTTTTGCTCCTATTTTTGGACTTTTATGCACGAGCTTTAACAGGCATTAAGTTGAAGCCATTATTAGACCTGATAGATCAATTAGATCTAAGAAGTAAGATGTTAAACTGGATGGCCTTCACCCAAGATCTCTGAAGTAACTCAGATGTGAACTTACAGGACTCTTGGCCAAGATCTGTAAACTACATTACAAGAAGCCACTGTGGCAGAAGACTGGCAGACTGCCAGTGCAACTCCCATCTCAAAAAAGTCTCAAGAAGTGATCCTAGGAAAAACAGGCTTCCATCTCCAGTAAAAAAAACCAACAGGCTTCCATCTCCAGTAGGAGAAAATGTAAGATCGCTGAGACTACAGACAAACATGTTCTTTCTGTAAAGAAAATACTACCTCAGTACCCGACTGCACTTTTATGACAATGTCGGCAGAAATGTGGATATACTTGCATTTTTAAAAAGTCCTTGACACCAAAGATTATTAAAGAAAACTGTGGCTGGACTGGTAGAGAGGATCTTTTATGGATTAGAAGCTGATTAAAGGGTAGGAAGAAAATGTCCTATCATAAACATTCACAGACCAAATGTTCTTCAGTTTTCTAGATGGAAGACAGTAGGGTGGTCTCCCATCGACTGGTGCTTGGGCTGCCTTTTTTCAGTGTCATCAGTGATCTGGAAAAGGGAGTGAACACTAAAATCTCTGACGCTGCAGATGATACTGATTTTTTTTGATTAGTCAATTGCTGTGCAAATGTTGAGGACCTACAAAACGTTCCCCCGAAAATGAGTGGCCAGAAGGGTGGCAGTTGTGCTTTAGTGGAAAAATATAAAGTAGTGCATCTGGGGAAAACCAATGAAGCCTACATGATTCTGCATTCAGAATTGGTGGTTACAAGTCAGGAAAGCCATCTTGGCATCTCCATGCACAGTTCTCTGAAAGCATTGGCTTGATGTGCAACAGAAGCCAAAGAAGCTGACAATGTGAATTCAGCAGTGAATGGATTAAATAAGGATTAAATAAGGCTTTTTTTAAAAAAAAAAACAACAAAACCAAAACACAACCGTAAACTGGCTTGCCTGTCAAAAATGAGGAAACTGATTTAAAGGACAACCAGAAGCAATTGTAACATTTTGTGATTTGGGAGTTTTTTGTTGTTATTGTTCTTTATAGCTGATTTATCTCATTTAATTTTAAGCTTTCTTTAATGTTTAGAGTTATTCTTCTACCAAGAAGACCCTCTCATCTCCCTTATGATATATATTCAGGAATATAAGCATATGTGTAGAAAAAGAACTCAATACGTTAAAGAATCCTAAAGTGAAATGAGACCAAAAAGCTTCTTATACTCACAAATAAAGTAGAATCCTGAAGAATTTCACCTCCGTTCCTAAAGGAAAAAATAAATAGTGAAGGCTGTTCTACTCTACTTCCACACAGAGCTGTGGCAATGCCAATGAGATGGTAAGGAAGCTCAGAGGGGCTGATGTCAAAGCAGAAAGCAGAACAGTAATGGGGGACTGGTTACCCTGTGGGTGAATGTAACATCAGGGCACAACACAATTTAGACAACACACTTGGTATAGCTAGACAGAGAATCCACAGCAGAAGCCACATATTTTAGAACTGAAACAAGGCCTGGCTCAAAAAATTAACATCAAATATCTATGGTAAAAGAGTGAGCACAACAAACTCTATAAATGTAAATTTAAAAAAGACAATGAAAATTTATTAGAATGGTATTTAATATCAAACATAAAAATTAGAGATGTAAAATGCAGATGGTAGATTGCTTAAAGACATGTTACAGTAAATGTAAATGAAAATGAATATGATCTACTAAAATAAATGAAAAGATCTTTACATGATTGCACACACAAAGACAAAAAAACCCCTCAAACCAACTAAAAGTTATCATGAACAAATAACAGCTATTTTTAGATAATAATCTTATTGCAGAATTACCAGATGGCAAGAAGAAATTTTCTTACAATCTTTTATTCAATTATTTTAAAAAATTATTTATTTTTTCAATTATTCAAAAATGGAAGCATTATCCACATGAAAAAATTCTTAAGTCTAGAAAGTTGAGTTAAAAGTTAAACCAAAAAAGGTTTTGATGAATAGCTTCCCAACCCCCTAAATCTAGTAATAAGTTTTTCAAACAGTTGCAGGAAGAAATTGCTCATCACAATGATCTTGGCAGAAGAAAAATGAAAAGTGGCAATTTAAATATAATTTTTCAAAAGGATTTTGGGAAGTTTGGGGAAGTAACAGATCATCAATTTTGATTCCTGTAAAGGAAAAATTGATAGAAACCCAAATTTAAACCAGAATAAGACAAGACAAAGCAGGATTAACAAAAATGTGGATAATATAGAGGAAAAGAAAAAGAAAAAGAAAAAAGAAAAAGAGGAGAGGAAAAGAAAAGACAAGAAAAAAGAAAAAGGAAAAAAGAGAAAGAAAGAGAAAGAGAAAGAGAAAGAGAAAGAGAAAGAGAAAGAGAAAGAGAAAGAGAGAAAGAGAGAAAGAGAAAGAGAAAGAGAAAGAGAAAGAGAAAGAGAAAGAGAAAGAGAAAGAGAAAGAGAAAGAAAGAGAAAGAAAGAAAGAAAGAAAGAAAGAAAGAAAGAAAGAAAGAAAGAAAGAAAGAAAGAAAGAAAGAAAGAAAGAGAAAGAGAAAAGGAAGGGAAGGGAAGAATAAAAAAGGAAAAAGAAAGGGAAAGAAGAAGAAAAAAGGAAAGAAAAATAGAAAAAGAGAAAGAGAAAGAAAGAGAAAGAGAAAGAGAAAGAGAAAGAGAAAGAGAAAGAGAAAGAGAAAGAGAAAGAGAGAAAGAGAAAGAGAGAGAAAGAGAAGAGAGACTTTTTCAGGGGGAAGCAATGCCTCTCAGAAGCTACTGGTGGTCCTGAGGATGCCAGTGAGAATGTGCGGGGGGGTGTATGTGTATTGCTCTACAGCTGTCTCTGCCTCCCCAAATTTCAGTGTAGAAGAAATTTTCAGGATTATCGCTTGGTACTTGACATGTTTTTGTACTTTTTGACTTCCTCCACCAGCCACCACCAGAAACAGGACATGAGGCTAGAGAGCTTTTTTCTGAGCCAGTACAGCTATTGCTCTGTTTGCTTGTGACTGATCTTCCTTGCCGTCTCTACCAGAGCAAATTTGTGATCATGGTTGGCCGTAGCTCAATCCTTGCCCTCCCACACGAGTATAAACAATGTCATCTGCACTGATATCTGCAGCAGACAACCCTCAGGGGCTGTGTGCAATCTCTGCTGGTACCCCCTGAAGCGATTCCCGTTCTGTACGGCATTGTCAGCCACTGATAGCACCCAAACAGGGTCCAGAAAGTTGTCAAGTAACTGTTTGCTGCATCCAGTTTCACTTGCCAGAAGCCATCTCTGGCATCCATGACTGAAAAGACTATTGTGTTCGCTTGATTTGGCAATATTTCAGTGACTGTTGGCAGGGAACAGTATAAGCACTTTAGTATGCTATTGAGGTCTTTTGGATTGATGCAGATCATCAGTTTGCCTGTCTTTCTAACTGCCACCATACTGCTGATCCAGTCAATTGGCCTTGCGACTTTTTTCAGACACCTTGTTCCACAACAGTTTTAACTTTCACCTTGAGCTCTGCTTCAAGTGTCGGTACTAGCATTTTATATATAGCTGATGTCACATCGTCTTAACCTGCCAGACCTTAAAAGCACTCATTATCCGCACACCTGATCCCTTGACCAGAGACTATCTTTTAATAGTCAGAAAAGTAATATCTCAGATATGTTCCCCCCACCTTCAGTTTGCTCTGTGATGCTTTGACTTTGCAATAAACACTCCCATGTCCCAGCGAATAAGTTTTGCACCAGACAATGGATTTCTGCATCCATTCTACCGTGAGAAAGATCAGAACCTAATCCGTATTTACATGTGAGCACTTCAGCCTAGGCATTTCATAAAAGAACACATTTAATCTGATCCCACTGTAAGACAAATTTCCATATTGTTTTATTTTTTACAAAATCTGCATAGTTTACCCAGTTTCACCATGGAATCGCATTCCATTTAGTGAAGGTTTTCCTTTGCCAGTTGCTTGTCATTTCTCATATTCAGTTTCTGAACCACATTATTTTCTTGTTACTGCCGTTGCACTTACATGCTATATATTATTCAGACCAGCTTCATCACAGGTGCTCACTTTTCTCTTTTCAAGCACTTATGCAAATTAAATCACCAGTGTAATTTAGAATCTCTTCACTTGCATGTATGTGGTCCAAAAATTGTCTCATCCAAGTTCCAACTTCGCACAGGGTGACACCACCACCTTGCTCTTAAGCTGGACTTTTAACAACTAGACCTCACAGTCCTGTAACAAAAGAGGTCAATATCATTATCACAGTTTTATAAGGGTGCTATGTAGGGGTGAAGTGACTTGCTCAAGGTCATCTAACAGCTTGGTGAGAGCAGAACTTAGGTCTTGTGAGTTCCAGTCTAGTGCTTTATCCAGCAAGAAACCCTGACTGTGCTGAAGTCTGAGGTCTCCCTGTCCTTGGCCTGTTCTATTAAAACGCTGCACTGGCATTCATATAAACCATTTACCAAGGGTAACATCCATTTGTTCTGCATCAAAAAGCAAGAGAGATTGACACATACATAATCTTTTCCTATACGTGATGGATTGATCCTTGACTTAGGATCATTTCGGTTGCCTCTTTGTAGTCTCTTCATTACAACAAGAATTTCCCAGGCTTTCTATGCACGATGAGAATGGAAAGCTGTTAAACAACCATTTCTCCTGTTCTTCCTGAGGAAACTTTTTACTGCCAATCCAAATTTGCAACACCTGCACTGTTGAAAATGAAGGCTTAAAGGTGATCACTGTACATTTATGTCTGTCATATAGTGATTTAAAAACACAAAAATCCCCACAGCATTTCTTTAGACATTTTCCAGAGAAGACTTTTTTCAAAATATCAACATGGCTAAGCGCAGTGTATAATCCTCGTACAGGTTTACCTAGAATATTCCTGGCATATTGGGATAACAATGTCCAAGGACATTTTTTTTTTTAAACTTTCCAAGTAGGAAAGTACATTTGTGCCCACTGATGGCTTCTTGGTAGAATTTCAGGAGCATGAAGTAGGCCTTCTTTGTACTGACAAACCCTAATAACACTTCGCATTTGGAATATACAGTGTTCTAACAACACCCTTTCATTAATAGGTGATGTTTGTGCGTGACAAGAACTTTACTGAAATCCTGAGGAGGGGATGGTTCCTGACCTTATGGGCAGTGTAGGAGAATCCCAGCCTGATTCACACCCTGCTTCTCTTGTTCCGGCGATGCCTGAAATAGCAAAGAGGTAGCCCTGCTGTCAGGAGGATCGTGTCAGTTTGCAGTATGCCCACTTACAGTCACACTGCCTGATTTCTGGTGTTCCGAGATTTAAACCCAGGCCAGAAGGAAAGACCCCGTATCTATGTGGTCCTGTACAACAAAAGCCTCAAAGTTTGCCGCAGACCCTGCCCTGGAGTTTAGGAAGAACTTGTTTGATCTTGTGCAAACAAATGGCAAACGTAGAAGACGCACGCAAAGCTTTTCCTGAGGCGAGAAGAAGCAGCAGTGCTGCAAAGCGCGCGGACCTCCGCAGCATCCATACCCCGACACAGACCACAGCATGCCACCTATGTACATGTACGGAAACTGATTAATGGGCTGTCACTTTATTTGTTGACTGCTGAATTATTTATACTTATAAAGTGTTTAATAATTTAGAGCTGATATCTTAACAAATTACAGCTGAAAGTGACAAGGGGAAGGTGGCACAAGAGTCTCACTTGAGATCAATGCCCTTGTTCTCAGGGCACTTTGGAACACGATTTCTGCTGACTGTCATCAGCAAAAAAAGGAAGGGGGAAGTATGTTGATTTGGTATTACGTGTTAAATAGAGAGAACTGCATATTTCAGTAATCAAAGGAAAAAAGTTGCTTTAAACCAAAAAGAACATGAAATTACTCTGAAGAAATCTACATTTCCATATGAAATGAAAATCATTGTCTTAAAAAAAAAGACTAAATAAAAGCTAATTACAGTGTTTGTTTTTAAAATTTTGTCTCAAAGCATTTTATCCATCTTTTCTTGCCACAAAGGATTTGGATACATATTGATTTTGACCTGCATGCCACATCTTTACAAAAAAGCAAAGTCATCTTAATACGAAGAGGTTATTTTTTACTGTATCAGGACGGAAACAAAATTACCATCTACTGGCTCTATGTGAGTTAAAGTTAGAGAGTGCATGAGAAAGAGAAACATAAATTTTGATTTTTAACAAAATCCAAATGCTAACCAACAGAAAGGCTGGCTGAAACAAACTAGCTGAAAACAAAATTCCTGTAAAAATCCTCTGGATAGGTAAATAACATTTTACTCCATGATGTTTTTTTTTTCTTCACAGACATTTTTATAGAAGAAAAAAATACTTCAATGTAAATACCCAAAATAGTAAATTCCATTCTCTAAGCAGGAATTTCCTGGGTATTAACCCACTCTATTTCCTTTAAATACCACAAGAATGCAGTGTCTAGGAGAATCATATTTTGGTGAAACACAAATTCTTAACAAAGGCACGAGGCTCCTGTGACAGAAATTATACTGTCATTGCTGCAGACAAAGACATTTTTCAGGGTAACCTCTCCAGTGATGAGCACAGTTTCATCCTGTAACCCCAATTCTACAATGTCCACAACAGAAAAACAAGCTGTGCTAGCCACTGCTGAATTCCAGTAGCACCGTATATCCACATACAAGATACCGTTCACCAGTGCAAGACTGACCTCTGCTTGTATTCGGCTGGCTTCAAGCAAGCACCATATGTCTTTCCATCACAGTAGCACAGGCACTGTGGCCTTGAACAGTGTAAATCATATCCAGCTCTATCCCCCCAATATGCTTAGGCAATCCGTGTTTTTCTACTTTGGTGCAGGCAGCTTGAATCCTGTAAGAAACAACATTACACAAGCAGTAGGAACTTGGTTTCATGGTATTTCCCAGTATTTGCTTCTTCAACAGCAATTGCTTTCTCTCTCTCTGTGATTTAATTGCTGTTTATCTCCACAGAGACTTTTATATGTGCATGCTGCCAGCTGGACTAGGATCAGTAGGTGGCCGTTACTGGACATTTGGGAGCAATGACTTGAATTAAGGCCAGCTGAATCCTACTAGCAGTATTTTCATTCTGCCCTCAGACACAGGCTCACCCACAGTATTTCTTCTGCAGTACAGACATTTACAAGACTACAAGCTCTGGCAGCAGACTTCAGTAACAACAAGATCTAGTCAGCTCTTATTCTTTCCATAATTCTGCTAATGACTTCAGGGCAGAAACCTGCTCAGCTGTGTTAAGGACCTAACTCATATCTATATTGTAAACTACTCTTAAGGAAGCCATCCTCAATTGCCAGTAGAGAGCAAGTGTTGAACTACATTAGGGGGACATCCTGTTGCTTGTGTCCACCCCACAGCTGTGTTGCCTTGAGCAGGACAAGTGACAAATGTGGTCTCCCTTTCTTTATACCGCTGAACAACTCGTTAAGAAAGGAAGTTGTATCACAAAACTGGTTTTTAATATGTAGGTTTCCCTATAGCGCTGCTATGTTCACATGAACTGTTGGATGGGGAATGTTCATAGATGAGTAAAACCTCTAAAAAGTTTTTCTGGCATATAAGTGAAAAATGGACAAAGGAAGCAGAAAGTTAGCATGAATGACAAATCTTGGCTGAGCAATTTTGGGTTTTAAATTCATTATCCTCAATTGTTAAAGGATACTGTCTCTTTTTGATATATATTTCCCACTTTTGGGTTTTTAATATGAAAATCCTCTATTTAACTGTTCCCAGGGTACAAGAAACATACAAAAGCGGACAATAACTTTTTATCTTTTGATGGGTGCGAATATAATAAGTGAAAACAAGGATCTGTAGGGTTTTGAAAATTATGAAGCAAAATCAGATTGAGTTGTTGCTCTCCCAAACATTTATACTCAGAAATACTTTATTTCTACTAACAGTATTTTTTTCCTTACTCCAGATTTTCTATTATTGGAAGGCAGACAACCTATGGAAAATGTGAGTTTTTCATGAGCACATGTGCTGAACCACTTTCATGATTTGACTAGGAGGCCATATTTATAATTCTTTCTGTATTAAATCTGAATTACTGAAACTAGGGATGAGAGTGATCTCAGTGAAAATTATTGCTGAGGTAAGTGTTTACAAAAGTATCCAGGGCACATACAGGTGCTCCAAATATTACAAAATGCAGCATCGCATCTACTAAGGCATGGACCACTAATCCACTCAAGGTCTTCAGCCTGATCTTCAGGGTCGCCACCGAGTAAGATCTCTACTGTTTGGAGGGCAGTTTCGCCTCCCCTCCTCCACAGCCTAGGATAGTAAATATGACCAGCAGGAAGCCTGGAGCTGACAATATCAATGACAGAGTGAAGTCTGAGAGAGCGTGGCACGGAGCTTTATTGGTCACGGGAGGTAGGCAGCTATGGCATTCCTTTCCTTCACAATTCACATGATGTCCTGACACCACTTCCTTGAAGATAGCATTCAAAAATACCCCTGAAGTCTAAGCATAACAATAACATATCAATTACTTACTTACACACTCAGGAACATGAACAGGATATTAAAAGGGAATTAGAGAAAATACAGTCTTTCAGGTAGGTTATTGTTCTCTGGAATGCAAACTCATAAGAAATGTCTGGGATTAGTATCAGTCTAGCAGAAATGAGACCCGGTCAGGAGATGGTACAGAAAGCATCCCAGACTTTGACTTCTCCCTGTTTCTTTGAAGCCCACGTTTCACTTCCCAGTACAGCACCGTGTGTGCACATTCAAGAGACGAAGTCCCAGCAACCCCTCGGTTCCACATTGCACAACAGAAATTTCAGCTGTTGTGTGAAATCCTAACCCTAAGGAAGTCAGTGGCAAGATCCTTGCTTACTTCTTCGGGAACAGGAACTCACCCATGATGTCTTGTTAGTTCTGGCAGGTTTTCAGGATGCAGCATGCTTGTTGAGATGAATCAGTAAGCAGCGTGCTGCTTTCTCACCCCCTCTTGTACTTCAAACAGAAATAGTGTTGCACTGCACTTCTATTACCCTTGGCAGCCAATTTTCTCCTTTGTCCACTCAAATGCAACCCTCCATCCTTTACTTTTTTTTCTACCAATACATTTTTATAGAACAACATAAAAATTGTTATTAAAAAATCAATGCTCTGCTATCATGTATGGTTTATGTCCAAAAACGGTGGGCATCTTCCCTCAACTGGCCCAGACTTTCTTCACTGGATCTGCACAAGTGTTTTCTGAGACTGTAGAAAACTCAGAGAAAGCCTCTAACCCCCATATAATGTCTTATGTTAGTAGTCTTTGTCCACTGATTATTTTTTTTCTGTAAAACATTGTTTCTCCTGCCAGAATTTCTAGACAACAGCAAGCGTCATTAAAAATTGGACTGGACAAAGCACTTCAGACTGTGCTGTCAATAACAAATCTCTCCTAGCAGAAGGGAGGAGTTGATGACCTAATAGGTTTTTCCCTACTTAAAACCCTTCGGGCTTGTGATGCCTCAGTTCCCTGACTGGTCCTTGACAAATCTGTGACAGATAGGAAAATAAAATAAATCTTCAGTGACCATCTGCATAACTTCATCCTGCTTGTTAGATGGGAATAATTCCTTTCAAATTATTCTTAATTTAACTTGGTATGAGAGGCGATGTGGCAAAGTGCTCTAAATGAAATCTTCCCTTCTGCAGTGTTGGTTATTACAGTAACTGAGAACATCTCCTCATGTGGCTTAAATGTTCAGATGAACCGAACAAGGCACCTTTTTACCTCTTGAGGAGGGCTGGGCTTTGGCACTCTGTAGCAATGCAACGGGAGCAGCTGGTTCCTTCCTGCAGCTTGACCAAGGTGGGCTGGGCAGTAATGAGGCAATAGCAATGAAAGGCATTTGAGGAAAAATAAATCTCATTCTGGAAAATCTGAGAAATTATTCATGTTAATGATAAGATGTTACTCCTTTTTAAAGTTCAAATGATCAGGTCTGAATTTCTCAAGGAAAAGGTCAGTACTTCTTCAAATTCACTGAGATTTGGCGTGAATAACCCCAGTGATCCCATCTCCAGGCAAAGTCTTGAAGCCCCAACATAGCCCCTCATATTTGTGAATATGTATATTCATTTGAAGTCAGAAATGAAAAGTTCCACCAAAGAAGCAATCGATTAAGTCCCCAAAGCCGGTAGGTCTCGAGGAAAGCCGGGAGGATGAAGTGGGTTACACGAACTCAGAGTAGACAGTGGGTCCCTGCTGCCCTCTCCTGCTCTGCGGCACTAACAAGTCACACCACTCAGGCACCAGGCTCTCCACTAGCTCTTGCCCTCTCTCTCCATCACTTCTAAAGTGACTTTCTCTCATGATAGGGGAATCGTTACTAGACTACTCCAGCTAAGGAAATGATGGCTTCTAGACATCGTCCGACGAGGGTGCCATGTGCACAAGGGCCCGTCCGATACTCCTGTTAGCACATAGTTAGTACCCGAGCACAGATGTCAGGATTTGGCTCCTGGTTTCAGCTACAGAACTGAGCAGTGAGAGCTTAATGAATGCAGGCATTTGGGATCCTGCACATCTCTATTAAAACTGGAGCACAGAAATCCAGCTAAAATTATGTAATAACCATGGTAGCAGAGATTTCTTTTCTCTCTTCTTTGAAGCTAGAGACAAACAGACACCATATAGTACAGGGAGTTACTACAGTAATTAGCCTTTTTTTCTGAATGCTATAGTAAACACTTTCAGAGTAAAATTCAATGCATAATCACTGCTGGTCTAAAAATGACAGCTGTTCTGGAGAAGACCAAAGTATACACTGATCTCTCCTGTAAACTATTCCATTTTCTTTAGTTGTCTTGAGGTTTTTTTGCCAAACCGAGTATGACTCAGTTCTTTTATGTGTGTTTTTATCTCTCACTTTTGGCATGTAGCTATATCTAGATAGACTTCTTACTCTCTCACTTTTGCTGTAATAGTAAGTGGACAATTTAGTTCAGCAGCTAAGAGATCAGTCAGACAAATGCCTGGGAGAAGATACGCAGCAGGCCACTCAGAATTCTAGCACATTATTTCAAGACTGTTGCCAAAACATTTTTCAAGGATTAAAAAGCTCTTTCAATATTAAAGTAAATAACGGGTACCTCACATGGCTCTAATTAGGAACAGACTGAAAATGGCCGGTGATATTACTTTAAAAAGTCAGAAGGTTTCCCCATGATTACATATAACAAAGAAACATCAGAGGAGGGAGGTAGGAAGAGTTTACTGCTCGTCAGAAAGCTTAGTTCCAATTTTAATCATGAAAACATTTTCCTGTTAATAATAGCAGAAAAAAATCAGGGAAAAGGTAAAGAAAAAAAAATGACCGGAGCTGTAGGCACATCAGAACAGACATTGTAGTATGAAGAGAGCATGAAACCTGAAGGAGACTTGTATTTTCTCATCATTCCGTTTCCATTGTTGGGGAACAGACGAGAAGAGAAAAAAGTACTATATTTTCCTCAAAATATCCTCCCTGGAATGCCAGGAATTGACAACACCAACGCAAAGGGAAACAATGGCTGATCTCATGGTTCTGCAGTCGTCCTCTTGCAGGCTGCACTCAGCAAAACAAACCTTGCAGGTCACACAGTCCTTGGGGGCCATGCATTAAAATAACTCAGTTATGTTCACAGTCTCTGTTTGTCCCTCCCAGACACCTTTGTAGTGGCATCAGCATCCTACTCAGAGGAGACCGTTTTCTCATTCTCGTCCCAGCTGGAGAATAAGTCCTGCATTCGAGGTTATCGAGGGGACGGGCAGTTAAAGGATGAAAAACAGCAACAATGAAGTAATGTTACCACGAAGGCATGGGGAATACCCAGGAAAACATGTAGGCTGACTTTTCTTTGGTATACTTAGTTTGTCTATGGGCAGATTGCCACAAAGGGAAAAAAAGGAAGGAGGGGGGAAGAGAAAACCTATACTTTATTTATTATTTAAATAAACAGTTTTATGTTGCTTCCATTTTGTGCTCAGTTTTGTAACAATATGAGTCCATTTCCCCATCATTCCTTAATATCTATATTGTTTAGGACTTTATATACTGTATGATTAGTTGGCATTGGTACTGTTCAATCTGTACTAATCTGTATGCATTTATATTGTGTGAGCAGTTCTCTAATTGGTTTTCATCCAAGTAATCCCACAGAGAATAAGGTTACATGCTGAAAAGGGCTGAGGTGAGAGAGTGGTTAAAAGGGGAGTGCAAACTCTTTTCCCATCCTTATTAAGAATGCTTTGCACATCTGCATTTTCTAAAAACATTTCTAAACTCCCTCTCTGTGAATAAGCATAAAGTCTATTCCACAGCAGAGAAATGCACAGAGAGAAAATGAATCTGTTTCAGAGAACCCCACCCATATCTGCTTTATTCCTCCCATGCTGCTTTTCTTCTTGGTCAGCTAAGGCTGTGAAAAGTAAATACTACAGTTTACAAAGGAGGGAAAAAATTTTTAAAACCCAAACAAACCCAGAAAAGAAAATACCTCTTGGTAGAAAATACCAAATTTAGTCGAAGTAAACAGAAAGCTTATAGTGCAGAGACCAAAGATCTTTTCCTAAAGGTGACTAACAGAATTGCAAAAAAATAAAGCAATACTAAAAGCCCAAAAGCAAACCAGCACCTTCAAACTTAGCTGCTTAAATCTGTATCTGGCCAAACTTGCTCCAGGGTAGCCTAAATTTCAGATATTTCTCACACCAAAATTTCTGAAACAGTTTGTCAAGTGCTGCAGGTACTCAAGGTATTCATTTTGTAAATGCTGGGGATAGTGCTTGAATTTTAAGAAAATATATATTCAATCATTTCATTTAATTGCATAATAATAACAACAACAACACACTTTCATATTCCTGGCTGCAAGTACATTTGTTTGGTTGAGTTTTTTATAAGGAGTTTTATACTATCAGTCACACGCCTCCCAGGAAAAAGTTGGGGAAGAAAATGAGGTGGAAGTTATACTCCTTTTCCTTAAACATAAAGACAAATCTTAATTCTCTTTATAGAACTGCGTATTTAAATTTGCAAGTATCTGTATACAGTCACTGTCTTTATCAGCTCCAACATTAGCAATGTTTTTTTCATGTTTAGATCAAGGTCTAGTTTTGATTATACTTTTTTTTTTTCTTTCCCTTCAAAAAAACCCTTAAGTCAACATACAGAAAACTGAATGTAAAACACACTTTTTATACACACCCATGCCCACATTCTGAGCAGGCATTAGAATATTTATTTTAAAAACACATGGCTTGCTTACCATATTCACAACTTTCAATGGCTGGATTTTAGAAGAGCCTTTTTGAAATGGAAGTCTCTTGCTACTGTACATACTTGTTAGCGAGAAAATGCAATTTCACTACATACAGCTAAACAAAACCCTTTTGTACTGCTTAAGAAAAAGATACTCTAAAATAATTTTCTGGATTTAAAAATAAAGCAGAAAGTAAACTTTCAGATTTTACTCAGAGCCATGTAGATGACAATTTTTCTTCAACTAGTTATCATCCTGTCTGCGCAAAGAACGTTAGTCTGGACTTTAAAGGCAGAGAGTTGTCCCACTAAACTTAGCAAGGATTTACACCGAAGGACAATGTAAGCCTACTGTTTCCCTCCCCCACTTATGAACACCACCATGCTTCATTTCTGCATTACCTTCTGGTAACCATCTCTGGAATATTCTTAAAAGCTGCTAAGATGATACATTAGAATTCAGGCATGTGACAGATACAAAATTAAAGTTGACCTTCTCTGTCAGAAAAAATAAACAGTAACCATTAGCGGCTTTGTACCTCTGCATTTAGCTCCCTGTTTTCTGCCTCCCTAGTTTGGGTCCATTAGCTGACTGGTGCAAAAAAGACCCCCGGCAACACTGACTCCCTGTGGATATATTACAATCTCTGGATATTACACTTAACTATAGCCTTTTCTCCACAGCCTAATTTTACATTTGAAATAATTCACTTTTGAGTTGGTCACACAACAATAATGCAGACAAGAGTTACCAAAATTCCTTAGAAACTTCCCATGTCCGTATCTCTGTTAACAGCCTAGGGTTTGCCCCGGGAAGCTGTTAAGAATTTGTATTGACATTTGCATTTTCATGATTTTACTAGTCACTCCAAATTTCTTGCCAAGCCTCATCAGTTATAGTAAGAACATCCTTTTATTCACCTGACAAACTATTAAAAAGAGTAATTTATAGGGAAACTATCCATTAAAATATGCAGCTTCTTACCAAACTTCCAAAAGTTATTTCTTGTTATTGCATAGCGCAGACAGAGCATTTGACATCTAGAAAACTTTCAGAACATCAGGATCCTCCAGAGTAAATAAGTTAGATGACTGTCATATTAAATTTGATGGATTTTACCACCAGATAACACAAAATACCTACTACGCAGAAACAAATGAAGAATTTATACACATCACAAAAGTGATTTTGAAAGCGTCGGTGCTGCAATTCTGCCATGAACTTTGACAAACATGCAGAGTGAGGCAGCACTCCTGTATTTGTTTTGACCATTTTCCAAGCACCTCAGTATGATTTGGGGGCTCACCATATAAGCACATCCTGAGCCCAACTAGGTGTTGATGGCAAAGTAAATGTATTCCCACCTCCATTTTCTTTCAACAGCTGCAGGATTTTTCTATTGCTCTCTTCTGGGATTTTCCCCATATTTTTCTTGTGTTCAGTAAGGCGTGGTATATCTCTGAGAGCGAGAAACCTACTACGCTAACAATTAAATACAGCCTGTACTAAACTGCTGGTGGGACAAGGCTTATTCTCTTTCCCAAGACCAAAATCTATACCCTGAAATCAGAAACTCTCTTGTCCTTTGACCTAGGAGCACAGGAAGATTTTAATTCTCATTCCATCTGCGCTGCAGTGCGTGCCGTTTCTCCTTACATTTTGATATTTTCCTCTCAAGTTCATATTTATTCTCTGCAGTTACAACATTTTAAGACTTGCTTCTGGTTTTTAATGCACACATAAATTAAAAAAAAACCACACCAACCCACCCTTTTTATAGATTGCTGCAGGTTGCTTTGGGTTTATAGAAAAGAAGATCTATAAAGAACACTTGGAAGTTTCAGACAAAACCACACTTTCCATATGCAAAAAGTCACTGTACTGTCTCAAGTTTACAATCATCCTAGAATCCTTCAGGATGAGCTTCTAACTACTTCTTAGCATCCCGCTTCATATTGTTTTATCTGGCTGATTAGACACCAAAGCACCTTCAGAAGGCTTGTGCAGAACAGATGTAGAAAAAAAAAAGAATTTGTTTCTGCCAAAAAACTCATAAGCTCAAGGGCCGTTTAACTTAGCTCAGTCACTTAGTTTATTTTGCATTAGAGGAACTTCTCATTTAATTTACCAGTCTATAATAGGTAACTTTTTCAATATGAAGCTAAAGGTCAGTATTATATGTAAGGAAAATTAAGCCAATGTTCTTGGTTGCCTTACAGTTCTCCTAGTTCAACTACTCCAATAAATGAACATGTACAACAAGCCGAAGGGCTTTTTATTACAAATTTAATTCATTTCTCTAGACAACTGTGAAATTTGCCATTGACATTAGTCATTACCCCAAGGCGAACTAAAAGATGATCTCAGTTAATAAATGATCCTTAACAAGGAACGCTCCTATCTTCTGTGATATTGGCACAGGCACATTTTATTAATGCAGGACTAGCTTCCTGCCAGAACACTAGCATTCACGACTATTTGGTGTGCTTGTTTCCTCTTCCTGCTCCTGATATTAATAATTATGCAACGGGATAATTAGCAACACAAAGAGACAGTACTATGTGCTTGCAGCTAGATTTTCAGCACGTTAACCTTCTGGGAAATAAAGAACAGAAGCAAAGAGTCTAGCCAAATAACCAATGCAGGTTGATTTCACAGTGTGTAAAAGGCTAATTATCTGTGAAAAGTCTGACCTCAAGTAACAAAATTACACAAATGTGCAGGCATTTTATCTTAAATAAAACTCAGATGCACTCGTTCATAATGTGAGGAATCATGGTTAATAACTGTCTTCCAGAACTATTTATCTATATATAGGTTTATAAAATTAAAAAGAAAGCCAAGGGAGAAATAATAGTCTCCTACAAAATGTTAATCAGTTATCCAAACACCTGCAAAGGTAGGGTAAAATACCTCCCGCCCCCCCCATTGCAATGCTAAAAAAAATATACCCAGTATGTGACAGAAGTAGGTTAAGTGCATTTTGTTTACTGGAGACAGGCTACAATAAAAAGCAGAAAATATTACTACTTCTTTACAGATACCATGTGTAATTCATTCTGATATAAGAATATTTATCCACTAGCAGTAATAACAAACCACAATTTTTGTCATGAAAAAAATAAATTGTATTTGCAAAAAGCAAACACATTACGGAGTGTGTAAAAATGCAATATTCCCATTTTCTAGTCAGAGTTCCAATTTATTGAAGTAACAGAGCAGAAAATGCACTGACAGCTGTTACATTTTATTGCGAATTAGTATATACGTTTTATATCCAGTGAGCAAATGCATGATACATTGTATTCCAGTAATTGCCACTGGCTTTCCAAATGGAAACTGAATGATCTTAGTGCAATTACACTCAGGAGAGTAAGTGTAACAAGCTACAGTTCTACATTATAGCTCTTTAACAATACCAAGAATTTTACTCTGTTTTAAAAAATAAAATAAAAAGGTCAGGCTGTATATATAAACCCAGAAATATATATTTATCCATCTACAGATGATAAAATGAGTATTTCTGCTATCGTGGCTTAGATTTGGTTACGTATAACACAGCCTATATGTTTCAAAAAGTTTGTAAGAACGATGCTTAAGTTTTCTCCTAGTTTAGTAATTTCTTCAGCATCAGTAGTTCGGGGGAGGGGGGGAAGAGGGGAATGGACAGAATGGTTGGAAACTTCGAACACATAAAATCAAAACTTCTCATTTCACGTAGGAAATAAATGTTTGTTATTCCCAGACCGCGCCCTGATTTGCCAGTATCCTTGCATAGAAAATAAAACATTTGCTTTGAAAGATTTAACACATAACCTTCAGATGTAACATTTTAAATGCTTGTTACCGTAGGTTTTTTCCCTCCCCCAGTTCTCACCTGAGACAGTAACGCTCCAAAGAGAGCCGATGTGCTGAGAAATTAATATTTCAAATGCATTAAGGGGAGTGGGGGCAGGGGGGAAAAACATTTTTTTTTATTATTTTTATTTTTTACTAACCTTCGTGACATATTTTAAACCATTTCGTTGGGCAACCAGTCTTGTGACAGCTTCTGCACCTTCAAGCTCTAGCGTGAAGCGCTGGGTAAAGCCGGCAGTCTCCTCCCCTCTAGTGGCTACCAGCTCTCTTTGCAGCAAACAGAGGGAGAGAAAGGCCTATAGAAGACCACCTCAGGGCCATTTGTGTCATTTTTCTAAGCTTACAAGGGGAGGGAAAAAAAAAAAAGCCCAACCAAAAAAAAAAACAAACCAAAAACCAACCCACAACAGAGCAGGCAGTCTATCACCGCAGCAAATAAAATTTATCAGTCATTTAAAACAATATGTTAGTAGTGACTACAACTTAATCAACACCAACCTGCTGACATAGATTTGCAATTTGAGCAGGTTATTAGTGATCGAATTAACAACATGTCACAACTTGTATCTGATTTATTAAAGGAAGCTGACTAATGCAACGGGGCTATAAACAACATGCATGGAGATATTTTTCAGGCATGCTGACGACTGCCGTATAGCCCACGAAAAACAGAGTTAGAAACAGTCTCTCTGATTTTGCCTTTTTTGCAGGCGCTTACAGATTATTGCATAGTGGTGTTACTGTGAAGCACGAGGATCTACACCATAAACCTGCACCCCAGAGGGGTCGGACCCTGTACAAACAGGCACAAAAATACCAGTCCTGCCACATCTAGTAAAAGAGCTTAATGGGAGGGGCTGGCACAGGGAAGCAATGAGAAAATACAGGGTACCGAGATAGGCTGTGATCTCAGCAATACAGTAGCCTAATCATTCCCAGCTTTTTTCTTTGTAGTCCTCATGATGGATTGTTTTAAGAAGACATGAGAAGGTGAACTGCAAAGAAAGGCAGCATGGTTTTCTGGAGTTTACCCACATTTCTTCCTAAGTACGTAGGGTAACGGGGGTCAAAGCACAATGTCCCTAAGTAGCCCACAAGTAGTCAGCACTTGCAGTACCTTTACAGGCGTGGGCTAATATCAGCTCAAAGGTACAAAGAAGTCTATATAGAGCATGGATTTAAAATTCTTTCACTTCTCAAAATTTGTCCCTGAACAGGGTTTGCTTCAAACCCCAATCTTTGCTTCTGTATCAGGCCCGTGCACAGCCACCTATATAAAGCTAAGGCCTTTCACAGCTTTAGACAAAACAATTTATTTCAGAGGAGCATTGTAAACACAGTTAAGTGTGAGCTGTGCAGATTAGATTTGGTAGTGTATCCAAGTCCAAGGGTAACCTGACCAGATTTTGATTTGCACCCGCTTCTAATTCTGAAACAATTAGTTACAGCCCAACTAGTGGCTTGAGAGCATTTTCATGAGAAACAAGAATTTAACATAAATCCACATAACCAAGGAAATTCAGAATTGAAGCTGTCAATTCTTAGGCCCAATAGAACACATAAAGAGGCTTGTTAATGCTGAACTAATTGGCATTCTTGGCTTGACAGTCTCAGCAGAGAGACCAAGGAGTGAATAAGCATGGAGACTAAACTACCCTCTCACTCACAGGTGGTCCCTCTAGGTTAGGACTAAAGCACTTTTGGAGATGAAGAAGAGAAGAGAAAAATGTACACCAACGGTACTATTTAATTTGCAAACAGGAGATTTTAGCCTGCACTGAAGGCGATGCAACCAATTCGTAACCACTGGCTTTTCTTACAGCATCAGTTAGCCTACAAATAAGGAAAGGTTTTGATTTCGTCTTAGCAATAGTTTATGTTTTATAATTAAGGGGAGAGGCTGATATCCTCCAGTCACCTCCATCACCATGTTAACTTCTATGGAAATGTATGAAAAATCCCACTCTGAAAAAAGCTGTACTCTGCAAACTGATCAACATAATCACAGTATTTTCAGACACACGCTCAGGGGAAGGACTTCACCGCTGCCTCCTTGAGGCTGCGAAGTACAGGCCAGGGAGTAAGTGTACCTGCAGCCTTAGCTCCTCTGAGGCACACAGCAGCTCACCCTCCGCATCCCATGTAAAAGTAAATGTTTCTCTGGCAGTCACAGGGAGGTGAGGATCTGGTTTTACGTCATGCTCGAGCCCCTGTTATTTAAAGGTATGTCTGTAGTACTCAGTGAGCTTCATGAGGTTATTGATGTATCCTTCCCTCTGGAAGGGCATAATAAGGGAGCAACAATATATTTGCTTCAGGTAGATTGGTGTCGAGCAGTAAAAAAAATCTCTTATCTTTCCCATTGAAACTGCTGTGTTAAAAGAGATGAAAATAAGATGCACAATATTAACACTGAGGGTAATTAATCACTGAAACAAATTACTGGAGGTGATGGTAGATTCTCTTTCAGTGGGAGTCCTTAAATCAGTATTCAGTAGTTTTTTAAAAGCTACGTTCTAGCTCAGTTACAAGTTATAAGGTTCAATGCAGAAATTTCAGGATGAAATTCAATGACCTATGTAATACATGAAGTTAAACTAAAATATTGTCATGCAGATTTCTAGACTTAAAATGTATTATTTTATTCATTTTAACCCACAAGAAAAAAGGATATATCTTAAAAAAAAAAAAAAGAAATTGGGAAAGAATGACCCCTCTTGACAGAGTAGTTCTTCATCTGATGTAATATCAATGGCAATTAATAAGGAAATCTTGATCCTATACGTCTTAAAAGTGACTACTTAAAAATGACACAGTCATAACTCTCCAGAGTCGTTCACTTGCCGGATTTTCCTTCCTTAGCTGAAGTATTCTCAGTGCAGCAGTGGAAGATGGTGACAAAGGCAGTCCCAGTTCCTGGAGCCAGGTGGGGACTGTTCAGCCCCAGTGCAGTTTTGAGCCACCTCAGGGCTGCCCGAAGTTGTGCTAGCTTGTAATCATGTCCTGTAGCTGTTAAACCAGCTGAAGAATAACCAGGCCGCAACATGATCCATACACCTCTACGCCTGTCCCTCTGGCTCTCCCCAAAGCATGTTGCCTGAAAAAGGATGGAGAGACAGAGGAGGAGGTCAACAGCAGAAAACAGACTTTGTAATTAGAATCACAAGTCCTTATTGCAGCTAAAGGAATTTATCTAAAATAAATCGTTTTACTCTTGAAAGTTAGTGATAAAGAGAGGATCTACTCCTTTTTACATATGAGTAGAATTCCACACTAATTTAAAAGAAGTTATTTAACTGCGACACTTATAGACATCAACACAATCTCTCATGTGGAAAGTAGACTAAAACATTTGTAATTCTTCCCTTTCAGAAGAGCTTGAGCTACTCAAAACAGGAGAAGAAAAGCAATTCTAATTTCCTGTGACACAAACACCAATTCTAATGGTATTATTTTAGCATTATGACCATAATTTTCACAGCTTTTCTGGCCTTTCAGTGAGGAATCTTCAACAAAGAGATAAACAAACTGAATCCTGCAGTATTAAAACTTAAAGGTCACAGGTTTGGCCATCGACATCATTTACGCTTTCTATACTTGTTTAATATAAGAAACCAGATACGGTGTTCAGTTCTCCACTATGCTAGCTGTATGTGTCAGCCTTTGTGAATTTTCCCAAAGGTGCGTTCCCTTTGTAGACGCATCACATTTGGAGTAGAATTGCTGATAAATTTTGAAAATTTGATAGCATTTTTAATAATCTAAGCAAATTGAGTAGTTTAGTTATCAGCTGTTCATGAACCTCTAAATGCCGAGCAGTTTGTCCATCATTGTTTTGTTCTCCTGAAAAACTGAATAACTCATCTAGTAACAGAAGAGTTTTTAGAAACAGATCATAAATGGTTCAAAATCAATCCATACACAGCCTTGTCAAATTGGGCTCTTTGAACTCAGTAGTCTACACGGATAGCTTTACAGGCTCAAGACCTAAACATATTAATACAGTAATTTCTGGTTTACAGTTTCTGAATATTGTGTATGTGAATGCAACACACATCTTTTTAACAATTTTACCATGTGAGTAACAATTTTACCCCAAGACTCAAATTTTTTTTTTACCTGAAGAGAAAAAAAATAAAGTAGAAATAGATGCTAAATGTTGCACTCTGCTGCTTCTTTGTACTACACATCAAGCCAAATTCTACTTCCACTGTCCATGGGAGATAAACGGTTTAATCATTTCAGGAGTTTCTTGGCTGATGTGCACTCATTTCAGCTGAAAGCACCACGTGGGATCTGACGAAAGAAATGTAGCCTGGTAAACCTCAGAAGCCTGTTGTCCTGCCTTAACAGATATGCGCCAAATCCCACCTGATGCATTTCTTGGGATTGCCCTCATTCCTCACACTGCTTACAAAAATGGAGAGTATTGCACATTTTCTAAGAAAATGTCCAAACAGGGAGCAAAAAACTTAGCAGAAGAAAACACACTCACAGTGAGTCATCCAATGAAACCTCAGAGTCTAAGACTGTCCTTGTATTATCAGGCATGGCTAGAGATAATAATGGTCTTTCCACATCCAACCAATGGAACAGCAACAGAATCATGATGAAATGAAAAAACAAAAGTAGATTATGAACAATGTGAAGTAGTTATCTCTTTTAATTAATTTAAAATATACCGGCCATTAAGTCTGAGGAACTGTCTCTTTGAGAATCTAATGAGCCAAACAGATTGCTTCCCTTAGTATCCCCTTAAACATCTTTCTAGGTATGAGTCTTACTCCTGAGAAGACCAACTGGTCAAAAGAGGATGCACACCCGACAGCAACAGCAACAGAAAAGAACAGATCCATTTTCAGCTGCTCAGTAGACCAAATTATAAACCAGTGGAAATGGGGACTGCTCACTGCTATTGTAGTTGCCTGAGCAGAGACTTCAGGATGTTCTGCATTTTTAACAATACACACAAAGAAATGGATCAAGTCCTAGTTATTGCTCATGGGCAAAAGAGGAACATATTTGAGATTTTTCTGCAGATGAACGCAGGGGAGGCCAAGAAAAATATAATATAGCCCTACAGATGCATAGTAAGTAATTCTTTTTCCCATATTGCGGTATCATATGTGAGGGAACACATTTGCTCCAGGATTGCCAGTTCACAGAAGGATCAATGCACAGACAGGTTCGTAGAACCCCATGTGAACCGGCAGAGCTTTCCAAATTCAGGGCAGATGAAAGGGAGCAAATGATCTATGCAGTGCCAAATTGTATATGGTGCTATAGATAGCTGATCGATGCCAGCCGTGTAGCAGACCCTTGCTCTGACAATCTGAAGGTCTGCTCAGGTGACTACAAACAGTAGAAGCAAAGAGAGAACACACGGAGCACAGCGTGGGCGTTATAACTAGAGTGCTGTAAATTAGAAAGGCACACATTTGTAATTGGCATTGCTGACAAAGAAGTGGCACTAAAGTTACAGATGGAGTCAGAGCTGATGCTGGAACAAGCAGCCTAAATAGCTTGTCACTCTGAGCTCATTAAGAAGTAAAATGCAGATCAGGGAACAGCTAAGCAGCTGGGTCAGGTTGTTCATTGGCTAATTTAGTCTAAACAAGAAAGAGGGAAGGCATGAAACATGTTCTGGAAGAGTGTAAAAGAAAGCAAGGAACCAGAAGGGTAGGGGTGGCCAACCACTTGCTGCAAGCTGAAACACAGCTTAAGAGAAAACACCCAAGCCAAAGGAAAAAAAAAAACAACCTTGAAAAACAAAACTCCAAACTTAAATCAACCTTCGCCTTCTCTTCTTTTTTTGATATTTCACTAAATAAACAAAATGCAAAAAAATTGGGGTTTCAGCTGTCTCAAAAAATCATTGGAATCCAAGAATCAAGTAATCAGCAACACACATGCCAGTCAAGCATACAGCTATCCACGGCTGAAGACCGACACTGACATATTCATACATATGTATGAGCGTCAGTATTTGCATGTCAGCGCTAAGCATGTAACAATGCAGGTACTTGGGTTAGAAAATTTGGCAAAAACCCCTCTCTCTTTTCAGAACGGAAGCCAGACCCGCCACCGCTGCAGTCAGAAGGCCTGAAGGCGAGGCAGTTCAGAGCCCTCTTCTCCCCAAATTCTGAACCACTCGCTCACCTTCTAAAAACAGAGGCTCGCAATCAGGATCCCCAACAAGCACACTTGAACCCAGGACTCTCCAGGCTCAAAAGCCTGCCAGAAAACCTCCACAGACCCACCTAGACTACACATTTACAACAGGTCCCCTCCCAGGCTTGTCTTGCTTGTTGCAGTGCCTTTTTCTGTAAGGGCTGTGTGGAATCGGCGTGCAACAGAGGGGAAGGCTGGTACAACGTTAACTAACTCTGCTTTGTAATTAAAGGCGTAAAATCTGCTCCACAGACAATCTTTATTTAGGTAAATTTCATAGCCGATAATCAGATCTTCTATGAAAGAGAAGGAAACAAATGAGCTAGAAATTCGTGATCTGTCATATTTGGAAGCCATCATCAGTCAACGCCAAGATGTTTTTTATGGATGGGCATGTAGGTATGGGGATTGAAAGGGGCTCTTCTGTGATGTTTACATCTTGTGTGATCCATTATCTTCCCCCCAAAATAAGTTTTGTGAAACGTTATGACTTTTAAACAATGTTATGTACTATGATCGAGCCAAGCAAAGGAGAGCAGGTGAAGAAGACACCAGAACCTCTGTCTGCATATCGTATTCTGGCTTCCTGCAGGGCACCCGGGGTGCCCGGGCATTGCAGAAGATAATAAGATCTCAGGACAAAAGCCAAAATTATCCGGAAAAATGTCATGATCCTGGCAAACTGCTGTGAGACAGCCTGTACAGAGGTTTCCTACTCCTGGTACTCTTTCTGGAGATGTTAGTGTCCTCTCTAGCATTACCAGTCTCCCTGAATTTTTTCCCTGTCATTTTACACCCCTTTGATCTACAGTGAATAAATATGTCAGTGCTGCTGGAAAGGCAAGTTGATTTTTAGATTTAACAGAAAAGGAGCTAAAAGTTGAGAGCTTTCTCTGTGAGGGAACTGTTATAATGTTCTATTATCCCTGCAGGGATGGAAAGAAATTCTTGTAAATATTACTTATTTAACAGAATATTCTTAAAAAACATATCAAACTACTTACTGAAATCATATGAACAAATCATAAGAGACTGGTGAATTGAAATGATTAAGGCTCGTTTAATTTCTTGAAACCAGGACATTTCCCCAACATCCTAATATGGATTTGGGTTACATAGTCTTGAAATAACTGCTGGATCAGTTTTCTGTCATGTCTGTTGATGTACTACATAACTAACAGATACAAATACAGCTCTCTGAGTAGAGCATGCCTCCTATTTTACTTTTTTATGGTTTTCCTTTTTTTTTAAATTCCTTAAAATAAATTTTTCTCTGTTAATGAGTCTATTGAGAAAATTGTATTGATATTTTAAAATGTCATTTTTCTCCAGACAAATATTTTGCACAAAGAGGAAGTTTTAGCATGCTCTCTATATGTCCCTTTTAAGACATATAGAGAACGTTATAGGGGTTTTTTATTCATATTCTTTTTAATATAGTGTTAAAACCTAAAATAAAGAAGACAAATTTCTATAGAATCTGAAAAGACACCGGGAGGGCAATAGGTCTCATTCATGGAGGCAGAATGAGGCTGTCTCAGTAGTTATTGCAGAAAAAGCTTCCTTGGACGAGTAGCTCTACTACAAATAGCACGGAGTGACTGAGACTGCAAACAGTGGATGTCCTCAAGGGGTAAGGTGTCATGCTGGGAGGTGGAATAGCAGAATTTGATCTACTGTTGCCCAGCAGTGATATTCAAACCCTAACAAGAACACAAGGACAGGGTGATTTGGTGGATGGAAAATGGGGCTGAAAATTAGTAGTCCTAGACTATATTCTTTTCCTGACATACACTTAAGATGAAATTCTCCTCTTCTCCCAAAGAATCAGGAAATCCTTAAGGAAATCAATGACAAAAAAAGGTAGTTTTATTACTGATTGTTCAGAATTTCTTACTGGTAGTCCATTCCTCGTTTAGCCACCCCCTTCTCCAAACAGGTATCCCAAATTAGCAGGCCTTTGAAAAATTGAAGCCAGTTTAAATGGGGTTGCTAATGCTTCCTCTTCTCACAGAAGCCTTGAAAATAGCTAATATTTGTAAGATGTTTGGAGACAACTAAATGGAAAGTGCTCTAGAAATGCAGATTATTGTTGGTATTATAAACCAATATAATTTACATTTTCTTCAGTATTATTCTCTTTTTGTGCTATTTGTTCATATTTATGACTTTTATGTATTTATATGCATCAAAAATTAATAAAAAGATTTATTAAAGAAATGACAATGCTATAATTGCTGCAGTTGGAAAATCAGTACAACTTCACAGACAACAAAGCAATATGTTGAATTTATGAACCCTGCCTCACTTATTTACATTTAGCATACTGAAAATATTTGAACCATTTCGTTGATGGATTGGAAGCATATTAGGTTAATTAAACCTCTCTTGCAAGTATCCTTTTCAGAGTTTATACGCTTCTTATATGGCTTGTATTTAGAAGAATATATGTGTTCTAGAAAAACTTGTATGTTATTACACCTCAGTTCAGCAAAAACAGTATTTCTAATTTCAGTAACATCTCACAGCTTTTCAAGTAGGTCTGAACTGTACTGGAAAGTTTTACTGTTCATTGTGACAGGGGTGTTATTTTTCATTTTCTAGTTTAATTTAAAAGCTCCAATGACCCTTCCTCCACACTTTTCCCTTGTGATTTCTCACTGGAAAGCAGGATTTACAAAGGGAATTTTTCCTAATATAGTTATTTCCCTTCTCAGCCTGCAGAGTTTAAGATACTGAAGATAACTGGCTAAGTCTCACGTTGCACTGGCTACCTCATTTCTAGTTTCTTTTTGGTTTTTTTTTGTTTTTTTTTTACTAAATGCCTTCGATCCTCTCTTGCTTCTCCTGCAGAGGTCTAGGGCGATGTGAGCGCTGTACTAAACATCCCCAGTTTCCCTCTGCTGTGTCTTGCAAAACAGGGGCTAAACAAGCCATCCGGGAATGATGAAGATTACAACTTGAGCAAAAAGCCTTTAAGTCATGAAGTCTGCATCGCAAGTAGAGGTTGAGGGTGATGCAAACAGCTGCTAAAGATGGGTTCGGGTTCAGCTTCAGGAGAAAGCAAGCAGTGATTTTGTTACTGTCTTTTATAAAATTTCCCTAGCTTGCTGACAGCTTTAATGTGTAGTCAGACACCCTGGCAGTTTAATACTGAATACATTGATTCCAGTTTCCTGAAATTATATGTGCTTTGTGTGGTTGTAGCCCACATCCAGACAAAATTTCCCTGTCTCAAAGATCTGCCCTCAAAGATGTGCCTTGTAAAATTCCGTGTATCCCAGGCATGAATCAAGCTCATTGCTCTCACATTTATCACTTCAGAAACATGACAACATTTAAACGGAATTAATATTTAATAGAATTAAGTATTTGTGAATTGCCTGACTTGACTTTGCACAAAGAAACCAATGGAAATCTATCTCAATAGATCATATTAACCTAGAAATCTATGATGCTAGATCAGTTTCAAGCTAGAAAACCAAACTGAAATCTGTACGTTCCTAATCAGAGAAATTATATCTGGCAGTTCAATTATATGTGCAATTACTCATACTTCAATCATGGGAGATACAAAAATTCAGTGTTTCATGCTAACTCTGTAAAAAGGAAATGCATATTTATGAAAAAATATTTTTATCTTTCATTTTTCTTTAAGAAAATTCTTGAGAGGTAAAATACTAAACTACAGAGTGGGAAAAAGCTTGCACAGTGCCCCTGAATCCCTCAGCTGAACACAGTTTTCACTACTCCTGCGTAGTATTTTTACTATTATATTCATTATTTTTTGTCACATGCTACTCCAATGACTAGTAGGTTCTGTAAGCAACAATATTTAGGTACTGTAGTAACATATCAGAAAACATGCAACTTGCCCCAAAGTGCTCCAAGTCTAATTAAACATGGATAACTGCTTAAATGACTTTCTGACATCAGCACCACCTTTGGTTAAGAAGCAATGCTGTACGCTGTCTTCTACCAGTTACAGCTCAACTACGTGTCTTCTATTCTGTTCCCACATTTACCTTTCTTCCAGAAAAAATCTGTATTCAGAGCAAGATATGCTAAAATTTGTTCTTGCAAAAGCAAAAGCCATAAAAGGTCTTTCAGTTTTTCCTAGCGCCAAAGTAACACAAATAATTCTTTCCTCACATCTGGCCAAAAGCTTCCGTGGTAGGAAGTTGAAGAAAGAAAGTCAGCCTGTGCTGAGGTCCCTCCAAACCCCATGATCAAACATGATCAGTTTGTCTATTCCCCGCTGAGATAATAATTGTCTCCTACTACATGGAATAGCAGTCTCAGCTGTGAAGGTTGTAGTTCAAATACTTGTTAGAGTGAAGAATGGAGGGTTGTCACAAACATATAAAAATATGTTTCAGTTTCCTCCTTTCTTCAAAAATCAGATGGCAAAAATCAAACATTTAAAGTTAGAAAACTCCAAATAGAGAATACTGAAATATAGGAGGGCTTATGAACAATCGTGTGCTATTTTTCAACAGGGGTCCTAATTCATACAGTGCACAGGATGAATATGTAAGGGAGAATACACAATAATTTTAAGGGTATGTCTATAGTGAACAATATTGCACTGTGAAAAGATACCCAGCTGGCTCCGAAAGTAGAAACAATCACAATATGAAAGTGAAGTGACCTAATTAGTCCCAGTGCAAATACCATATTCACATGGCTGTACTGCTTTCTATACATAAGCTAGTATACCTGTGTGGCATAGCACTGTGGCATACACATATCCTCTCTTCTGGGACTAGCTTGAATAACCTTATGTGAAGTGTATGTGGATGTGCCCTACATTTCTCAATTATCCCAAGTTCTTAATTATCTTCAAGTGCTTGCTATCGGAACTCAACATTTTTAAAGAAGAGTTTATCAGTAGGTAATTAATATATCTTTATCTGTAGGCAATTAATACACCCTTAAGATATTCAAGAAGAATAGCGATTTTCAGCAGCCAAGAGTGTTTTAAAATAATTTGCTTTTTCAGAAGATGGGCGTGACTCACTCCTTCTAAAAATAAGACCTCTGAGAAGCTGTCAAGACTGTACCTGAATATTTGCCGGTGAGAGTCACTGGAAGCCTGGAAGGGAACTCAACAGAATTTTTCTCCTCTTGGGAAGAAAGGGGAAGTAGACCTCCCCCACTCCCCTTCTCTCTCACTCTCCCCCTGCCCCCTTTTTTTTCTTCCCCTTTAGTTTTTCATTTAATTCAGACTATTTCTTGTGAGGTTTATACTTTAAACAGTACCATAAAAAGGAAAAAACTTTAGAAGGACACATTCTGTGTACTGTTTATGTATTTCCAGGTTAGCTGGAGCCAGGTAAGGACACTATTGTGACATGTTCTTTGTTTCCAGAAAATTATGAGGAAGTAGCAAGGAAGGAAATAGCCTACAATATGACTAGCCTCTCTCAGTTAGTTCATTTTTTGGTGCAACCTCGATTCTAATTCCAGTTACATGAAGAAGTGCTGAGTGTAACACCAGAAAACAAAAATTTAACTGGGAAAAACCTAGTCTAGATGATATCAAACCCCCATCATTTAATACATTACCAGGCTACTTTAATTGGTAACCTTCACAGAAAGCAGAGAGGAGTTAAGTGAACCATTCTGATTTAATATAACTGAAGAGCTAATATTTTATACTGTGTTGGCTTTTAGTGTTTGCATTAAGTACAGAGAGAGTGCCAAGTGCTTTACAAATGTATACAAATGCACACATCTTACCCCTGGAGCTTACAATATGAAAAGACAGATGGAGAGTAATGGAAAAGAATATCACAGAAAAGAAAACTTCCTTTGTCTAAAAGAAGTTTATTAGAATCCTTACATTCTAAAAATTAGAATCCTAATTTTCTGTGTTACTCAGAGCAATAAAACACATGGGGAAACATCTCAGATGACTCTGCCTCTTTTTCTTTTCTGCTAACTTCTCAGTTGCTATCAGAAACAGATTGTTTTCAGGCACTTTCCCAGTGAAAAACAGCCTTTTCCATTTATCAACAGAGTTCACTCAGTCAGGTTGAAGCTAGATATTATCTTACTGAGTAAAGCCAGGACCAACTAATTTCAGACCCTGGAATGAGGTATAATGTAAAACTCTGTAAGACTTTGTCTTTATTTTCTCTTTAGTCTTTTCTATCTTACATTTATCATCCACAATTGTTGCCATTTGTTCTTTTCCTAGATGACTTAAATTAGAACCCAATTAAAGCTTGTGAGTTAAAGCATTTACTTATTTTACTTAAATGTATGAAGTTCCCTTAACACAGTAACCGGCACAACGGCAACCCACTATTAGTGGACTGTTATTCCCTGTTTTCTAGGTACAGATGTTAATTCTGATGAATATCCATGTGGTTTTTGTTCAATAAAGCATGAGGAGAGGTCAGGGGTAAAGGATACTGACTCCTTTGATATCGCAGTCCTCCTTCTGTTGAGAAACGGAGGTTAGTATTCAGCTGCTTTTGCCATGGCAGCCACAAAAGGATCCAGCAGTTTGTCTCTCAGGTAGAAATTCTTGCAGATCCCGGCCTGGCCCTTCATCTGGCCTCTGCTGACCTCTCATATTTGAACCAGAGGCCTAGTAAGCCTTGAAATTTTTAAAGTATAGCAATTCTTGCTCTGTTGCAAAATCTAGCTGGCCGAATGGAACCTGAAGACAGCTTTTTTTGGTCTGGGATTTCCATTATTATATAAATTTTGTTGTTTTCTTTACCATGTTTCTTTCTTTCTATTTTGTATGAAAGCCAACTGAATTTAAGCAGAGTACCGTTCTTTAAAACAAACAAACAAACAGACAAACAAACCCCTCATTTTTTCTACTGTAAAAACTTGAATGGCTTCATATTTTTTAAAAAATATTATGGTATCTGACAGAAAAAGACAACGAAGCCAGAATTTTCCATAGTAAGTACCCTAGAAATCTCTGGGAGAAAGTTCACTCCCCTTATTAGCCCAAAGTACATACAGACTCAGCCCTGTTGCTATATTATAAGTAATTTTTTTTAAATTGTTTGTTCATCGAATGGTCAGAAATCTTGGCATATTACCTGAAGAAAAACTGGAAGTTTTAAAAGGCTTGAACTGATTCAGTTAAGAGATTATTTTTTTATCTATAATCTCTTTTACTCTTGCCTTATCCACTGGTTGACCTCTGCAGTCAAACTGCCTTCCAACTTCCTACAGATACAGAAAAACAGAAGAGCTCCTAGCGATACATGTATATATTTTTAGCTCTATAATGTACAGAGATTTACTGTATTGTTAGGGTTTATTATGTGTGAAAGTAATCACCAATTACGTCGTTTCCTAAATGCTGGCAGTGACAGAGCAAAAATACTGATTCCCCTCCCCGAACTTTTTCTAGCCCTTTGTCATTAGGGGAATGCTTCAGTTCTGTGAGATAGGAGCTCATCTCTTACAAAAAAGAAAGCATAAACAATATGACTATTAGTAGGTGAAATGAAAAACAATCAATCACATCTCTTTTACTGAAACTAAAATACATACAAAAAACAGAAGTAGGATTTCCAGTATTCAGTTCATTCTTCCTATCTTCTTTTATTATTATTTACAGAATAAAAGAGAGAACCCATTTCTCTACGTTAATTTTTTACTGTTACACTAAGTACACTTTTAAAATTTATCTTAGGCTTCTGGAGTCTCTGCAATCCAGACGTGCAAGCTTCTCTTTATCCATGAAATTTTAAATATTTTCTCGACTACAACCTGAAAATTCACTGAACATTTCCAAAAACTCAGAAAAGAAAAGCAAGATACGTTTCCCCTGGACTAGCAGTAGACCCCATAATAGCATAGCAGGGAAGGGGAAGGAACAATTTACTCCCACTTAAATTCTTACTGAGAAACACCTAGTACTTTTCAGCAGTACTTCAGCTTTTTACTGAGGAGGGACAAAAACATTTAGAAACAATTTACTACAACTTCGTCAGCTTTTGAATAAATAGAAAATACTGATTACTTTATAATCTGGTTAGAAATATGAAAATATACTTATGAGTGCTTTTACAAAAGTATGAAAATTAATGTAAAACAGTAATTACACTTAAATATAAAAATCATCCTGATCAAGACCAATTGTTATCTAGTGATATGCTGTTTGTGGACTGACTTCAAGAAATGACTTAAGCTTTTCTGTTTTATTACAAATCGAGATGAATTCGCCAGCAAGAGAACACTGTTTATGAGGCTCCTGGCAATGGAGAGTGAGATAGTTTCAACCCAGCCTGCTGGAAGTCTCATGGGAGAGACAGAGGTTCAGGATTTATAAGAACAGAAAATGAAAACTGAGCTGGGAGCTCGATGCTCTAGTCTTGTGGCTAGGACACTCATTTGTGCAATTCTCGTCTCAGAGGCAGTTTTTACATATATTTATGATTCTGTGAAATTCAGAGATAATCCTTTAAAAGTAAGTCAGAATCCATGACGTCCATTGTTAGGGAGCACTTAAATGACAAAACTTTCTGTCCTCTTCCTGTTCCTCCCCACTGCCCCTTCCACTTTACATTCCCCCTCCCCTGGTGAATTGTTCCCCCAGGTTCACACAGCATTTGGCTTTAAAGTTGCTATTATGGACAGAGATGTCAAAATTCTTCCCAAGTGTTGATTAAGATGCCTAAGTGTTTGTTTAGATCTAAGTTTCTTAATAGTTAATTTATCTATTGATAGATGTTAATGTCCCTTGCCATTTGCTTCATCCTAACTAAAGCACATTAAGCTGGCAGCTAAAACAAAACAAAGATGTCTATATTACTAGTTAGATTAATAATATCTTAATTTCAGAAAAGGACTTTTCTGCTCTAAACAGGGTTTGTGGAAGAAGTAATTACATGTAAAGAATTTAACTAATGTTTCGTTAGATAAGGATACCTAAAGTGCTGATATTTACAATCTGTTCAAGGCTACTTTCCATTTCTCCTCCCTAGAGTGATGCTATGACTCTGCCTTCTAAGTAAATTCTCCAGTTATATGAATCCCAGCTCCTGGTGTTCTGGGAGTTAATATTCAGCTTGCAGACTTCCTGACCTTAGTTCACTTTAGAAAACTAATGTTTTAGGATATTCTAGAAGAAAACCAACAAAGTCAGTTTTCAGAGTATTTAGGACCAAATTATATTATGTGTTCTGCATTGGGATAAAGTTAATCTAAGAGCCATTTTAATCTTCTTTTTTCCTAATAGGAAGAACTAAATAAAAAATTTGGTATCATAATACCTCTTTTGAAGTACTCAGGTCTTGAGCTCAGTCTTGAGGTGGACTGAAAACTGGCTGAATGGCCAGGCCCAGAGGGTGGTGATCAGCAGCAGAAAGTCTAGTTGTAGGCCAGTACCTAGCAGTGTAGCCCATGGGTCAATACAAGGTCCAGTCCTGTTTAACATCTTCATTAATGATCTGGATGATGGGGCAGAGTGTACCCTGAGCAAGTTTGCAGATGACACAAGACTGTGTTCTAGAGAGACCTTGACAGGCTGGAGAAAGGGGTTGACAGGAGCCTCATGAAGTTCAACAAGGGGAAGTACAAAGTCCTGCACTTGGGAAGGAACAACCCCAGGCACCAGTACAGGCTGGAGGCCAACCAGCTGGGAAGTGGCTTTGCAGAAAAGGATCCTGGGGATCCTGGTGGATGCCAAGTTGACCATGAACCAGCAAAGTGCCCTTGCTGCAACGAAGGCGAATGGTATCCTGGGCTGCATTAGGAAAAATATTTCCAGCAGGTCAAGGGATGTGATCCTTCCCCTCTACTCAGCACTGGTGAGGCCACACCTAGGGTGCTGGATCCAGTTCTGGATTCCCCAGTATAAGAGAGGCATGGACATACTGGAGAGAGTTCAATAAAGGGCCACTAAAATGATTAAGGGACCTCACATATGAGGAGAGGCTGAGAGAGCTATGACTGTTCAGCCTGGAGAAGAGAAGGCTCAGGGAGATCTTACCCATGTGTATAAATACCTAAAGAGAGGGTGCAAAGAGGACGGAGCCAGGCTTTTTTCACTGGTGCCCAGTGACAGGACCAGAGGCAGTGGGCACAACCTGAAGCACAGGAGGTTCTCTCTAAGCATCAGGAAACAGTTTTTTACTGCGAGGATGACTCAGCACTGGCACAGGTTGCCCAGAGAAGTGGTGTTCTCCATCCCTGGAGATATTTACAAAGCTGTCTGGACAAGGTCCTGGGCAACTGGCTCTAGGTGGCCCTGCTAAAGCAGGGGATTGGACCAGATAACCTCCAGAGGTGCCTGCCAACCTCAACCATTCTGTGATTTGGACCAGATAACCTCCAGAGGTGCCTGCCAACCTCAACCATTCTGTGATTCTTAGTTAGTTCCCAGACTGTTAACTGAAAACTATATTCCTAGAAATGAGCAGATGAGGAGTGAGATGCTACCAAACCTAAGCAGTAGGAAAGATCAAGGAGAGGCTGGGGAACTAAATCTTATCTATTTCAGTTAGATAACGCGATAAGGGTCAAAGGGAGCACAGAATCTTAGATATACCCACAAAATCTTAGATATACCTTCGGGAGCAGAATACCTGGAGCTATCCCAGTGTCCTGAAGCTTGGATTTGTGGCTTTGCCCCCACCCCGTCACCAAAATTTTCACTCTACCTAACTCAGAAAAAGGGCTTCTTAGGAAAGTGTCTCCATATTTAGCCCAAGCACCTTACCTCGTGAGTTGCAGAAGCTCACATGCAAACATCTTGGGTCAGTATGTGCTCACTGAAGAACTTTGACACCAATTCTCCCTTTTACTCATCTTCACTGAACTTGTCCATTGCACTCCTTCCCACTACTAACATGAGACTCTTCAAAGCGAAGGCTCTATGCAAGGACATGGAGTCACATTCTGGGAGTGTATCCTTCCCACCTTCAGGAGCTCAGATGTCTTGAGATGTTAATTGCCTGTTGGTAGATGACAATGAATTGGGTGTTTCAGAAATATTAATAATCCTTAAATAGTGAATTTGCATGCTAAAATTGTCACATAGATTCTTAAATCCCTCAGTGGATTCAGCCAGAAGTGGGTCGCACACGGCAAGAACACGCTGAAGCAGCTAAGACAACCACAGCAAAACAAGGAAAGAAGGTACATTGCAAATGTAGTATCTGTCTGAGTGTTGAGTAGCTAGAGAAAATCAGTAGTTGCTAAAGGAAAAGGCTATCACTTCATTATGCAAAACCTGTAAATTTGCTAATATTTCTGATTCCCTTTGTGATAGTCATAATTATTTTTTCTTGAGCTTTCATGTGATCAAATCTTGCTCTGAAGAATATTTGTAGAAAGATAAATCATCATGAATATGACTGCAAAACCGCACTCATTCTGGTCTTAGCATATGACTATCCTGAAAGTTTCATACGGATTTTAGCTGGAAAGGAGAGGAGAGAAGTTTTGGTAAAAGAACAAAATAAATGAAACAAACACACAAACAGTCACTGCATGGAAAGTCAGGAACTTATATGGATGAAGAGCAGTCCCACTCAAAGTTACATATGTGGATACTTTGGAACTACAAATTGTTTAGTCATGAGTTGTAATTAAAAGATTACAAGACATATAGATAGATTATATCAGTAAGATCCACAAAATTTATACACAGCTGTTGGGGAAAAAAACCAATACAGAAGTGCTAGGCATTTTTCAAAATGGTTTTCTAGCTTTCCAACATAGAGTTTTTTCAGAAAAACTAAATCAAAGTCATTTTTTCACTATAATTTTCAGTCTTGTTTCCTGAAAACATTTGATTTTTAGTGAAAGGATCATTAAAGACACACTTTGGATTAGTTTACCAGCTCTACTGGTCTATAGAAACAACAACAACTGGTATCCATATACATAAGGTACACCTTGATGACAAAGGAGGAAAATATTTTCCCTGGAAACAGTATCTTCTTCAAAATTTTAACAATGTATGGAAAGGTGATGGGCTGTTTCTTGGGCCCTTATAGTAGTGGTAAAATGCAGAAGGAAGACAAGAAATAGTTCTCAAAACATTCTGAGCAGAGACATTCCCCTGGAGTAGTTAATTATAATGAAAAAGTTTATTGTGGATCCTATGTAGAGAGCTCTGAGTAGCAGGCAGTTACAATGTGTTGGAATAAGAGCTGGCTGGAAAATGGAACTGTTAACTGGCAATACATCAGGTTGAAGAAATATCATAATTAAAAAAAAAAGTAGAATGACTAAGTGCTAGCCATAGTGATACTAAGATTTAGTACTCTTTCTTGTGAAATACGTGAAATGGAAAAGCATAAAATGTGTTCAGATCTTTAAGTCCTAAATATCTTTCCCTGTAAAGTCATCCTACTTCATTTCCCCTAGTGACTCTACCAACTCACATTATTTAAAATTTATGGAAGATTATACAGCTGCTGTACTAAAAAAAAGACCTCATAAGATTGTTTTTATTGTTACGGATAATCACATGTTAAAATACTAATATTTAACAGCAGCATATAGCTTTTGTTGTTATTTATCTTAAGCATGATAATGTGACAAGTTAACTCAGTGAAATCCCAAATGCTGGTCAGAACTTCTGAGCAAAGCAGTATTTAATACTAATGAAGTATGTTCACCCAAAAAGTAGGAACAAAATAAAGTTTGTGTGCAGGAATTTTTAAAAAAATACTATCTTTCCATGGCTTATTGTGAATTTCTCATTTGTATCTAGTGGAGACAAATGAAAGATGAGGAAACTAGTTTATCCATGGCTGGAGAACAGAACAAAAAAATCTGATGATACATTTGATGTACCTACCTCTGTCATTTATTTCCTGTGTTTCCTAGGCAGGAATCACTTACTTACTCTGCAGTTCAGCTGCCTTATCTGTGGCACAGAGTTCAGTGCACACCATCTGACTGGAAAGGTGTGCTGAATTGATATTTAAGAATTAAAGCCTTCAAACATAGATACTACTACAAACAGAGGATGTGGGGCTGCTTTATTATACAAAAAAAGTCTTACAGGAATGTTATCTTCAAATTTCCTGTACTAATATGAAAGTTAACTATGCTCACTTCTCATCTACCTTTGTGGTTGTTTGTTTTTTTTTTTTAAGAATCTAGCTTCTCTCCCAAAAAAAAAGAGGAAAGGCAAACAACTGTAGACTAATTCTATTTTCATTTGCTCACTTCTTTCACACTTTGGCCAATTATGTCACAAAATCAACTTCATTCAAGTAATCTTGTAAATGGATATACCTTCTAAGGTGAATAAATGTTCAGCATGTATTTTGGTGCTTATTTCAACAAATGAAATTATTTTCTTGTAAGTTACATTGATGATTTCCCTCTTCCTAAAGTATCTTGTAAATTCTTTCCTTACAAAAACATATTTTTGCTAACCAAATTACCTGTGCAGATTACGACTTTCACCCTGTGATTTTCCTATATCAGTATTTATTTTGTAGGCACTTGTACCCAAAAATATAGTTCTTCTTTGGTTGACCAAAGCATGTCCTCTCACAATGAAGTTCTGATAGGGATGAAATGTAAAGAGTTTGATAGAAATGTAATGTTTCTTTGTAAATTACCATAAAAATTATAGATTTTTAATAATTGGTATAGTTTTCATAGCTCTGCTGAATGATCCTATTGCATTTAGTAAAGATAATTTTATTTTTTGTTAATGCAATAAGATAATCCTAAAATAAATTAAACCAGGTATCATTTTCCATTCCTTTTTTAAAGATTTTCCAATTAGAAAAACAATGCTTCATGTCAGTTCTGCTACATTCCTCCTTACTTCTTTTCATTAGCCGTATGTTTTCCACTTAGCTTGGGAGCTGCTTTTTTCATTCCCAGAAAGTGCTCTCAATCTAATGGGACTTAATAATAGCAATATTCAAGTCTTTTCTCTTGGATGCAAAGTTAGAGGTACGTGAGTATTCATCTTTTTGTGGTAAATTTAGCTATAAAATCCTTAACTGTACACTGTAAGTCAAAAACAAACAATGTGACTATCAGAAACTCTGCAGCTATATCCACAACTATACCTTAATTTCTGAAACGCATTATAACATTTAAGATAGAAGTAGAAGGAAGTGTTCTCTTCTTATTAGACTGATGTTTTATGTTTCCAGACAAACAAAACAATAACCAGTAGAGTTTGTGGACATGGATTTTCCCACGATCACTGACAGATGACTGCCCCTCTCACATGAAGGGCCCTTGGAAATAAATTGCTATTTCTACCACAACTCTTGTGCTACACACCTGTGCTGAAACAATTTCTTGTTGAGATTTGCTTCAAATTTGGTTAATACCTCAGGACTGCTACTGTGCAAACGACTGGTAAGAGTCACCAGGTCTGCTCCATTTGCTCTTGGAAAAATGAGATGCATAAATACAGGAGCACTGATTACAGAACAACTCAGAGGAAGGATTCCCCTGCTGAGTCAACATCAGATGCTAATAGATAGCCTAAATTTTCCATGTCTGTTTTACTGTTTGTCCTACACTGCTCACTATTGGTTTTGAAAACTTGAAGCTTTGTCTTGAAAATACAGATGCACTTTTATATCATCACATTGATGGGATTTCCTTATGTAACCCACTAAAGTCTCAGCCTTAATACAAACTAGTTGGTATCCTTCTCAACTTAAAAGCAGCTTAAGGGTTTCCTGATTATTCTGTGAGCAGGGTTGGTCCTCAGGAGAGATTAAGAACAGTCCACACATTTGCACCAGCTGCAGTCATCCCATGGAGTGACAGTTTGAGGTGGTGGGCAGGAGTACTCTGGCTCATCTCTCTGTCTTGGCCAGGGCTTCTCTGCTGAGAGTGGTTGCAAATGCCACAAGGGTAATTAGGAATGGGGAGACTTAGTAGAAAGGGATAGTTAGTCAATCAATTACATTTTGCGTTTTAAAAACAAGAACAGTGCTGGTAGTAGCAGGAGTAGTAGTAGTATATTTACTTCCAAGGAGAACACCATTAATTCATGAAAGCCTAACTTATATCAGAGTACCTCGTTGTCATTGTTATTATGAAATTAATGCCAGCATTTAGAGTGGAAGAGACAAAATACAGTCACATTAAAAAGCTACATTTTGAAGCATATTTCATCAGTCTTTCCATGTGCTCACCCTAAATTCCTATCATGTAAAAGAAGGAATGTCTACCTACCACTATTTCATCACTCTAACAAAACACAGGAGGAGAAAGATGTGAAGGCACAGTTAAAAGGGCCTGTTCTCCTCCAAGCTGGTTTGATGCTAAGACAGCTATTTAACAGAATCATATACCATAGCCTACTACTTGCACATAATTTATTAATCTGTAAATCTTAAATTAAAAAAAATTGAAAACCGTTAATAAGTAAGAGTATTCTGGCAAGGAAGACATACAAATTATAAAGCGTAATATGAGCAGTGCAGAACTAAGTAAATCATTGTCGGTGTTCATTCAGGAAAGATGTTTTTTCTCTTATTTCCAATGGGTGAAGGATTCACTTCCATAAAAAAATAAAGCAAACAAAATAAAACAAAATCCTCTTTACTTTGCATAGTATATCTGTGTCTAAACTACAACGAATGTATTTAAATAATAAAACTGTATATAGATTACAGTAAACATTGTTTTTATAGTCCCTAACTTTTGATTGCATCTACTTTTGACACATCTTTCTGTGACTCATTCTATTTCTCGAGATGCTTCTATTTAGTGCTTCTCCTACCTCATCCTTTAATTTTCCTAGCACTAATTCAAACCCATAAACATAGAAGCCAAATGAAGGTTCACCAAACCCCTTGTGCACTCAAGCTGCCAAGTTTTGCACAGCTCTACTTAAGACTCACATATGTGATCACTCACTTTGAACAAGCTACAATCACAGCAACCAAGGAATTTGCACCAGTTTAGAACAAAGCCTGCTTCTTTCACTTGAGCCAAAGCTATTGGCAAAGAACACAAAGTGCTGGATTGGCAACTCAGCATGGATTTAATCCAGAATTCAATTTGAAGCTCCATTACCTACAAGCCTTAGCCTTCATACCAATTGAGGAAATGCCTACTGCTTTTGATAACATAAAGGACCAAATCCCAGTGGAGGCATGTAAAGTTGTGCAGTGGCTCAAGAACAGCTATGCTGATGGAAGAGTCTTACACTTTTTCATTAATGGTACAATTAGGAGTTGACAACTCCATTGTTCCCCCCCGAATTTTCATTGATGCACTACAGTGTCGATTTCCCATGGACAGCCTGGATGACCAGAACTTGTGTTTTTGTGGGGCTTTAAGAAAAAAACAGGAGTCAGAGACTGAGATGGGTATTATTCAGGTATTATAATTTCACATACTACTAAACTTTTAGCTTAGTTTCACTTACACCACCAAAGCTTGGCTTTTGCAGCAGCTAATGATATAAATCCCTTACCCTTGTAAACACCACACGCTTGGGCTATTGGACTACTATGTTTATCACTGCATCTTTATAATTAAACAAGTCTATAGAAAACGGCTAGGACTGTTAACTTGCTATACTTTCTGCATTTCATTTGCTGGTATATTTCAGGGTATCATATTTAATTTTCTTCTTTTACCCCATCTTCACCTCACATATGCAACCAACATAAGAGCAGGTGAAACAGGACCTAGTATATTCAAACAGGAGAAGTGAAGTCATAATCTTGAGTCGCTTACAAACAGCAAGAAACATCTAGCAGAAACATGGGATGTTTAGGAATATGGTACTAAAAAATATTAGCCAAAATAATTAGCACTAGAAGTATTGCACAAATGTTCTCCAATTCTTTGTCAAAGGGAACAAATCAGAAAGTTAATGAGTTTAGCTTGCTTTACAAAGAAGTGGTACAAAAATTAGCAAATCTCAAAATAATACCACATACCTGGAGGCATGAAACAGTTTGAAATTAGTTAACTCTCAAGAGGAAAGAAAAATACTATATCATTTTACTGCCAGTACTTGGCTAAACTCTTACCACCACTCACTATCTCTGCTAAGCCTGTGTTGTGGTTTAACCCCAGCCAGCAATTAAGCACCATGCAGCCGCTTGCTCACTCCCCCCCCCCCCCCCGCCATTGGAATGGCAGAGAGAATCAGAAAAAAAAGTATAACTCGTAGGTTGAAAAAAAGATGGTTTAATAGGACAGAAAAGGAAGGGAAATAATGATGAAGATGATGATGATAGTAATAATAATATACAGACGAAGCGATACACAATAAAATTGCTTGGCACCCACAGACCAGTGCCCAGCCAGTCCCTAAGCCGTGGTGCCCCCTGGCCAGCTCCCCCCAGTTTATATACTGGTATGATGTATGGAATATGCCTCTGGCTCATTTGAGTCAGCTGTCCTGGCTGTGTTCCCTCCCAAATTCTTGTGCACTCCCAGCTGCCGCTGGCAGGGCAGTAGGAGAAGCTGAAAAGTCTTTGATTTGGTACAAAGACAACTTGGCAACACCTGAAAACATCAGTGTGTTATCAACATTATTCTCATCCTAAATCCAAAACACAGCACTCTACCAGCTACTAGGAAGAAAATTAACTTTATTCCAGCTGAAACCAGGACAGCCTGGTAGGTAAGACTAATGCTGGGAGAAGTCCTGGCCAGTCAAGCTGCTACATCTGACACTTTCTCAGAATGGCTTGCCTTGCCCGCTTCCTCACAGTGCCTGTCGCAGCATCCCAGATACAGACGGCTCCCTAAAGCACGAGGGTACAAGCAGTTGTGTCCACACACAACCAAATGATTTAGGGGCGCTGTGGAAATTGTCTAGTACAATTTAAGTTTTCTGAATTTGGGGGGTTTTGGCAATGTATGAGCTTAGATGACATCTCTAACAAAAGGTGTACCTATGGAAAGGACAAACATTCTCACTAATAACCATGTGGAAGTGCTGACAGCAGGACTGCTTGATATAGCATTGCATAGAGTACTGACATGCCAACGTATGAATCTTGGCTTCTTTGGCTGCTTTAGGTTTAATAAAATACTGTCTTTTTGGAATTCTGGACTTCAGTCCTACTATCTTTTGGTTCTTCATACCTGCAGCTGCCTACCTGCATCACCTGAAATGGTCAGTGTGGCCATGTAGGAGAGATCTTGCTCCACCCAGCTACTTGCTAAGGTTATAAAAATCTGTTGCTTCATTTTCTGTGCTGTAAGTGGAGGTGCCTTTGCAACATTGGGGTAAATATTGCCTTTAGCTGAGCTGGGAAGAAACACCCTCTTCAACAACTCTTTTCATTGATAGTTGAGTTCATACAGCACAAAGTTGAATGAACAGACAGGATCTACCTTTTTATGTATCCGCTTGTTTTTATGTATTCTTAAATTGCTCCTCTCTTTTGCACACAGATCCTAATAAAATGAAATTTCATGTGCTTGTTTTGAAATAAAAGCTACGATGCTTTTTAGCACAAATATATCTTTTTTTGTGTTTGTTTTCATGTCATAGGGATTGACAACACTTCATGCATGTGTTTGATGAGAAAAGGGAGATGAATATAGTCCAAATCCTTAGCAATATCTTAAATGAAAACCATTCCAAATCCTTAGCAATATCTTAAATGAAAACCATTGTGATTTTATGTCCAAACTACTTTTGCTGAAGTCACAAAGCACACAGCTCTTTTTTGAGTATTCTGCATATATTTCTCTCTTTTCTCAACTTTTCGCTCCCTCTAAAGTTCAAAATAATTTCAGTAAGACTGAAAAATACCTAGAAAAACATCCACTGCCCACAGCAGGACAATAAAAAACCTAACAAAACATCCTGTAACTATTTGCTTTTGGTTCAGGACAAATATTTAAAAACTAAATATTAAACACAAGCCAGTGCACAAGAATATTTTTTTTTTTCTGGAAAGTTAAAGTTCCCCCCCCAAGAAGTTCAGTCTAAAACCATATACCATACCTTTAACTATTTTATTAATATTGATACACTGCAATTGAGATACTACATTAAAATATATTATACTAAAAAAGCTTATTTTTAACCATAGACATGAAGTAGTTCTTCTTAATCCTACTGCCTGAGTGCATATTTCATCACAAAAAGTTGACATGTTGTATGAGCTTGGAAATCTCAAAGATATTTTGCATTCAATAGGATTGTAGTTGAGTTTACATTTTAAGTGCATGTATAGTACTGAAAGAAAGATTCTGGGCCCACATCTTACACATATGAATAAATAATGTTAAAGCTAATAAGATCTCTGAGAGAAAATTATGATTGTCTTTAATCACTAACCTTAAGCAGCAGCAGACCATATTATCAAACACCTTCATTTCTTATAAAACTATCTATCACACACAATATAGACCTGATGAAAAGGAAGGTGGAAGTAATCAGGACAGAATGCCAATTACCTCATTACTTGTCATAGCACATTGTAACTGGAAATTGCTTCTTTCAGGTTCTGTTTGCTCAGGCAATTACAATAAACTCTCTGCTTGACATGTTGTTTGCACAGATGTAGTGCATTAATAAACATGAGGGCTAATCTGAATTATTGAACCAGCCGCAATAATTCCAACAAAGGATTTATAATAAGTCCAAGAAAGCTGAGGTATCACTGGAATTCCCTGTAAGCAACACTGACATACTTTATCACATGTAAAATCCTCAAATTTAATGTACAGTACTGGAATATGTCCCATAGGTATTTTATATTTTCTAGTACTCTAAGCCCTCGGAACTTCTATTATGAAGGAGACTCAACACTGCTAAGGGAAATGGCAATATCACAGACTCACTAGAAAATTACTTTATTTGCCTTATGTTTTACACACCTTTCAAACCCTTATTACTGCAATTTGTCTCCCCACCCCCTAATTTTACTAAAAAGAAATATGCTGCACAGGAAAGCATGAAAGGGTCTACATTAAATGTTCCATATTGTCAAACAGAAGAACTCTAATGCTTATGACATGAGAAGAATATTTATTTATTTATTCCTTAAAAGTTTGACCAGAGAAAATGATCTCCATAATATGGTCGAGACAGAAGAGAAATCAGAGTACAGTAGAGAAACCTACAGCTCAATAGGGAATCTTTGTTCCAATCCAGATCAGTGAAGCTAAATTTTTTAACGGTTAAAGATTTTTTTTTTCCAAGTACTGTGAAACACTGAAAGTGCACTGGGAAATTTTTTAATACAGACAACCTGTGTATTGATGTGTATGTGCAGTTATTGAATACCTGTTTATCCAGGAAGCCGAGTTCTCCGTGTTTTGTCCGCATCCTTCCCGTGCGACTAGAACATCACCTCTGCAGTTCTGATCTGAGAAGCAGAACGTGATTCTGGTTCCCTGGCCCATATACTGAGATCTAAACTCAATGTAATGATCAGAAGTACCTGCCCAATTTGTTTATATTAAATCTGATTTTAGAAACCACTGAACAAATAACTTTCTCTGCTTCTATAGTCCACTGCTGGGTAAGACCCCCACACTTATCATGCCACTCACAGAGGACCCAAAGGGCTGATTCTTGCCAGCTTCTTCCCATTGGCCCTAGAAGTCTGAAGTTGCAGAAAAGAGCGCATGAAAAGGAGGCAGGAGGGACCGAAGTTGGGCACATACTCCTGCCCTCGACAACAGCAAGTCTGATACGTCATAATGTGCTTGTCACAGCAAGACAACAGTGGTGGGGTAACAGTACCAATTCATGATTCTCAAGCTGCTCTGGTTCTGGTCCACTTGTGACGTTAACAGGCTTACATCGGATATCCCAGGACTGTTGATGTGGTGGCAGTTTACAAGCCCGGAATAAAGTCAGAGAAACTGAGACTGAATGTGGAAAAAACACAACTTAAATTTGACAGAGTCATTATTCATTTCTGTGGGCTGCCCTCTGTGATCAGGATTCCCCCAAAGAGCAGTAAGGACCACCTGGGGTTTTGGTGGCAGGGAAAGGAGTCCCAAGGGATGGTACTTCAAACCTACCTACGGGTACAGAGGAAAAACATTCTTTTCAGTCTGTAGGAGTTTTCATATCACATTCAGAAGCTAGTGTTAATAAAAAAGTAGGGTTGTGCTTGATTAAATATGCTTCATTCTCATATGTTATAAAGTGTACTTTAATGCAAGGCTGAAATCTGGATGTAGATTTCTTATTAGCATTCATATTGTTATTTAATATATTTCCTCACTGCCTGTCATGTCAAGTACTATTTTCATGCAGAAGTGAAAGTACATCTTCAAGGAACTTTCAAATCCCAATGTCTCCTCTTTATGCCTCATATTGACATCCACTTGGTTCATAAGGAGCCAAACCTTGGTATCTGAGTTGACAAAGTAACCAATAACAGGGTGGTGATGCTTATGAAAAGCATGAGACTCAGGCCACAGTTTGATAAATCTAAGTTTGCATTTTCTACCTTTAAATAAATGGAAAAGTACCTACATGATGGAAGGCACTGATCTAACATACTCAATTTCCTTGTGGAAATTTGCTCCAAATATACTGATGGGTTAACTTTGAATCACTAAGGTTTATGCAGTGGCAATGTGACCATGTGCCCACAGCTGATCTGGATCAAACCTGTACTCCCAAATGAGGAAAATCGCGTAGAGACATCACAACCCCACAGCCGTATTTTCTGCATCGTCTTCGCATGTGAGGCACTGGTGTTAAAGTAAAACATCCTAACTCTGTCTAAGCTAGGGGACACAAGTAATTCTGAGTTCTCAGGTTCCCTGAGAGGTGTCCCTCTCCCTGCCACAGAAGGATGCAGGCACAGTACCTGCCACTTTTACTCCCCTCCCCACTTACCTGTGCCCTGCCGCCTGTGGCATACACAAGCTAGGTGAAACTCAACTGTGCAGCAATGTGTTTTGCAGAGGCCCCCTGTCCTGGTTTCGGCTGGGATAGAGTTAATTGTCTTCCTAGTAGCTGGTACAGCGCTGGGTTTTGGGTTTAGGATGAGAAGAATGTTGGTAACACCCTGATGGTTTCAGTTGTTGCTCAGTCGTGTTTAGACTCAGTCAAGGACTTTTCAGCTTCTCAGGCCCAGCCAGCAAGGAGGCTGGAGGGGCACAGGAGAGTTGGGAGGGAAGACAGCCAGGACAGCTGCCCCAAACTGGCCAATGGGGTATTCCATACCATGGGACGTCATGCCCAGTATATAAAATGCAGGAGTGGGCTGGGGGAGGAGTGCTGCTCGGGCATTGGTCGGCGAGTGGTGAGCAATTGCACTGTGCATCGCTTGTTTTGTGTATTCCAAGCCTTTTATTATTATTGTCGCTCTATTGTTGTTATTAGTGTCATTGTTAGTTTCTTCCCTTCTGTTCTATTAAACTGTTCTTATCACAGCCCACGAGCTTTACCTTTTTCCGATTCTCTCCCCCATCCCACTGGGTGGGGGGAAGTGAGTGAGCGCTGCACGGTGCTGAGTTGCTGGCTGGGGTTAAACCCCAACGCCCGCAAAGAGGATCACTGGGGGGTGAGGGGCTGAAGGCACACTACCATGACCCATATCCACAGCTCTGTGTGGACACAGACTGTGAAGAACAGCATTAGAAGTGAAGGAGAACAAACTCGGCAGAAGACAAAATCCCATTTCTAGGTAACATTCCAACATTTTATGTCTGATACCTATCAAAATAAACTAAACCTTCAAACATGTTCATGAGAATGGAATCGTATCAGATACCCATTTAATGATCAGGATCTGAACCTTCTGAACTCTCAGATGCATTTTTTTATTTCCATACTTTGTTGGAAAGGTGAACTGGCCAAACTGGGTGAGATTTCCTGGTATTTCGGGTATAGGGGTGTTTTTCATCATATCACTCTGAATTCATACAGAATAAGGTCTTGAATCTAGGTTTCTCTCATGACAGGCTGGAGAATGTGATCTTTTTACCTTAGAAAGAGAAGAAAGCTATATCCCTTTCCAAAGAATACTTCATTAAAATAAAGGTCTATTATTATATGTCTCATGTTTGGCAGCCTGGATATTTTTAAAGAAATGAAATTTTATTCAAAGTGTTCATTCTTGATGTGATCCTAGGTTTCTCGGGCATTAGGAACAGCACTTACATGGTGAAAAACCGGCACCTTGGGTTTATTTCAAGTCCTAGAGAAAAAAGTTTTACTCTCTCTGTGTTTGAAAGAGGCAGCTTCCTTCTCCATGTGCCTGAGCCTAGCAGGAAGCATTGGAAACACTGGAAATTAAGTTGTTTTAATCTGTTCAGGAGTGAAGCAGTCCCAGGCAAAACAGAGATTATATTTCAGGAAATGTCTTGCAAAGCATAAGCTAGAAAATGCAGAGTATGCTCTAATAGAGCTGGAATTTGGGGGGAATTTTATCACTAAAATACAGGCAATCTCTACTGCCTGCAATGGAACTGAGAAACCTTTCCAACAGAGTGTTTCACTGAAATTGTTCCTGGAAAGACTTCTGACTGTGATAAACTGGCCTTCTTTAACCATTAATGTTTGCTGGAAAACTGAAGATTTATTTTATTGTTTCATGCCTTCCAGAATTTTTGTTGGTTTTTTTCTACATATGCAACAAGAAACTGCTATATAAAAGTAAGTCTTTGAATTCAGAGTAGATTGTATGTCTTAATCATGAGGAGAGCACAAATCTAGAATTTAAGATTAGATCACTATTTTCAACAAGAATTTACATCATATTCTTGGTGGCATGGGCTTTCAAGAATTGGTATGTGCTGGGGGACTTCAGGCAGAGCAGGAGGACTCGCTCTGTGCTGTGTGGCTGAAGAATGATATTTTGAGTACTTTCTGATAAAAGACAAAGTTCAGGAAGTTTGTCTCATGTCTGAACTGACAAATGAGTCCTTCAGCTGGATGGATCCAATCTGAGATCCTAGATGATTACCTTCATCATCTCTTTCTGGACTTCCTTTGTAGTTCTTATTCTATTACCTTCAAAAGTTGTTCCTGCTCAGCATCTAAGATCTGACTAGGCTACACATATGTTTGCATGTACACAAGTATACACAAAACCCCCAGAGTAAGAGATTTCTCAGCTCCTGGTAATTCATGTCCTAATTTTCTACTTCCTGCGGATACTCAACTGTGTTATTTTATGCTTGACTGAACTTTGAGTGAATTAGTGAAAAAATTTTGATATATTTTGCTCATCTTTAAAAACAGTATTGATCCTACATCTAAATTGTAATAAAGTAATGTGGGTTAAATCACTTCTGTTCTCATCAGCCAGAGCACATTACAGATTTTTAGATGTGTCTCCATGTCCTTCACATGGAAAAAAAATCTGGCAACAAACTCTATTTTAATAAAGGCAAAATCGTAGTGAACCAAACAAGGGTCTGGCTTGAATAATCTGAAGAACATCAACCAAGCCAGCTAGTAATTCTCAGGTCTGAAATGAACATTGCTATAAAGACAAATATATCCAAGACACTATTCAACCTTTTGAATTGGTATAAAAGTTGTCAAGTTTCTGTGGTTCATTCATATATCTGACACTTCTTCCAGCCTCCACAAGGAAAACAGTCCCATTCATTTCAGTTCTGACACATTTCCCCTTGGTTTCTTCATCTGGTGACTGAGACAGGGGATTAAGAATGAGGAGACAGAGGAGTAATTCTGGCCTCTGCCACAAACTTTCTCCACCATCTTAAAAGGCATTTGCAGAGACATCAGCTCTTTTAGGTGCTTTCCATATGCTAAATGCTACAAAGTGATGTATGAAATGACTTTCCTCTCTCTCCCACAGTTGCTCCTTAGCCCATTTTTCTGTTCTCCTGGATGAGTTTCTGGCCAAAGTGAATTATCCTAACCACTGGGATATTGATTAGTTTGCAGCTGTTATATGGGGAGAGGAAGATGGGGACCACTTCCTATTGTTTTTCTGAAGTTGCTCAAGGTAGAGGGAGAAAGGAGAGCAGAACTAAATACATTGGTGGTTCCTGGCAAAGAAGAACTTGTTTTCTGTCTTTGTTTTGCAGTTCCAGAAACGACTCCTTAGACCTCCTGCTAGAGGTAAATAAAGCAATCATATCCTGTAATGAGTGTTAGTTCAAGGCACATCCTTTTCCCCTTGATAGCTCTGAGTGACTCCCTAAGCAGAGCCTGGATTTTGGTTGTTCCTTCCCCCAGGCTACTCTGCATTGCACAGAGAGCCAAAATGTAGGCTAAGGCTTTGGATGCCAGCACAGGGAATAGACAAATGAAAACACATGGTTGAAACACTCCAGTTTGCACTGCTTAGTCTCAAATGCAAACTTTAGCCTAGGGGGACTAATCTTCCCAGGGTCCCCATACACTCCACAGAGAGAGAGAAAGAGAGAGAAGCTCCAGGGGTTGATTCAAAGCCGATCTTCAAGCACTGTGAATCATGCTCTGGAAATGCAGTTACCTTTTGTGAATAGTCCTTAGGTACCATTCTAAGTTTAGCATTAATCTCTTTCCTTCATCTTTGTAAAACAGATCTAATTGTATCTCTCTCCCTCAGAGGAATATTGCACAGATACCCTTAACCATGCCCAGAAGTCAAGTTTTCAAAGTGAGTATCCATATATCAATAGATAAATATAATATGTGGGTATATCCAAACACCATTTTTATTTTTGTACATGTAAAAAACCATAGCCTTATTAAGAAGAAGTATTATCTGGATCACTGGAAAAAAACCCAAACAATCAAACATGGGAGCTCAGTATGTGAAATGTCTAACTCCTCAGTAGACCAAACAGAGAGACAGTGACTCCATGGAGGGAATATTTCTGTCCTTTTAATGAATATTTTGTCCTTGAAGAACTGCTATGAAATTTTTGCCATACCGGATGCTTTCTTTCTCAGCTAAACAATTAAAGATTCTATGGTTAAAAGGCAGAGGATGATATTATCCACCTGAAAAGCTTTTTAATGATAGCTATCCACTAATATTAAGAAGGCACTAAGAAACCAGGTTAAAACATGTCACTTTATTTGTGACGTACATGAGCTTTATCCTGTGTACACAGAAGCAATGGCAAATATCTGGTTGACTCTAGTCTTTCAAGATTGTGAACTCTGTGTTCACATTTTCTTCGAGTCCCATTAGTACTAATAGGAGTTGCAGGCTCATGCATTGAGAGGGTAGCTTGTGCCCTAGGGAGTTTTTGAACATCAGAATAAATTTAAGAACTGTTTTCTCCTGCTTTAAAAAGAACAACTGCAGTCCTTGTTGAAAGCATAGAACAGGGTACAGATATTACTGACAGAGCTGAACCACTAGCCAGGAAATCAAAAAGTACTGCATCTCTAGTGATGTTCCCTGATTATTATTCCATTTTGAAAAACAGCCACAGAAGCAGGTAATCCAAGAATTAGAATTTTCTTTACATTCTTTGAAGTGAGTTGCCACTGTTTCGCAGCGGTTCCTGTATGTCAAACAGGCTTTCATTGGCTTTCATTATCTTACACTCACGAAGAGGAATGGTTTTACAGCAAGATACTGCACATATATCTGATATTCTAGACAATTTTTAACCATTTCAACAGACAAAAAATTGCTCAATTATATTGCAAAGGAAAAGAATCTTACCTTTTTTTCCTTGTTTTATAAGACTTAAAAAGCCCAGATATAAGCAATGTCCTATTCTTTCTGGCTTTCTTCTCAACTGCTACCTGCACTCGATGTAATCACAAGAATAAAAAAAAAAAAGAGAGAAAAAAATTTGACAAATCTTGAAATGTAAGCAGTGTTACTTCAGTAAGTTGAGAATACAGTCTATAACTTGTAATCTTGTATGTGATTCTGGGTATAGTTTTTTGTCCTTTTTTAAGATTTACTTAACCAGAAAACAGAAACATTACAACAAAAAGTAGAATGGAGATCACTGAGGTATAGATGAGCTGATAATTGGCTTTCTTCAGGTTAGCCTGAAGGTTAGGTGATAAAAGTCCTTTTTAGAGTCCTATTACATTTTTCCTTTTGTACCTTTCTACTATAGGATAATCCAGCATTTCACAAATTTTCATATGGATGGATGAACTTAAATGGTCATCTAGGCACGTCACTTACAGAACTCTTACTGTACTGTTCAGTTGCAAAAGTCAAAAACTGGCAGTGGCTTTCACAAAGCTAGGCAAGAGTAGAGCTTCTTTTCTGTTCTGCTTTCTTTCATTTGCTCAAAACTTTATTTCAGTTTTATTCTGACCTTGTGATATTCTTTCAGAAGTCTTTGGATGATTAGCATCTTTTTCTGTGGAACCGAGATGCTGAACACATTCAAATCCCCCACTGCACAGCAACACATGCTGGGAGGGATTAAATAATACAGCTAATTGTGCAGCTAGGATACATACCTTTAAGTCACTATCACAGCCTTTGGTCAGTTAACAGTTAAAGTAAATAATCTGAACTCTTTTGTGTCCTTCTGTGCAATGTTTTCAGAAGTCAATCAATTTCCAAACCCGGGGAAAACTGTATCCCTATAGAATTTCTTCAGACACTGAAGGCATTCACATAATATAAGCAAATACGAGCAAAAATGACTATTACAATTCCACTTATTACTGTTAGCAATATTAATCATGACTTTACAGCCTCTACATTCCACATTCCATAAAATGAAATGTCGGTGGTATTATAAAAGGTCTAAGCCTATTTAAAAACATTAATACCATCAATAAATATCACTATTTGCTCAATAAGGCTAGACACTGTAAGTGCTAAGTTCAACTCATCACTTGATTATGATAAGCTTCTTCAGTTTCAGTTTGCAATTGAGGAAAAAGAAGAACCTGCTTCTTAGTTTGTTTTCTCAGCTTAATCTTCAGTTTAATACTCATTTCAGTATTAACCCTGATTAGCTTTATTGATGTTTAGAACATTTGGGCCCAAGTGATCCATTTGTCTGAAAGAAAAGTATTTCTTTTTAACACATGCAATAGCAGGCAATGGCAAATGTTTTCAAGACACTATAAAAAACACATATCAGATCCCATGGATGTTATTCATAAATCTATCTAAAAGTGGTTCACAGAATCATAATTAGCTTGACATAATCAAGCAGGTTGGCTGCTGAAAGCCAACAGCACAGAATTTGTTACTTCTGATTTCCAAAACCAAGTGTTTCAAATCTTTTAGTGCCTCAAGGCAATGTACAGTGTGTACTTCTTCGAAGTCTTTTATTACTGAAAATCACAATACGCTGTGACTGCTGACCACAAGGGAGAATTCATATAAGGGTATGAACTTGAATGAGCAGCCTGTAAACAATTCCTTTACACTCTTATAAACAAGCAATCCAAAAAATCAATATATTGATTTACAGATAAGTAATGGACTTGTCTGAATGCTCAAGTGATTAACGCACATTCTTTTATCTCCAGCAAATGCAAATAATCAGAAGTGCTTTACCAGACCACATTTCTAGAATATTACGGTAAGCAGTGAGCAACCACAATCAGTTGGAAATCGTACCCCTTGGTATTCCTATATCCCATGCACCACATGCTGTTTAACTTTGTGTGGCAGAGAATACTACACGTTTCATGTAGCTCTTGTCAAAAAATAATGATGATACTAATAAAAAAGAATTTCCACAAATATTTTGGAGAATTTTGTTCCTTGTGACACGTTAGCCTACTACCTCTGATGCGGTTGGGCACTTGGATGACTGCCAGGGAATAATGGAAACATCTGTGAATTCTGGAAGTTTCACATGCATGGATGTTCACTGGCAGTGTCAAAAATAGGCTGTGAACTAACCATGCCCCACTTGACTGAAACGATTAACAGCAACTGTAATATTTAACTCACAAGAAAATCCTCAGACCATCATAATCCAGAAGAATCCAACCAGGTCATGTAATTACCTCCACCCAAAGTGGTCTGTTCTTGCACAGGGGAAAAAAAAAAAAAATCATTAAAGTATTTCAGGTAAGTTCCATCCAGTTGGACACAGGCATATCCAAAATCCCCCAAAGCAACACAGGAAGTTCATGTGAATAAATAAGGTCTGCCTCTGTAGCTGTGTTTGGTAAGAAAGTCTTGCCTATTTGCCATTTACAAAGTCCTGTGCTTGGATTTTGGGTGAGTTGTCAGTCCTAAAAGACTTCTGTCACAGGGAACACATAGGGCAGGGCAGTCGATATTGTTCACCTTGACTTTAGCAAGGCTTTTGACACTATCTCCCATAATATCCTCACTGACAAGCTGATGAAATACAGACTAGATAAACAGTGAAGTGTATTGAAAACTGACTGAACTGCCAAGTTCAAAGGGTCGTGATCAGCCTCATGAAGTCTAGTTGGAGGCCAGTCAATAGTGGGGTACTTGAGGTTGATAGTGAGACCAGTACTGGGTAACATCTTCATTAGTGGCCTGGATTAGGACAGAGTGCACCCTCAGCAAAGTGGCAGATGATACAAAACTGAGAAGAGTGGTTCATACACCACATGCCTGTGTTGCCATTCAGCAGGCTGGAGAAATGGGCTGACAAGAACTTCATGAAGTACAGCAAAGGGAACTTGCAAGTCCTGCATCTGACTCTGCCCCAGTATGTGTTGGGGGCCAACTGGCTGGAAGGCAGTTTTGCAAAAAAGACCTGGGGGGGTCCTGTTGGACATCAGGTTGAATATGAGCCCATAGTGTGCCCTTGCAGCAAAGGTCAACGGTGTCCTGGCTGCATTAGGAAAAGCGTCGCCAGCAGGTCAAGGGAAGTGACCCTTCCTCTCTGCTCAGCCCTGGCGAGACACGGGTCCAGCTCTGACCTCAGCAGCACAACAAAGACACAGACATACTGGAGAGAGTCCGGAGAAGGACCACAAAGATAATTAAGGGAGTGGAGCATCTTTCATACAAGGAGTGGCTGAGAGATCTGGGACTATTCAGCCTGGAGAAGAGAAGGCTCACGGGGATCTTATCCGTGTGTATAAATACCTGAAGAGGGAAGTAAAGACAACAGAGTCAGGCTTTTCTCATTTGTGCTCAGTGACCATACAAGAGGCAGTGGGCATAAACTGAAATTTGGGGAATTCCATTAGAAAAAACTTTTAACTGTGAGGATAGCTGAACACTGGGACAGGTTGCTCAGAGAGGCTGTGAAGTCTCCATCCTTGGAGATAATCAAAACCCAACTGGACACGGCCCAGAACAACCTGCTCTAGTTAATCCTGGTCTGAGCTGGGAAGGTGGACTAGATGATCTCAAGACGGCCTGTTCAACCTCAACCATTTTGTGATCTGTGAATCTGTAAAAAGGTTAAGATAGAAGAACATCTTGCCATTTCATAAATTTAAATGAACCTGTATCAAACTGAATCATTTTCTTTTAGATGCAACACTTGCTACTGTTTGCTTGTTATTTACTTGTCCAGCCTGCCTAACCTTGACCACATCCAGTTCTCACTGCTTTTCTCACTCCCGTGTTCTGTTGATTTTGGAAATAAGAACTCATTGTCTAAAAAGAAAGGAATACATCCTCAGACAAAACAGACAGCAGTCTCATGTGTGAAGTTAGCTTCTCAGAGCATCCTTTTGAAATCCTGTCAGCCACAGCAGTCATAGTCATGATCCACCCTCATATCTGAGGACTTTGTGAAGAAGCAGGGTACGATGTCGTGACTACAGGTTCATTTCTCAAACACTAGGCTTGATGAACTGGTACAAATGGAAGATACTAGTAAACCGAGGTTAAATTGGTCGGTTACGTGATGTGATGTCTGTTTTTCTCTTCCTGAGGGAATCCTTGTGTCTGGGGAGTTTACTCACACAGTTGGTGACTGCTGAACTTCCAATGGTCTGTGGCCACATTCCCAGCGAGCCTCCTTCTGCCATAAAGATGTTGCTGTTTTGTTTCCTTGCCTGACACTTTTTGCAAAACTAGTTCTAGTTACAACCCCATTAATCCAAAGCATTCCTGGGAATGTATAAATGGGATTTTCTGCATATGGCAGGATGTGCTACATCTGCAAGGACTATTACAAACATAAAGAGATCAGTTAGTTCTGTTTTCTTAACAGTGTTTAAAGAAATACTTCCCACTGCTACTAGCTTTCATTGGGTACTTGCTTATACAAACTAGGAAATACATAAGTTTCCGATCAAAATGTTTAAATAGAAAGACAGTGTTCTAGTAAGATAGTGATATTTTTTCAGAAACAAGTCTCTGAGGAAAATATGAAAGTGAAAAATGGTTAGTTAACTTCTGATTATTAGTTCTGAATCTATCTTTCCTTCTTTCTTCCTTTCTTGTCTGGATTAAGGCAGAAATGATACAATGAAGAAAATTTTCCACAGGATATTCCTAGATTAACTAAAGTGATAAACAGGAAAAGAACGCCATGAAAATTTTTTTTCTTGTGAGTCTCGCAACCCAAATTTTTAGACCCAGTCAGATCACAGAAGCTTCATATAAGCAGATGAATTTGTGGCTGTTTAACAGCAATAATCTTCGAACCTTCTGGCCTTATCTTTTTCTTGTCACTCAGCTTTCTTTTATACTATCCATTGTTGTAATTGACTCATGGTCTCTCCGTCCTTCAGCAAACAAACTTCAGCAGCAATTAATCGGAACTCTTTATTGTGTTTAGTTCTTACATTGTATAGATTTATTTTTCTTCTTTTTAAACGCAATAGACTGTGGGAAAATGCCAGTTGTTGTGATTCTTCATATTTTTAATTCACATTGCTTTGCCTAGCAGTTTGTGCTAGCTTTTGTTCAATGACTAGGTCAGTTCCAACCCTGTGAACTTGAACTTGGATTTAAACTCTTTCAGAGTCACAAAAAACAGGTTGATGAACAATAGACTATTTTCCATTCCTTTTAACATCATGCTTAGAATATTGTGGTGCCCCTGCCCCCCCCCCAAAAAAAAAACCCAAACAACAACCCACCCACCAAACACTGAACAATTTAACAAGCTATTCTACTGAAAGATTTACTGGCTGCAAAGTTTTCATTTATTGTAGTCTTTGTAAAGTCACTTACATAAATACATTTGAGAGTGTTACTAATTTCAGAGGGTGCAGTAAGTCCTTTCTCTGCCTCATCTTCTGGCTACTGTATGAACATCTTTCTCAAACCCAGGGCTGGAAATTATGACCATTAGACAACAATAGAAAGCTTTTTGCTGGCCTCAGTGGGCTTTGCTTCAGCCTCTGGGTTTGGCATTAGAGATAGCAATATGTAATTTTCCATTGACATCATGGTCATTGACTCAAAATAATATCCGGTATTCAAGGGTCGATGGAGATTGTCCAGGTAATGTCTTGATGCAGATGATTGTCATCACATTATACCTTTAAGGAAAGGTTATTTTTGACACTCTCTACAAGCCAACCAATGCTCCAGCCTAGAGAAAACAGACTGTCTTCTGTAAGGCAATGCATCTCCATAAGCAGAAAATCTGCTACCTATTGTGCAAGCATAAAATCTGCTGTCATCTACCAGTGGTGATAAAGGACTGTATCAAGTTCTAGACAAGTTAGGACAAAAATGTTGCAACTAGAAGTTTTTTACTTTCCATGGCCATAAGGGGCCACACCAAACACAATCATCATTCTGCTGTCATCTACTGGATGCAAGATTTTCTGAGTTAAGTTTATTAATAAGAGAGAAGAAGGGGGAAATGCCTAGAAGGGGACATGTGACAGAATAGCTGTGAGTAAAAACAGAACTCTCTGCTCAGAAGTACACAAGAGGAAAAGAGAGAGAGGTGTGGTCTAGTTCAACGCATTTCTAAAGATTCTCATGGCACATCCCATTTTTTATGTAGCAAGCACTGTAGGCTCTTAGACTGGGTCTTAGAAGTGTTGGTTGCAGTTTCAGTGCCCTCTGTAACTAGTTTTTGTGACACAGTTCTCCACCTATGAAACAGAGATACAACAAGTCACCTGTGGATAACACAAGCTACTTTGTTCGTAAAGCATTCCAAGATCACTATTGAGTGGTGCTACAGAAGAGCAATGCATTGCTCATTACTTCTTGCTTCAATTTTTTTTTAAGGGGTTTCACTTTTTCTTGTGCTGCCCCAGCTTTTTGCAGCATGAACACGTAAGTAATTATGAAATATACATAAATGGAGTGAATTTCAAGTGCCAGGAGTGGGCACACACTCTCCTTATTCAGAATTTCATAAGGGGTGTTAGTATGCAGAGTTGGTGTGTGCACTTGGCAGCTGCACTGACATGATAGAGTGTCAGCTTCTTTGTTAATGATCCGCATAGGAAAGTATCCCCACATAGGCCTTGACAATTGACATACCATTACAGTCTATTGCGTCAATAATCCATGCATTCAAGTGCTCCCCACTCTTCCAGGCAAGCCTGACACAATAGTCTATAATAGCTCGGTGCAGTATGTGAACAGGAGGCCTTGATATTAAAGTATGATGACTCTGAAAGAGGCGATATGGTCTAGTGTGCAAATGATCCATGTATTATAAGTATACAGATCCTCAAGGATCTTTGGATCTGATATAGTCTCAAGAAGAGTTTTCTTTTCCAAAAAAAAAAAAAAAAGACACAGGATGTTTGGACTTTAAAACAAAAGCTTTTCGTCTTGAAAAATTACAGCAGAAATGTAGGCTGACATCCCTAACATCTGTGCAGGGAACTGGAGCTGGAAATTGGTATGAAGTCCTGTTCCATCCTGATGACATTAAAATAGCACCTTCTTCCTCAGTGACAGCTCTCTGTGGATTGAATCACACAAGCTGCCTGCTGTGGCAAAAATAACCTGTGACTCTTTTAGCGCTCCACAGTCAATGAGCCAAATCTGTGTCTACACGACCGTCACTGCTGTGACCACAACAGAGCAGAGGCACAACCAGATTAGCTAATATCGCTACCAAGAGCAGTTTAGCAGTTCAGCACAGCATGGAGCTTTGCCTGCCTGAGTAGGTGGGTGAATATTCACTCAGGAAGCACTTGCTGAGCTCCCTGTTGTTCCAGCTAGAAGGCTTGTGGCATCCAAATTAGCTAATTTTTAAGCTAGCTTTCGTAAATCGACAGCATATTGCAGTGCTTGCAGCATGGTCATACACCAAGCATCAGTGACATGCCAAGGCTCTTTTACCTGTGCCAGCCCTAAACCAACAGGTTACTAAATCCTGTATGTTACTTTCCTAGAAACAAGAATAAACACCCAAAAGTGTGAAAAAGACCTGATCCACTGGTAGTGCCTCTCACTACCACATCCACAGGACATCCACAGAGAGCAGTTTAAATACAGAGAGATATGCATAGTGGTGACACCTGGTAGCAGCTGTAGGTCAAGCTAAAAGTTCGCCACTTGATTTCTATTGTATTACAACAAGATGCCAATTTACAGTTTTGCTGAATTTTCTACACAACTGTCAGGCTGGTTTAACTATGGTGCTATTCAAGCAGTTCCTAGGGGCACACAGTGCCTTAAAAGCTTTCATAGGGCATCAGCCCTTGATTTTGTTGAATGTTTATGGGTATTTTCATGCGTGTGTGTGTGTGTGTGTTTTGCAGTGACGCGGTCCGCTAACACAAGAAACAAGTATCCAGACACCAACTGTTGGACAACTATCAGAATTCATACTAGGTAAGAGCAAAGCTTTAGACCTTTCTTCAGTATGCATCTTTTAGTGCACTTCCTTTCTGTCATTCCGCCCAACAGGATTTGTAAACATTTTACTTGCTTACCTACTGGTTTCATAAAGTTTCAGCTTCCTGCCAGGTTTTTTTTTTAGTGGGTTTTTTTTTCAAGACAAAATGTGTTCGATGGTCATTCAGGCATGCCCTCTACATTCTGAATAGCTAGGAAGTGGAGAAAAGCCACTTTTAAAAAACCATTTTCCTCTTTCTCTTCTACCCTGTTTTATTTAAGATGTGCTCTTTGCCTTCATGTTCTCTGAAGGAGGACATTCCTGTAACCCAGCCTATACAAGAAGGAGGTCAGGAGGTTTCTCTCTTCATTAATCCTTCAAACATTTCCTTTCCTACTTCCCAGTCACTGAAAGAAGGGTCCTTTATTTGTCAGTTACTGTAAGTAACTTTTCTGAAATGGAGAGAAAAGGGGCTACAGGACCTATATTTTACCCTTGGAGGTTCAGTGCATATGTCTCTCTCCTTGTAAAGAGAAAGCTGAGAGAAACTGGTTTTGGTGTCATTTAAACATATGCAAAGTGGATGTTATATGGTACCACTCTGACTTGTATAAGAATATGGCAATACCTATTATCTAATCAAACTGACTACCTTATTATTGTAGCATTCATATGATCATTGTTCAGCAGTCTTTGGAAACAAAGGCTATTTTTACTTGGTGACTTTTGACATTACTTTAATATGCATCAGGGCCGGTCTGTAGGTTCTTCTGGCATTTGTTGTAATAAAACTGTAGTCTTAATCACGCTGGGTAGGATTCAACTTAGTCAACCACAGCCACCTGAAAGCTGGGTGTCTAGTCTAAGCTAATCTTCTAGTCTCCATTTACAGTCAGCAGAGAAGCAGGCACTGCCAAGAGACAGTTGATCCTATTCTGAAATAGATATATAAGACAGAATTAATTGGAAATGCTGATCTTTTGCATAGTTAAATTTAGGTGACAGGGATCCTGTGCATTTTTTAATGATCCGTACGTAACATGCCAGAACCTCAAGGTCCCAGCTGGGACTTGGTTGTACTGAATGCTGCACTGACTTAAATAGATCTATGAGTCATGTCATTATGGCTATCAATAGACTTCAGGGGTTTCACACTGTCTAATTTTAGGCACGTAACTTGAGTGCTTGAGTGCTTAAGGTCAATCCCTAAGCAGAAGTTCTGAATCATTGGAGGAACTTGTCTCTGTTTATGGTGGAGGGAGTCTGCTACTCTCTTGAAATAGGTGCCTATGATTAAGTGGTCTGAATCATTTTTTTTCCCCTCTCTTCAGTAGCTACTTTGTAGAAGAGTTCTTGGAGTTTGCTGCTTATTTGTCTTTAGGTTTTTTGGTTGGTTTGGAGTATTTTCTCACTTAAAGAGCAAGAGTGGCTTTATATCTTGTTCAGGAAAAACAAGCTGACATTAGTTGCCTCCTGCAGTTTGTGGATAAACATGAATTGCCTTCAGAATAGCCTTAATTACGGCTTGTACTGAAACAGTTTGCTGTATCAGGGCTACTAAATATCTCATCTTCACATCCCAACACTATCCCAAGGAGGATCAGCAGCACCACAGTTACTCTGTAAAGGAGAAAGGAAAGCTCATTTTGAGTGCAAAAGTGTTACACAAAAGAAGACAAAATCAGTGAGAAATAAAGAGCCTCTATCTGGCTTTGATTTTTTTTCCTCTTTACATAGATTATTTCATGCACATAATGATATTAATGCTATGCTTAAGGTTGAGTTTATAATTGCAGAAAGTCAGAAATTTCAGATTTAATGTTCCCATCATAATATGATGGAATATTGAACCCAACGTGACAAAGCTCCCTATGATTGTTGATCCTGAACTGGGGCATTATTAGCTGAATATGTATTTTTTTATATATGAGAGCCACTAAGCTGTGTATTCAAGACTAGTAGCCCAGCTTGTTATCTGTACAAAACTTTTTAGAGTGCTTCCTAGGTCAGCCTGTTCTTAAGAGACCCTGCAGCTGGACTGGAATCCTACCAGTAGAATATAAACAGAGACTGATCTGGGAAGGGGGAGCGTTGGGGAGAGAAAGAAGAAGGAGAAGAAATGGCCATTGTGAAAGTTCAGTCAAATGAAACGGAACTGAAGATTTTTGGTGCATCCTTTTTGTTGTTTTTACTAATTTATCCTTCAATGTGAGTGGTAAACTTCAGTGACACAATATTATGCTGAGAAGTTTATTGAATTAAGCATAATCATGAACTGATGTTTTTGGAATGCACAGCTCCTTGGCATGAACATTGGGAAATTAAAATAAAATACATGTATCGATGCTAAGATGAGCTTTACTCAGTTTTGAGCACAACACGTGTTACTTCTTCTTCTTTTGAATTGTATGGTGACAGACTGGTAACAATGAAGGGAAGATAAAGATTCAATTTCATTCAATAGCATGGAGTTCTTGTACTTAAACACATAATAGTAAAAGGTAACCATCACAGGTAAATATATATCTACCTGTTCAGCTGAGAGACACAGGATTTTCATACTGGTTTATATTTATATTTAATGTAGCTTCCACCATCCATGGATGGCACAGTTTCACTGCAAGATTTGCAGTCTCATGGTAGGTTCAAGGCACAGTATAAGTCAAAAAAAGTTCAAGAAAATTGTGTGATGATACTGTTCATATCTGTCCCCATGACTTTTCACTAGCTATGCACGATTATAGGTGTGATAATTTCTAAACCAGTAAGCCCTACAAAATGGTGGAACTAGTAATGACTTACAAGTAGTCCATAGGTCTGTTACAGATGATCTTAAGATGAACTCCTCTAGATAGAAAACTAAAAATGATCTGGTAGCGGATAGGCAAGTACAATTTATTGTTGTCCAGACACAGTGGATATTTGAGTTAGTTACAGTTGAAGTCTGCTTATTATAGATGGAGTGGTACTCTGATTAATAATCCTGTCCAGAAAGATGTGTTACCCTCACAAACTATGGTACAAATTCTAGAGGAATACACTAAAAAAAAAAGACAGTTTTCCCTGTTTTCTGTACCTGGTCTTTCCAGAGTATGCTTGGAAGAATGGACGATGTCAGTGACTCTGATCCCATGGGTATCTGTCACAATGAGATATCATACGTAGATGAGCACTAAAGCTGAGCAGTTAGGATGAAGAGTTGAAACTACTCCTGGGTCACATGTATCTGCATATGAGGATTTTGTTGTGTGCTGATCTCTACAGATACTCTCAAGAATCTGTTATTTTTCTGAAAATGCTGCCATGTGTTCATTGGTATGGTATAAAGGAAGCTGAAAATTAATAAAATTAACCTGGAATACTGGACAACTATAGATTATGGCAAACTGATTTTCATCATCTTGCTGTTTGCTGAATGCATGCATTCTGAAATGCAGTCAGGCTAAAAGGCTCCCAGGTAGTCCTGCGAAAGGGTAGGGTGTAACAGGATTTCAGTATTCAGTAAGAATTATTCCTATAGCATAAACAGCAATTACAGCTGAGATTAGCTTTGAAGGTGTAGTCTGAAATGGTGCTATTTGTACTTTAAATGTACTTACTTGCTTATATTACACTGTAGTCTTTGACAGAGTCCATGCCAGGAGACACTTACTTGTACATGCTGTATTTAAAATCTCTAATATATAGGGGATGTCAGGTAAATACTGATGAAAAAAGCAGCCCTTCACCACCACCACCACCACCACACGCTGATCTCAAGTCATCTGATATAATTTGAAATGACAACTGTGTGTTTTACAACACTAATCCTAGATTTCTTACCCTCATGCTGGCTTTTCAGACAGCAACCTGTACTGAGATGTAATGCGTTAAGAATGCTGCTTCATATAAAATGTGGCAATTACTTCGTTTTAATTCTGCCAATGTCATAGGTTTTCTTGCTGTTTACTTTCTGTTTATTTACTAACTGCCCACTAATCAGAGCTTCAGTAGCAAAATATGTATGTACACCTACACAAACATGCACACATGCATATATCCCTTTATAAATATTAAGTATGACTATATATACATTATCTATATGAAAAAAGACAATAAAATTGACAAGACCACATATCCAAAATAAATTGGCCCAACTGTAAATATGTTAAGGATCAAATAGGATTAACTTTAAAGTAAGTTAAGTTTAGCGTAACACAAGCTGTGGAATGAATCTGGGCTACAACATAAAGACATCCAAATGGTGGCTCACTCAGAACACACTTTCCTTAGGCGTACGCGAGGTTGGTTCCTTGACAATTGTTTACTAGCAGCTTTTAAGACACAAACAGCTGTGAGTGACAACAGTCTGTCACAAAATTTGTCTAAGTTCATGGCAGAGAGCTGCAAACTCTGACACCTACTGAAAGAGGTATCGTATTTGCAAGCAGTCAAAAGTGATTGAAAACCAGATGAATCTGTTAGGATACCTCATGCCATTGAACACTGTTGCCTATGCCAAATATGCATTCGTAATCTACAATCTGTTATCTACTAGCACTGATGCTATAAGGTAGCATTGTTAAGAGTTTATTAATATGTAGACATCTACTCTGAAATAAAAACTCATATTTAATCAGAAAGAAACCCACATGATTCGTAAGATTCAACCAACATTACCACAGATGGAATATTTAGACTACTCTCTCCTCTGAGTTGCAGCATTTTTATATGATCTCTAACAGAATATAGAAAAAATCAACAGTAGGATTACACATCAGGGGAATATGCTGCAAAATCTCCTGCCTTTAATAGTAAAGAATTATGCTTGGGATAACCACAGTTGTAATTACTTTACATGCATAGGCACTCTGATTGCATACCATGATGGGCAACAGATTTGGTAGTACTGTTTCTGTTATTTAATTATTAGAGTTGGCCTGGAAATGTTCCTCCTTGATTGTACTTAACTTAATCAAATATGACTCGAGCATCTGAGCTGGCACAAACCCTGCAGGAACCCACTGAAATGACAAGGAAGCGAAAAGCCACTCTTTCATTCCTTTACATCTTAATTTGGCAATCTCTGGAAGGACCAAGGAACCAGGACAAGTGCCAGGAACAGGCGAGCTCTGTGAGCTCCTTTAATGGAAGCGTAAGCAATACAGCGGCATCTGCTCCAGGGCTCGCCTACGCGTGGGAAAGCGGTGTCAGCGCAGCAAGCCGTTAAGGACGGAGCGACACCGGCCCTGACTTCCCTCCTCTTCACGGATTCCGAGTCGTGCTGCTGCTGCTGCTGCTGCAGTCGCGTGCTGCTGGCAGGATGTCCCAGGAGTCCCAGGGGAGGTGGCCCGGGGACCAGGCTGACCGCAGGCAGGACTCCCCGGCGGTGGGACGCGGGGCAGCACCCCCCTTTCCTCCTCCAGCAGGCCGAGTGGGCTCCCACCCAGACACCTCTGGCTCTGGACATAACAGTGACGGTGAGAACAGAGACGAGGCCAGTCTCCTCCAGCTGTGGTTACTCCTGTTAGTCAGTGAAGGCGCTGCAAAGAGCATTGGGTACAGCGGCCACGTTCACCGAAACGCCTGCGAGCGCGACTACGTGACAGGGCTGCTCCTGAGCCCTGTGCGGACGCTGTGTCCCCGTCAAGCTCCCTCTCTGTGGCACTTCGCACGATGCACTGCGGCAACCTTGCCCCCTCTTCTTGCCAAATCAGCAATATTTCATATACAGTCTTAGGTCCGTTGTGCCAAATGCAGCCGTTACTGGAGGACTTGGGGTTTTATGGCGAGGTGCAAAAATCGCGCATGAATTTAACTAAAAATTGAAATATTCTCTTTTTCAATGTTTAATATCGGAAAATCGAACAAAAAGCTTTTCTTTTTCTCTATTTTCTTTTTTTTTCTCCATTTTCTCTTTCATTGATCAGCAAAACCAAATTAGGTTTTGCCCACTATTACCTATCCATTACTATTACCTGTGCAATATTGCAAACAGGATCATCTTTATGGTCATGGACCCGCTATGAAGGATGCTGTAAGGCAAAGAATGCTATTAAGAAGACAAAAACAGATAAAGCAAGAGAAAACAAGTTTTTTCAGACAAGCAAAGTGATCAGAATAAAAAATGTTTCACAGGTTAGTTTCGCATTTCTATTTATAGTATATTATTTTACTTTCCATAAAAACCAAGCAACATAAGAGGGTAAAAAAAGAGCATCACCTCTAGAAATTGTTCACTTACCGAACACATCTGCATTCTGTGTGTTACCTGAAAACTGTTTATACTCCCTGTTTACTATCTTTTAATATCGGTGACTGGATTAGCTGAGCTAATTTTGCTTTTTTCCCATTATATTTCCTGAAACTTTTAAAATGGAAAATCATGAATAATCAGTGATAACAGTGTGAAGCTTTCAGTATTATTGGTATGTTTCAAAAAGATAATATATAAATATTTTTACAAATAAGTCATTAGGCAGTTGCCAAGAAATGTCTTTTGGGGCACTTGAAATGCCCTGATTTTTCATGTCACATTTTCTTTATTAATAGCTCCAGATTGTTTGCTCAAGAGACATTTCAAGACTGTATACAATTTGCTCCATGTTTAGCAGAATAAAAATTTTGCAGGAATAAATGCTCAGTCATGAACAATTTTTGTGAAGATGAGAAAAGTCTGATGAGTGCAGTCAGCAATGTTTTGGGGATGAGTGTTGATGTAATGGTAGTTTTCTTACTGTTTAATGCTAATGATATGAATTAGTTTAAGGTACTAAAAATCCAAGCCTTTTTTTTGATGAGTCACAAGTTGGGAGTAAGTAGCATATACTATTTTTAGTAATATTTTAATTAATAGCATTTTTATTAAAACTCAGAGATTTAAGATATATTTTAGCGGCTTTTAGACTCAGGCTAGCTTAGTCAACCTCTGGCATAACTTTTGCTGTATCTACAGTCACATGACCGAGATACATCAGGTATTTAAAAAATTAGTCTTTTAGTTATATGTCTCTCCCTGACTTTTGGGTGCTTTCTAGACTACTGAAACTACAATACCGTGCCAGAGTTCTGAAGGAGCTTTATTGACCTGAGCCAATTCTTGCAGCTCTGTTTCTGCCCGTGATTGCTGAAGCTTTATAAGGCAGCTCAGCATTGCTTGCTAAAATTGTTGTCAAGACAGAAATGAATATTCATAAGAGATTAAAACACTATTGGAGAAAACATCATATAAAAATTGGGCCTCCATCTTTTTAATGTGAAAAGTTTATTAAAGCAAGGTTTCCACATCTTTAATTTAATTTGCAGGAGTACTGACTGGACTTCACTGCTTCTAAGCAGTTACCAGATTCTACCTTGCTTGTAAATACCTCCCTACTTGCGCCGCCTGCAGATCACACTCCAGTTCACTGCAGCATGAACGCTTCAAAGGCTAAATGATTGACTCTGTAGCCCTCCCATCCATTTCCCCTTCCTTCCCCCCCAAGATATTTTTATTCAAAAATATTTTACTTGCGCAAGAGTATCTTCCATAAACAGTGAGGGCTTTGCACAGCTGGGATCATACCAGGTGCACTGCATGCTCTTGGGCAGTATGGCCATTGTGAAAACACTGGTAGAAGATAATCCCATCAGACTTTTCCAATAGAACATTGAGACAAAGTATTTTTAGTCTGAAAGACAATATGCACATTATTAAGCACCATATATTGTGGTTTAACCCCAGCCAGCCACTCAGCACCGTGCAGCCGCTCACTCACTCCCCCCCCTCACTCAGTGGGATGGGGGAGAGAATTGGAAAATAAAGTAAAGCTTGTGGATTGAGATAAGAACAGTTTAACAGAACAGAAAGGAAAAAACCAACGACACTAATAAAAACAATAGAGTGACAATAATAACAAAAGGCTTGGAATACACAAAACAAGCGATGCACAGTGCAATTGCTCACCGCTTGCTGACCGATGCCCGAGCAGCGCTCCTCCCCTGGCCAGCTCCCCCTGTTTATATACTGGGCATGACATCCCATGGTATGGAATACCCCTTTGGCCAGTTTGGGGCAGCTGTCCTGGCCATGTCCCCTTCTCCCAACTTTCCTGT